>JAIOKQ010000874.1:0-600000 GCA_020654165.1 Oryctes rhinoceros
AAAAAAAAATTAAAACTAATTAAAATAAATAGTACTAATACTACTTTTATTTAAACAAATAGAAATGAGGAATCAATTATTAGATTTTCCAGCCAGTTTTATTTGAATAAAAAGTAATAGAGAGGTCGAAAACGCAAAGTGGCCTATGTACGGATGTTTTTCAATTTATTTGACTTGAAATTTCGAATTTTCGTCATATCTAAAAAGAAAAAAAAAAAAGAAAAATACAAAATAACGCGAATATTGTTTTTTTTTTTTTAGATTTCACTTATCGCTTCTATTTAGCCAATACGCTTTCCATCCGAAAGTTTCCCCAAAGAATCTTAGTTTCAGGCGTAAATCAACGGTTATTATATAATAAATTAGACATAAATAATTTAATTAATTAAGAAAAAAGCCGGACGACCAAATAAAAGCGATTTTTGTAATTATAATAATTAATAATAATAATAATAATATGTATATAATTATTCGAAATTGACTGGAATATTAGGATATTTTTTGTATTTTGCACATATAAATAGCGCTGTGATGTTGGTTTGTTTGTCTGTTGTTATATATATTTTTTTATTTTCCGGTTCATCGACACGGTTGATGAGAAGTACTTCAAGACAACCTTTTGAAATACACTGACAAGTTCATAAAAAATTCCGCAAACATCCCAAAAATATTCGACGACCAGTGGTTCTCTGTGGGAATTGTAGCAAAAAAGCTCAAAGCATTGGCGCTTTTCAAAAAAAGGAAATCAAAAAATATACGGAAAAACTATTTCGTAAAAATTGTTCTTAAAAAAAATTCGAAACTTAAAAGAAAATAAAATCAAAAAGAAAATTATAAGTGATCAAATTCACAATTAATTAAAAGGAAAATAAATAAAAAGTGCATGAAATACCTAAACCCATGCTTCAGCCCCATGCAGTTCTTTTATGCTAGCTTGTATTTCGTCCATTTCGTCAGCTAATTGCAGAGCTTCCAGGCATCCTTTGAAAATTTCCGTCGTTAAGCAGTTTTTTCTGAAAGAAACAAATTTTCTTTCGGGAAAATTCAGGGGTTTCTTTAGCATTTGTTTATTCTAGCTTTCTAGAATAGGAGACATTTCAAGATATTTAAGATATTCAATATATTGTCCTTCTAAAGGTAGATTTTCGCTTCCGAGCTTTCTACAGCATATTTCTCTTTATTTGAGTTTCTCTTCTTGTTCGTCTCAGAGGATACGGCGGAATGGCGAAATGTTTACATATGAAACCGAAGGATCTTGGAGTTCTTCGACTACTCAAATCGGAGGAACTTCCAACTCTTCTTTGAGGTAGATTACTTTAGGTCTCTGCGGAGTTGCTCGTACCAAGATATTCAGTCTGACATTCTCAGCATTTCGCTCTGGAGAACCTCCAGTTTCCACTAATGTATCATTGCGACTGACGTACGTGCGTGACTTTGTGCGATAACAGCTTGGTTCGTAGGTTTAGGCAACTGCCGGCTACAAATGGGGCCATCAGCCTACTTCTAGCTTTTCTATTTTTAATAAGTTCAATGTACGGTCCTCATATCAATCGCTGAATTCTATGGAATTTCCATCCCGCTAATCTCCATTTTCTTTGGAGGTAAACCGTTCATCCTAAGCCTCATAACAACCACTTATATCAGAACTTGCCATTGCTAACCATTGCTGGTTAAAGCCGTTCAACTACGAGTTTCTCGGATCTATTCGCGGTATAGATCATAAGACGAATAATTCTCACGACGATTGAAGGCGCAAGAAATGTGCAAGAACACCGCTCCAAATGTCTGCTTTATTTCAAATGCGTGTCTTATAGATTGCGACATATCCAACAATTGGAAGTCTGTTGGCAACAATTCGCTGGCCGTAGCTCTGCCATGTTTGAAAAAAGTGTAATAAACGAAGGGAAATTACAAAGAATGTATATTTTTAATAGAAGCTATAGTCTGCAATAACTTCATAAGAAAGCACTTTTTAATAAATAGTAGAGAGGACAAAGGCGAATGAAATTATTACTTTTCTGTAGAGACTAGACAGACTCGTATTTTGTCGACTCTCGGGAACACCAATAGGCAACAAGAATCCATTTTCATGAGGCGAGTAGACACGACTCTATCTAGTCGCTGCAAGAAAGGAATAATTCCACCTGTCTTAATCTTCTCTACTAATGAGGAGTATGTAATTTTCATGCGTAAGATTTAATGGGCACGTATTTCTCGCGTGTAATGTTTAAAACCGTGTAATTTTCCTAAGATATATCAAATAAACATGTGGGTACCTTATGTTTAGTCGCCTTTTACGTTTTATTCGTAGATTGTCGTCGATAGATCTTACGGATTGGTAATTTTAAGAACTAAGTAAAGAAGAACTAAACTAAAAACTAAACTAAGTAAACTAAGAACTAACTAACTCGCGCAGTTAATCAGTGGAAACTTAGCTTAGCTTCCGACAAAAGAGATACTATCTATATAACTATAGTTTTTAGAGCTTGCTTACTACAAATTTCATGGAAAATTATCTCGATTAGAGAAATTTTAAGAAAAGAGAGAATTTTAGTAAAAAATTAGTGGCTAGGGGAATAGGGAGATACAAAGCACTTCAAATAGAAAGAAAATATCCTCCATGAAAGCTTAGAAAAATCTGTACCAGAGTGGGCCAAATTCGATACTTTTAATAGGGAACTTATATTTCTAAACAAATTAAACAAAAACGTACCTAAGCTTCTGGAGCTCGATTTTAAAGAGAAACCGATTGGTGAAATCTCTGTTTTTATATCTTCTTTAATATAAGAAATGCAGAACGTTTTCTTAAAATGTGCAACTTTTAAAAACCCTTAAAACTTTTATAGCTTTTTTAACTTTTTATATAAAAGCTACATCAGGGCAACTTTTTGACTCTCACCGTAGAAGTATGACCAAGTCATCTATGCAAATCATGCTAACGATACAATACTACAGCGAATTTTTGCGTTAGCCTACATCAACAATACAATCAAGCTAAAATAGTAAATAATTACATGCATTGTATTAAATATGGATGGTAACCGAGCCGTACGCTACTGCGATAGCACTCGTTTCTGCAGGCTTATCATCTCTAGTAAGGCTGCAGAAATACGGACTTACTAACACAAACTGGAATATATTGATAATTACAACGATTAGCTCTAGTTTTAAATGTCTATAATTTAGGAAATGTTATAGTGTTCATCTAATTGAAAATGTTATCTAAATTTTGAAATAATTTTTTCTTTAAACTTATAATGGTTGCGCCATCTATTTAATTATAGAGATAGGAAACTTTCGTTACTAGTGTGGTATCTATACAGATTTCTGTACAAGGTCGTATTTAAAAAAAATATGTATTTAAGGTATTTATTCAGATAAATAATTTAGCAAACATTAAAATTCCACTAAAATATGAACGATAAATTATTTTATTTGATATAGTAATAATCAACACAAATTTCCAAAATTTCCAAAATAGTACCAACCCTAAAATTTAATCCATATTTTGTATATTCAACAAATTTTTACTTTGGACACATTGATATTTAATAATTATTAAAAATTAGATTTAAAAAAATAAAAGCTATATTATTTTTAATCGTTAAATTTAAAATTCAACCTTGTACTGATGCGTCATACATACTGTCGTACCAAAATATAAAACGTAAAACGTGAATCAGTGTATCGGCGTTTATGAAGATGGCTGCAATACGCGAGGTTATGTCGGCTGAAAATAATAAAAACGAACCGCCTAAAGAAAACCTATGGGCACAAATCTTAAACGATGTTCAAAATCACGGAAATCCGAAATTGCCATCATGCAAACAAATCGTGGTGCTGGGCGATAATGAGTCGGGAAAAACAACACTCGTTGCGAAACTTCAAGGGGTCGAAGATCCGAAAAAAGGCTCCGGGCTAGAATACGCGTACATCGACGTTCGCGACGATTACAGGGATGATCACACAAGATTAAGTGTGTGGGTGTTAGATGGTGATGCGGGTCATACAGATCTTCTCGGCTTTGCTCTGAACGAGGAAACCTACGAACATACACTCGTTATACTTACCGTAACTATGATGGCACCATGGGGTATATTAGAGCAATTGCAGCATTGGGCATCCGTTCTGGCCGATCATTTAGATAAGTTAAAGTTAGATGTTGATTTAAGGCAAGCTCGTAGGCAACATCAGGTAAAAATGTGGCAAGAGTATGTCGAGCCAGGAGATGAACATGACCCTGCATCACCTATGAAGCGTAGTTCGAGAAATTTGGGTGAGGCAGATGATCAAGATCTAGATGATACTCTACCATTACCGGAAGGAGTTTTAACAAGTAATTTAGGTTTGGATATAGTTGTTGTTGTTACGAAGACTGATTATATGCAAACGCTTGAAAAGGATCATGATTACAAAGATGAGCATCTTGATTTCATGCAACAATGGATACGTAGATTTTGTTTACAGTATGGGGCATCTTTGTTCTATACAAGCGCGAAAGAAGATAAAAATTGTGATTTATTGTATAAGTATCTTACTCATAGAATATATGGCTTTCCATTCCGCACTCCAGCATTAGTCGTCGAAAAAGATGCTGTTTTTATTCCAGCTGGCTGGGATAACATGAAGAAAATCTCTATTTTACATGAAAACTTATACACATGCTCACCGAATGATTATTATCGAGAAATTATTGTCCAGCCCGTAACTCGTAAGACTGTAAACCGTGAAAATGAAATCTTAGCAGAAGATGAGCAAGTATTCTTAACAAGGCAGCAACAAATACTTTTATCAGGCAGTGGATTGCCTTCGTCTCTCCCTGGTCGTGTCGGAGAGTCCCCAATGCGTTCAGGTTCGTTGGGTAAAACTACAGTGCGGTCCCCAGCTACCCCAGGTATGCAAGGATCGCCAAATAAGAAATTGGATAGCACTAAGATTGTGAGCACTCCTGGGGGCGAAGGCGTATTAGCAAACTTCTTCAATTCTCTTTTACACAAGAAAACTGGAGGAAGTCCTAGTCCAATGGGTGCAGCTGCTGTTAAACCATCAGGTCCTGATTCTTTAACAGACAAGGCTTCTATGAGGTCGGACGCCGCGGCCGAGTTGGATAAACTAGCCCGTGGAAAGAAGCTTAGCACAGGTGGCATAGACTTCAATGCTTCAGATTGCTAAATATCATTCTATAAATGTATTAGACCTAATAATCGCTTTATATCTTTCGGTAATAATTATATATTGGCTTATGAATAAATAACGTACTAAGGAAATATAACAATATATAACATCTCTGTGATAGTTTAAGTTATTTCTTATTAATTTATTCGATGCAATCTGATTTACTTTTATAGCATAGATGATGAGATATCATCAAGCACTTTTCCTTTATTTATGAGTAATTTAAAGGTTGTATTTTGTTCAATAAATATAATTTTTGCACTTCTATCTATATAGTCTTTTTCTCATTATTAAATTATAGAAACTATCTAGCTAACTTATTTGAATAAATTAATTTAGAAGAATATTAGACTTATCGATAGCTTTTCTGGCATAGATACATACATGATTTTGTTAAAGATTTTATGGTAATTCATATCACCACCGCAGTGTAGGAAGAATATAAAAATTAAAATCAGTATATTTATTGATAGATTTCGTGCCGATCGCATTGTATTAAGGACCGAAAATATTTGGTTTCTATGCCGGTATATTCCAACATAACAAGCGAGTTTGTGGATTGCCAAGTACGTGCACAAAACAAATTTGGTGCTTCAATATAACAAACTAGGCCTGCACAAACGAGTTTCCATGCGCTTGGCGAAATTAGCTGAGACTAGACAAACTCGTGTTTTGTCGACTCTCGAGGAAATTAGTAGGCAACACGAATCCATTCTCATGAGGCGAATAAACACGAGTCTGTCTAGTCTCTATTAGTTTTATGAAGTAAAAAAAAAAGAAATAGCCAGGTAGGACTGGTTGCATACTAGTACAAATTCAATAAAACATTGTTAAGCTGTTCCAACACATGGGCGTAGTCAATAGAAGGAGACAGAGGCCATGTTCCCCTAGAACATTTACTTTGCTATTCTAGCAACACCCTCCACCGGTCAACTCTCGTTAGCTATCCTCTTGACTACATTCTGGCTACGCCCATGTGTACACATACGAGCACCGCTCGTGTCTACATGCTAGATCCACCTAATAGGCACGTTGAAGGAAGAATTTGTAGTATTAAGAAACAGCATCGCATACTATTAGCTGTACATCTGAGTAAACCAACACTGTCTTTCCTCCATTCTGCTAGGACTCGATACAAATGCTTCAAAGGCACATTTCAATATAAACAGATGTTTGTATTAAGTACTCGGAGTTCTTTAGCTTCAACCTTCTATTACTCTTATGGGCCTTAAGTAATTTCGAAACAAATAAACTATTTGTCTGTAATCCAAATCAACACAGTGTCGATGTAACAAAATAAAATTTTATAATTAATACAAATCTGTCACCCTGTTACACTGAATCCAAATTAGGAATTCTTAATCACAACGCTGACCATAAAGAAATAATAAAGGTCTTCAATGCCCTCTCTCAGTTCTGAGCTTTCTTTAGTTGCCGTAAAGAGCAACAAGGACATTTCTAGTAAAGTGGTCCTTGATCGGATGAATTCTAGCAAACATTTATAAAGTTCTAAATGTCAATAAACATATTTTAGTGTTCGCTACAAAATTATATATTTCTTGTTGCAACAATCTCTACAATAAAAAAAAAATAGAAAAAAGAAGGCATTAATAATGTAGTAACATTTACGTTACAAAATCTTATACTTGCACATGGCTCAAGTTAAAAATATTCTTTTACAGACAAAACTTGTTTACATCCAAAAATCTTCCTATTTAAACATTGACTCAATAAAAGCAATAAAAACCGTGGACGTTCAGAAATAAGGGGAAAACACTTAAGTACAATAAAAATATTTTATTGTACATCAATATTAAAAAATGTATATTAAAAAGTGAACAGGGAAATGGTCATGGAAATGGTATGGTGCTTATTACTATCTATTCTTCATGGCCTTTTTTACTTTGATCATCTTCCTACCGCCCAATTTCTTCTTAAATAGCTTGTTTTTCCTTAGGTTGTTCCTTACTTTGGCTCTAACTATTTCTTTTATATTTCTTCTTACTTGTTTGAATTCAGATGCATCATCCAAAGCGAATTTTCTCACGAAATCAACACCCTCTAAAAAAAGTGGAAAAAAAAAATAATGAAAAGAGATTGTAAACGCAAACTAAAAGAATGTTATACCTTGAAACCTGTAATCATCTTTTCTAAAGAAAAATGGTTCCTTCCATAATTTTGTTGGGCCTAAGGATACGTTTTGTCCATTATTCTTCTCTTCAGTCTTATTAACTTCACTGTCTCCTTCGAAATGCTTGGAATGATCCTCATTATCTGAATTGTCATCAGAAGAATCGTATCTAAATGGATTTTTGTCCCCTGTTTTAGGTGTATTTTCTGCTTGGATTGAACTAGCTTCGTTGTTTGTTTCGTGGTCAACTAAAAGTAATTTGGAAAGTGTTTACATTTTTTAGACCTACATTTGGCATTTGTAAAAGTTTAGCTTCGTAAATGATTTGTGAAATGTGGATTTAAGTCATTAGCAGCTTGAAGGTTATGCGACAACAATAACCGAAAAGCAATCCACATGCAATTCCCATAAATTCTTGCGTACAACCTGCAGAGAAGGAGTTAATAAGCTTAAACTTTTTTAAAAGGTCGCTGCGTATGTTTGTTAGTGAGTAATACATAGATCTTTCCAAGTATCCAACATTAGATGATGACGTGAAACTGATCACAAAGATGTTTAATAGGATTGAGATCTGGAGCTATAACATTTTAAAAGCGGGATAAACCGAAATAGGATGTTTATGTGATAAGAACAAAATGATTACAACAAACAATGCACTTGGAAACGTTGAAAGAGGAATGAATAGTTGGAAAGTTCTGGATGGGAAGAGGAAGAAATGGAGAAGAAAGAAGAAAGAATTCGTAGCTCCTTCAGACATCCCTTGGCATTACTAAATATTTACCTGAATCCTTATTAGAGCTAAATAGCGATAGTAGACTGAAAGGTTTCTCTTGTTCAAGCGTATCTTTTAAACTTTCTTTCACTTCAAAAAATGTTTCTTTGGAAACCACTGGCCTTTGGTCTTCTTTATCTGCAGTACTTAATACAAGTTGCTCTTTTTTCCCCTTTGGTTTTTCTTTTACTGGTTCATTTTGTTTCAAGACATATTTGCTATGTTCCGGATTAGCGGGATCGAAGCGTACCATTCCCAACGATTTGGATAGTCTATAAAATTACAATCGAGTAATTATCTCAGCACTTTATATATTGTATAATGTTATTACTTTTTCTTCGATACACCATCATCTTTATTTTTACGTAATTTCTTCCCTAAAACCTCCTCCAGTATGCTCAATTCTTTTTGTTTTTCTTCCGCTGTAACCTCTATCTCTTCTTGTACTTCATTACTTAATTCAACAGGTATTGCATGTTCTTCATTTTCAGAAATTTGGTCATCTTCCAAAAATCGTTCGTCCATAGTAAATCGCTTATCATTTTTGAACTTCGATTGTAATTCCATTAACTAAAGAAAAATCAATTAGAAAGCAAATTGAAACAAACAAAATTAACATACATACTTTTCTACCCTTCTTTCCTTGAAATTGCTCTTTTACATCAAAATTAAATGTTTTATCTTCTTCGTCATCATCTTCATCTTGAAATAAAAGCCTTTTATCTCTGTTATTTTTAATTTTTTCCTTATTACTATTAATTTGGTAACAATTTTCTTCTTGATTATAATCATCATCAGTAAAAATTACTTTGTTATTTGATTTTGTATCCTACAATGTACAAGAAATAAAGAATGAATAATATAAAGAAACTTTTTCTAATATAATGGACATAAATTCTATAAACTTTACCTTCAACTATCAAGAACGATAATGATTTTATAGTAATTAATAAACAATTTAAGCAACCATAATTAAAGATACCCACCACATTCATTAAAGCTGTTTTAATAGTATTCTTCTTTTGTTGATATATCTTCTTCATTTCTAAGATTGAGTGTAATCTCTTTTGATCGGAGACATTTGATACTCTTTTTTCCTTTTTGTTAACAGTTTTCTTATCAGTAATACCTACATCGTCATTAGCAGGAATATTTACATTACTCGATTTAGTTTCGTTTGGAATATCTTCATCTAATTTCTTAGGGAGTTCTAATATTTTCTGAATAATTGGCTCTGGCTTAGTCTTTTTGGAAAGAGAAATTTCTTCTTCAGAATTATTAGATGAATCTGAAGAATGAAAGCGTTTCCTATTAACGGATTCATTTGAGACAGCTTTAACAGATGTCTTTTTTTCTTTAGCGTCAGGTTTTACTGGTGTATCATTTTCTCGTTCTTGTTTCAGCTTTTCCAGAAAATTCTCCTTAGCAATTTGTATTTCGACAAAATTTCCTTTCCATTTATATTTTGCAAAGTCTTCAAAACCTACGGAATAACATAGGAAATCGTATTGATATTGAAATCTAAAATTATATATTTTACTTACATTGTTGTAGATTAGAATGATCAATGTTTACAGTCACATAAGCATACGTAGGATACTTATTTCGTGCACTGACTTGCTTACGATGTTTTATTTCCACAGAATTTACAGATCCAAATTTTGAAAATTTTTCCTTTAGGTCATCTTCTGTAAGCTTTGGCGGTAAATCGCTAATGAATATTCTCTTTGTGAATAATTTCATTTTAGGAGCTGCTACTTTTTTTATGTGTATATAGGTTAGTAAATTTAGGTTATATTGGTTGTCATGGTTGTCAAGATCACAGTATTTTTGAATAGGGAATTTCTCTAATAAATATTTTATGTTACCACGTTGGTATTTCATATTACCAGAAATTGGCGCCAAAGTTCGATTCACTTCGGTTTTAAAATAAGTTTCTGCTGTTACGATTTGATAATTCTAATAAAGACTTGTTTGAATTTGCAAAAACTCACAACAGCATGTTATACGTAGAAGTTCTATTTATCTGCAAAATCTTGTAATTTTATGGGTTAGAACAATTGGAAGTGATTTGGTCTTCTAACGCAGAAGATGGTTCCTTACACCACTCTAGATAATCTAAAAAGAAAATACTTACATAATGTTCAAGTATACCTGGGTGCACCTGAAGGTGATATTAATGTCGTTGAATTTGAACAACTTGCATTGACACGGATTCGACTATTGAAACTACTGTATACGACAAATACCCAAGAGTCTCGCAAGTATTCACTTGAATGGACAAAGGGCCTATTAAGCAAAGTATGCACTGCATTTCCTGATACATTTTATAGATTATGCGAAGAGGAAACTGAAGTAGGAAATTTACAAGAAATATTACGGGCTCGAGAAATGGACTATGTTTCACATTTCATCTTACGCATGATATATACTTTCAATACAGAACTTCAGAGTTGGTTTGTGGAACAAGAAATTGTGTGGTTATTTCTACGATTTCAACAACAAAATGCCGATGGGAGACAATTATTTTTTAAACTCAATCATTTAGATTATGAACAAGTTAAAGACGATGAAAAGCAAATGGTTTGTGGTAACAGTGCCGGCTACCCACCTAATGAAATATATTATAAAGTGCATTTTAAGGATGCATTAAATTTAATCAAAGAAAGAAAGGTGCGTCTACATAAAGGTTTCGCTTATGTTCCAAATTCAATAATAGTCTTTTGTATTATAAATAGGTTTAAAGCATTTCTTTGGAAGGTAATTTCAAACACCAAACAAAGTATGACTTTTCTCGATAAGCATTACCTTTTTGTAATTGAACAAATGTCAAAAATGTTAAATAACGAAAACTCAACAATAAAAACTATAGATACCAACAATATGGAAGAAATCGTTGATGCTAAAGTTAAATTATCAGATCTGAATAAATATACACGTAAAAGCTTCCCATTATGCATGAAATATTTATATGACACACTAAAAGAAAATTATCATCTTAAATATGGTTCTCGTTATCAGTTGGGAAATTTTCTCAAGACAATCGGATTGAGCTTAGAAGACTCATTGGAATTTTGGAAAACCGAATTCACACATAAAATAACAGAAACAGCCTTTGAGAAGAATTATGCCTATTTTTTCAAACATATGTATGGAAAAGTAGGTTCCATGAAACCTTATCGACCATCGACATGTAAGGATATCATTTGTGAGAATATTAATATAGAAGAAGCACATGGTTGCCCTTTTAAAACTTGGGATTCACTGTATTTGACGAGAAGATTACAACAACATGGAATTTCCCCAGTGGGAATTGACGATATTGAAAATGAAGCTCAGAATCAACAGTACGAGAAAGCTTGTGCAAAGCATTTCCAACTGGTTCATAATCAATTAAATTCTCCAATAATCAACACCCCATTTGATTACTTTAAGGAGAGTTTGGCTGTTTTAAAACAAGGGCCCCCAAAGGATATAAGTAGTGATGAGGAAGATATAGATATTTAATTGAAACTCATTACAATTTTTATATTTATTTGTTACAACTAGCTTTAAAACAAATTTGTTTTTATAATTATTTTTTATTGAAATATAATTTATAAAAGGCGATTGTTCTTATTGATATTTTATAATTTTATCCTATTTTCATATTTGAGGAGCTGACATTAAAAATCCAATAAGTGCGATCCTCCAATCCAATAAGCTATGTCTAAAATGTTCCGATTTGGGGCCAGCTGACGTCATAGGGCTAGGTGGCAGCTGTTATACTTGGGTGTGCTGTCTTTCGAGATGGTAATCGTGAGGTCTGCGATGTGGTGCAGTGTTTTTGGGGGCCTGCAGAGGTCTACAGGCATATTTTTAACGGAATTTCCAACCAAACATTAACGTCACTTCTTCCCAATATGATTGCAGCATTACTGTCGGTTATCAACTCTCTCCCCGATAGATCCCATTTCCCTATTGCTTGGAAGCTGACAAGGATACCTTTCATCCTTTTTTCCGTTAAGAGTGGTGGTTGTTTCTCCTTTGAGCATCCCATTGACTCTGGGATTCCAGAAGGTTCGTTGATGGGACCTATGTGTACGTGGGGCTATGCTTCTAGTTTGACTGCATACGCAGATAATACCGCTATTTTCATGAGTAGTTGCGATGAATTGATAATGGTGATTTTACCATACCTCTAACGATTGGAAGGGTGGGCGCTCCGTGGCACATGAATAATCGAATCTCAGAAGACTGGGTGTCTCTAGTCACAGAATACGTGGAAGCCTACTAGCGAGATGGAAAAGCCGCTGTTGAGAATGGTCGTCAACCCATAAAACCGTTCACCTCCGAAGATAAAGGTGCAGAGAATTGGTGACGTCGTCGACCTAGAGTGAAGAACCATCCACAATAGCAAATCCATTATTAAGATAACAGTCAAGACACTAGCAGTAAGGACTGAAGCTACCTATTTGCGGTAAAGGTGCTTAAAGCCGCCGTCTAGCTCTAGTGACATACGATTTTATCGCGTCGGATGTCTACTTGTTTGTGGTAGTCTTGTTTTTTCAGGAATTTTAAAATTCATTTGATAAGAATTCAATGGTATCGACGACTGCAATAAAACATATCTAAACATTACTTCTAAAACTAGCAAAATAATTTAGTTGGATGAATTTGCACTACTAACATAATGCGTATGCCCTACTCCAATTTTACATTTATGGAAATAAACACAAGAGTACTTGTAGTGATATTTATTATTATTATTATTATTATATTCACATTAATGCAAATTTATGTACAATTATCGATTAATTAATACCAATATGATTTTGGTGGTACTCTATCATCTTTAATGCCCATACTTTCCATGATTGACATTTCAAATGTTTGCAATGTTGGCGAAAAAGTAATTTCAGTCACATCGTTAGAAGTCGTATCTTTTGGTTGTTCAACATATGTTGCTTTCGATTTGTAATCGATTGTTTCATCAGCAGATGCTGGTATAGGAATAATCCTGCCTGTTCTTGTCGATACTCGTACTTTTTGTCCATCTTCTGTAAACCTCCACTCTATCGGTGTCGATTTAAAATCGGAAGGATCTACTAATGCAACTTGATTTGTGACTAGAAGTGGAGCTTCTGATAAGATCACCATTCCTTGATACTCCTTTTCGCGACCAATTGTTCTGTAATGGCAATTTAAACCTTCTACAATAACCCAATTCCTTTCCTGAATTATTTGTTTAACAATGCCTTGTTTTCCTTTATCTCTACCAACCAAAACCTCAACTCTATCTCCTCTAAAGAAACTCCATTCTCTAATTGGTTCTACAAACACCTTTTTCCTTCTCATACCGGGCATATTCTGCTGTTTAAATTGGGCAGTCCATGGACGATTTGTTGTAAATCTAAAGGTTTTTCTCTCTATCCGCGTATCAGGCCTATATTGAATACCTACGGGGTTCTTCCAATACACTTGTTCCATTGCTCTTTTTATATACCGATCCGGTAAATTCGAGTAATCTTTCGAATACTTCCCGATTACGTTTAATATCTGCGTAAATCGCATCTTTTTCGCTTAAGTACGGCAATTACAAATTCTTAGAAGTTATCAAAAGTAGATTTAAATTTTGAGGTTAAGACACAGATCTGAATGCGTTCATATAGGAAATCGCTGGAATCAAAATTTATGAACATATTTCAAGGAAAATGCCAACTTTATTATAATTAATTTCGGCCGTTAATATAAATTAAATTTAGTTAGAATGATTCTAGGAGATTATTTGAAATCATCACCTTCTATAATTTAAATTAAATTCCGTTGCAATAGACAATGGGTAAACCTTGATGATTAACTGAACACGTAAGAACCCGTTGATCAATTAACTTCAGACCAATTTTGACGTTCACTCACTTCAGATTGTTTAAGTTGACTAACCCACATTAAACTCTTATTCCTCACTCGCGTCAATTGTGAATTATTTCCTTCATTTGCATGTTTAAAATCTATAGAAATGGATTCATTTTTATTGCAGAAACAAGTGCGCGATAACGCTAGTGATTTACAAGAATATTGTAAAGACTTACAAGAATGGGGAAAAGAAATGAGAAAGGTAGATGAATCGTTAAAAAGATCATCAAACAATCAATCCGAAGTAATATCACCAGAAAAGAAGACAGTTTGCTCGTATATCTAATAGAAACGCTTCTAGGTACCCGTGCGGAAAAGTAAAGTAACAAAAGTCACCGAATCGAGTAAACAAGTATTAGAAGATAAGCCCATAAAGAAGGCAAAGAAAATTAAAAGCTGCGATTATGCAGCATGGGATAAGTTTGATGCTGACGCATACTGCACCAAAATGGATAAGGAAGAAGCTGGAGAGAATAGTTCGCCAGAATCAGAATTAAGCGATGAAATAGATGATAGCGCTATTGATCTTGCGAACTCAGAGAAAGAAAAGGGGAACGCATTTGTAAAAAAGCAACAATGGGATCAGGCAATAGAATGTTATACAAGGGCTATCGAATATTACGCTTACGACCCAATATATTATGCAAATAGGGCCTTATGTTATTTGAAAAAGGAAAAGTAAGTAGTGGCAATCAATATGTGAGCATCGTTCATAAATGTACTTTTAGGTATAAAAATGCCGAATCAGATTGTACAACTGCATTACAACTGGATAAAACATATGTTAAAGCCTACCAAAGAAGGGCAGCAGCCAGAGAAAGTTTAAACCAAATAACAGAAGCACATAGCGATTTAGTGAAGGTTTTAGAATTGGAACCGAAAAATAAAGAATCTAAAAATGTTTTATTACGGATAGAAAAGAAATTGGAAGGTATTAAGAAGGTACTGATATACTCTTATTTTACTGTCAATATACCTTAAAATATGTAAAATATACAGAACCAAAAGATAAGGTTCTTGCCTTCAGTGTTGTTTTGTCAACTCTTGAGGAAACCAGTGAGCAACATAAACCCTTTCTTAAGAGACAAACAAACACGAGTGCATCTAATCGCTGCAAAAATTTAGTAACCTCCCCTACCACGACGAAGTTACGCTCTTAATGATTTTCGAGTTTCCTTGTTTAATATTATACCTGCTTTCATAGCTCGTTCTTTGAATTTGGTGCTTATCACCCATTTCATTTGTCCAGCACCCACACAAAATGCAAATTTGCAAATTTTATGTTTAATTTCCTCTTATTTACATATTTACTTTTTTTCTTTAGTATTACAATTTTGTTTATAATCGACACATTCTTAGAGTATCGCAGGAGGATAGCGTCAAAAACTACTAGCTAGGATGCATGTTTCGCTTCCATAAGTGAGGATAAATCAAAATATCACAGAATCTTTACCTTTGTTCATTTTGATACAGCGATCATTACCTAATTTGATTGCAATTATTATCAGCTATATATTATTGATATTACTTTAAATTTACATTTATTTTTTTCGGATTAAAATTCTACAATTTTTATATTTCATCTATTTCAGGAAAAACCGATAGATATTACAGACGAACCTAGACCGATATCAAAATTTACCTTATCACGACAAAAGCAAAAAAATCCAAAGGTAGAAGTACAAGATACAAAAACTGATAACGTCAAAAAGGAGGTACCTGCATTTGGTGAACATGTCGTCGAGCGAATGTTACCGTCGTCTTCTGGTACAACCACCAAAATGAAGCCAGTGCTTAAAAACAGTAAACACACAGAAGACGAAGGAGAAATTAAGTCATTCAACGATCCTTTATTATGCAGACATGATAAGGACAGCATTCAACTCTTTCAAAGTATACACAAACCACCAAAACTTAGATCAAAGACACCTCTAAAACGGGTGCAAATTATTGACGTTGACCTAGAAACAGAAAAATTGTATTTATCCAATAAACTAGAAAATGCTACAGAGAACAAAGATAAAGAAAGTGGTGGAAATGAGAACAATCAAAATGAAAGAAGTGAAAAACCCGACGTCAATTTATTAGGATCTCAAATTACTCAATCGGTTAAAACGGAGAAAAATGATGAAACCTTGGAAACAGAAAAAAATTTTAATGTTTTTGAGGACTTAAATCTTCCTGTCCCAAAAACATCTGTACAATTTTACAACAGCTGGAAGACTATTAACAACAAGCAATCACGAAAAAAATATTTACTAAAAATCGATCCAAAAGATTTCAAATCGATCTTCAGAGAATCATTAGAAAGTAAAACGTTTAGTGATGTAGTTGCAATTTTAAGTGAAAACTGTGGTGATACTACGTTGGATTTATACAGTTACCTAACGGGATTGACAGAAGTAAAACGTTTCGGAGCTTTAATCATGTTTATGTCTTCGATAGATAAGAAAAGTAAGCATAACGTCAAGTTGTACTTTTTGTAGCATTTTATTTGTTATCACTTTTGTTTTTTCAGATCTTCTAAATATTATAGATCATCTAAAGCAGGATAATAGATATTCAACTGCGGATATTGATAATTTTGTTAAATTGTATGAGTTGTAATTGAAAATCTCATTGTATTGCGATTTCTTTTAATACCTTTTGTTTTGTTAAAAAGTGAAATAAAGTGCATCTACAATAAATTTTTTCGTGTTCGACGCTCCTGAACAAAATACTAATTGGTAATGGTAGTGGTGCGTGCTAGCGCATGTAAAAATAAAAATTACCAGAAACAACCAACAATTTAGACAAAACAGGCTCGAAATTCAAAAACGAAGTGAAATTGAATAAGGTAATAGAAGCTATTCTTCGTAAATATAATGCTTAATTTAATAACAATAATGATATATGCTTTATTATTATTATTATTGTGTAACCTCCAATTTCTGCGGGTACACCTAGTTTTAAAGTATCTGTGTTAGAATTCTGACCATCATCAGTATTATAGTCGCGGCATCTTGGAATCTCTTTATAAATGCGAACAATTTCTTCTTTTTTGCTCATATTTGACCAAACAATTATTTTGAAGCTTTAACATTTACATTTAAGCCGCGTTTTCATCGAAATTCACTGGGCGACCGTCAGATCGGTGGTCGCTGCTTGCTCGACTACTTCTAAAACAGACAAGTGTTTATGGTAACTGGAATGTGTGTATTCTATAAAAGATAATAGTTCCTTTTTGAGATGTTTTACCACAATATAATGATTTTCTTTATTTTTATAAAACTGAAAGCTGTAAAAACATATAAGCATATAATATGGTTATCACTGATCAAGTCGCAATTGTTAAATAAATTGTTCGATTTGTTGGTATTTTGTAATTTTACTTATGTCAACATAATAAGAGAAATATTCGGAGACATTTTTAAATGTAAATATTTACAGAATATTTTATATTTAAATACATAAATATGTAAAAGACCCTGCTGTAATGCATAGACCTGCTATATGCTGACAAAGGAGAAAGAGGAAGAACTGAAGTTAAGTACGGAAACTGGTAATTTTATTCTTTCGTGTTTTTCAATTTTTTTTTAATCGTTATTTAAAAATACATAAAATAAAGAATTGTATAAAAAATAAAAAAAAGGTGTTGTTAGACATCTAACACTTTAAACAATGGATTTACTCTATTAATACAATTTTATTCTATCTCAATATTCAGTCTCCATAAATTCAAAATAACCTTTCGCGACAAAATCCACTAATACACCTTGAATTCGCTCCGTGAAGAAATCCTCATTCTTCGATTCATACCTGAAACCGGCTAGGTAGTCTTCGTGCGCCATATCTTTGGAGAAATCGGGAACCTCTTCGGGATCGCTGATGCTAAGATGCATCACCATTTGCGTTAGGAAGTACCCTACTACCGAATACCTCTTCATCTGGTCTTTCAACGCGGAAAACGGTAGCATTTTCTCGGGCGAACTTCCTAAATTAGTCAGATGATCGCATAGTGATCGGTAATAGATGTCGAGGAAATCGTCGAAATGTTCATCTCGTAAAGATTTTTCGGTGGAAACAAAAAGAAAGTAGGACAAGTCGTATGCTGGCGAACCGTAGCGGGAGAATTGAAAATCTATCAGGCATAAGTCGGTTGGTACTTCTGGATGATTTTCATCCTGAAAAGCAGAACGAGTATCGAATCGATTAAATCATTCGGATTTATTTCAGACTGAATATTAAGTCTCTGCCACTGGCTTCAATGCTATTTAAGAAATACTTAAAAACAAGCATTTACATGAATGGTAAATGTACGAATGGGAAATTGTGATAAGCAGCATTAAATTGTAACTTTCTGAAGAAAACACCCGAATTAGGACAATTGCTTTGATGTTCGTTGATTGAATCGAGTTTTTCAAATGGACCACCTCGTATGTTTTTATATTTTTGGGTTCATTTTAACTTCCTGACAACGATTCCGATGACCGTCTAACGAATCCTGTCCATATAAAAAAAATCAACGTATTGCCAGGAATCTCCAAAGAATATTGGAACAAAATCTAAATTATTTCTAGCATGTAAAGCATTTCAGATAAAGATCGTTAAAAAACACCAATATTTCTCAAAAAATCCCCTATTATCAATTATTTCAAAAACTAAGCTACAAAGGTATAGCAAGCAAACATTATTGATTTCTGGCGGATTCATATTGACTTTGTTTCGATTTCCCTAAAGGACTTCTGCAACTTGAACATCACTAATCCTTGATCTTCCTACTCTCGTGCTTTCCAATCCATTCGTACGAAACCTTCGTAAACGAACAGTGTAATTTCTAGCACTTTATAATAACCTCTGGTAGCTTAGATGGTTGGCGCATCCTTCTCCTCACGGACCGCGATGTTTTCAGCGATGTCAGCATTACGTGAAAGTGTAAACATTTCAAACTTTTGGCCGAACGTTGGCTCGCAACGTTTTTGAATTACCGTTAATCAATATCAGGGAATATTCGTTAGTGGTAAGTATTGGCTCACTGTTGTCTGTCGACATAACGTCACGTTTACAACGCTTGGCAACTTTCCTTCAACCTATTGTTGTTTGCACCACGTTGGGCGACAAATTGTTGCCGTCGTCATTAGGTTGGGTGTGAAGAGGCTATTGCCAAACTGATTGGTAAGGTAGGATTGGTAATAAATACTGTATTAAAGTAAATAAGTAGAATCCTCAGATGGGCTCAAAATTAATTTATTAAAATAATTAAAGCTAAATAAAATCGAATTAAAATTGAGCAAGAAAAATGGTTGGTTCAATACCGGCTAAGTAAATGAAATGATAATTACAGCTGGTCAGCTGAAAATATGTAAGCAGTAAATAGGATGTGGATACTTAGCTGTTACGTGTGCGCCGTACAAAGGCGTAGATGATTCTCCGATGAAGACGCGGAGTGCCAGGACTTGAGAAAGGACTTAAACTAGGTAGGATAATTTCCAGAAATGATGACATTGGTTGACCCTCAGGATCTAGCGATTTTAATATTTTTTTTATTTATTAGATTTAGAAAGTAATACTCATGCGGTTATCGACGAAACTAATTTGATTATGTGCCTTATTTTTAGATGCAGTCCTTTTTAGAGAGCTTTCTCAATGAATTGATTCTATATTCAAATATGACTTAAAACGCCTCGTGCATCTTCCTGCAGATTTCTTCATCCAGTTAGTTAGGGAGACATGAGTACCATTTACCAGTTATTGCTTTAACCGTTTGAAGATAATCACTAAAGAAGATATCTTTAGTATCCCAGGAAGCGCTTGCCATGATTTTGACGCCAATATCCACTGGTTCGATTATGAACACACCTTATTCTTTTTAAAACGGTCCAAGCGTTGTTGAGAAATTTGTTTTCATATTTGGTTTTGGTCTACATTTAGTAAATGTATCCATCCTGCACTAAGACTTTTCTTATATATTTCCGGATGTAAAATACATACGATCTCAACTATATCATTTACCTTTAGTTACTGATCAGCCAATACTGTATTATTCATTGCATTATTTGCGGCTGAAATGAGCAGCTGAAAGCCGTTTACAAAGTAACAATTGCAAAAAGATTGTTAAATAAAGTATCAATATAGGACTGTTTCCTTTTCCAGTAAAAGTTTGTTGAACCTGTAACGATCAGCCAGCCAAATTTAATGAATAGAAAGAACGGGCGGCTGTCCTGCTCAGGTCGTTTTGATTTATTCGGATAAAGCATGTTTTAACAAAGTAATTAAATAAATAAAGTAAAAGACATAATTAATTTTTCAATTTACTAATAAACACGTTAAATGTTTGTAGTGGTGAAAGTATCTGAAGAAAAGCGCAACTCGAAAAAACCTTCTAGATGTTATCGTGATGTTGAGTGTACTCTTGAAGTTTCTCCGATCATCGACAATAATTCCTCTATTTACTTCTGCTTGAACTATATTAAAGTCGGCTCCTTTTATCGAACTCTACCACTTAGAGATTTTGATAAAATTTATTAGATACTACATGACATATAAGACTAGTCCTATATTTATTTACAATCTGAGCGTTGGAGATTAAAAATTATCAACATCATCCGGTCATAATCGTTCCTTATTTAATTCGTTTTATCTGTGTTCCTTGTTTGCCTATTGAAGACTATCCATACGTACATACTTTATGACCAAATAATCAACTTATGTAGAATCTTTTACAATTGAAAACATGGTCTTTAATGACAAAAGCTGTGGATTTAACATTAATCACTTTTCCTTGAAAATAAGACAATTCTACTCATCACGTATAGCATGCATTTGTATAAGATGTTAGCGATATTACGAATAATCAATATTTATTTGTAATATCGTTGTGGCCGAATGATTATATCAAATTGATGTCGATTCATAAAAAGCAATCTATATAGAAGCCGACTGATTTTCAAAGGAAAGGGTACTTTTGCAAATTTAAAATAATTTTAACGAAACCATTCGTTTCTTTGCTTTAAATTAAATTGTACCTTTTTTACTGCCTATTCCATTTGCGGATGTAATTTTAAGTAAAGTATCATCATGCCTGTCTTTTACATTAACAAAACAACTTTTGAAGAAATTTTAAAAAAAGCAACCTTAAGGATTGCAACGTATCGTATAGGCGTTTCTTTCTTAATTCTAATTATACATCTGCAATTAATGGAGTCGATGGGAACTTAACACAAAAATTTCATATTACTTTACAAACCTCGCCCTTTCACCGAACGATCAACATCCAGAAATTTTGAAAAATTTCCATTAAAACTGCTGAAGTTAAATAAATAAATATAGTTTATATTATATACAGCCATCCGTTATATGTTTGCCCGTTCGACAACTTCCTGAAGGTGCCGAGAAATGTTAGAAAACGTTCAAGAACTGCTACAAATGAGGATGCTTTCCACTCTCTTCTTTACACTTCAAACTCACGCATGTCCAGGTTGAGGATTCTCTCACTCACAATAAGAAAAGTTGGAAGAAATTAAAAGACATTTTTGTCGAACTACGACAACGAGAATAAGCACAAAAAATACAATATGATGGAACGAAGAGACCAAAGAAGAACTAAGAGAAAAGAAAAAACTTTGGTCAACGAACCAAAGAGGAGATAATATATTTCTATATAACCATCAGATCAATTCGTAATAAAAAAATAATATTCCCCACGATAAATAATAATAAAAGAAGGGGAAATAATTATAGAAGATGAGCGAATTATAAATACACTAGCTGCAGGTAAAAATTCAAAAATTGTACAAAATAAAGTATTTTAGTCAACAAGAAATTATTTTTTTTTTTAATTGGATACATTTGCAACCAATATATGTACTTGAGCGCCTACATCTTTGCTGACGCTGATGTTGATCATGTATAAGCTATAAGTATAAGTTATAAGCTCATGTAATAAGTTAGTGAAGATTCTAAAAATTTGAACTGGGGCTCTGATAAAACATAATTTGAAATTAAATTGGGAAAAGAAAACATTGTTATTAGCAATAATATTATCGAAATAGATATATCAACATAGGGAGAAAAGTTACAAAACAAGTCTGGGAGAAATAGGGGAAAATTAGATGATGATAATAAATGCAATAATAGAATCGGCAAATAGAATGTACTTGGCACTACAGAAAAAATTTGTACAGCATAAAGAAATATCCAAAGAAACGAAAATAGTGATACGCAAGGCCACATATTAACCAATATTATTGCATGGACGCGACAACTGGGTATTAACAAAACCAAATGATAAGAGAATACAAGCGGCAGAGATAGAATACATGAGAAAGGAACTGGGTATTAAGTCATACGAATGACCGAATCGGTGACCGAATGTGTCCAACATATGCATGTACTACTCCTACTTTCGAGAAAAATATTATTTGCAAGTACCTACTTTTATCGTCTACAGATCACATGCAAGAAAAAAAAATACGGAATACGGACAAATAGACGGAAGGGTCTCTTCTCGTAAAACATGTGCAGCTTTACCTCAATAAATCAAATAGGACTGAGTGCGACAAGGATCGTAAACCGTCTCGTACACGTCGAATTTCCGCGGCGAAGTTGTTTTTTTAGTCAATTTCAAGTTTTCTATATTCTAATACTATGCCGGGTTTCGTTTATGCGTCGGCTATACCCGAGGAGTCCGCGATATGTTCCTTAATATCGCTCTTTTCGTTTAGTTTTATAAAATGCCGACCTTTCGTTCATCTCTCGGTATGCCAAGAAGTTTTTTAAACGCGAACCGAAATGTACGTTCATATCTTGTCTCTTCAGAGCCTTACTAACACACCTTTCGATATGCTACGAAAGGAAAGTTTTAAGAATTTTTTACCGCTAGTTTCTATCTGGATTATAAGGTCGTAACATATCTTACGTAATATCTACGTTGAACTTTCTTAAGATACGCTCAACATGTATAGAAGAACAAGCGTTGTAAATAGCTACGCTTTTTATGAATTTAGGTTCTTTCTTGTACCTGCTTCTACTTAAAGAGAGAAAGAAAGTAATCGTGGCCATTATATGTTCTGCAAAATGGTTAGAATGGAGTGGTGACTATTAACATTGTCTGTTGTTACTAAATTATCCACGAACGGAAGTTGATTATTGGCTTCCTCTTGTACAGTAAATTTAATAGTTTCATATTTTTAACTAAGAGTCGCCAGGAAATCTGGAATATTACTTTTTCTTGTATCGAAGACCGCTTTCAAGTAGAGCAATGGGCAATTCTCTGTTTTTTCATGTCGCTTAGTCACGGGTTGAGAATGTGGATAGTTCGTATCCTCGAAACGGTCGTTCCGAATTTATTATTAAATCTTGTGCGGTGCGGAGGTTGCCGATACTTTGTGTTCTTTGTAGAATTTGTGGGTGCATTTAGAGGCAACAATGCGATTTCCTCTCTAATCTGCTGTTCCAATTCTGCAATATTTTCAGGAAGATTGCGATGAGCTTTGATCTTAAATGGCTCCGGAAGAAAGAACCATACGGGTTAAAATCTGGTGATCGCGGCGATCATTCTACAATTGCCCTGGTTGCTCTCCAATTAAGTTTATAATGAGGTAGTACTCTATCTAATTTAATTTACCATTAAGTTTATAATGAGGTAGTACTCTATCTTACTGGAACCAAATATTGGTGTTTACATTCTTGTCTGTTGGTTCTTCTGAGCCTTCTCATCGTTGAGAGACGGAATAATTTGCTTCTGCAATAAATCGAAATAGGTATCCACGGTAAGATTTAGCTTTTTTTTTTTTGGGGGGGGGTCCTTGAGTACGATGCTGATTCACCCAATGGATTTTCCTAGAACCAGCCCTGGCAATTATGTCTGTTAACAATACGATTAAGAGAAAACGATGCTTCATCGGAGGAAACAATTCGCTTCATTAAATTTACGTTGTCGTTTATTTTGTCTACCGTCAATTCATAAAATTTAGCACGTCCCAATCAAGATCATTTTCGGATAGTTCTCAAAGCAAAATTGTTTTGTGAGGGTGAAATTTCCGTTCCTTCCGTATATAAAGTACCCAACTCGTGATTTTAAGACAAACGATGCGTAGAAGGATGTGACTTTCAACAATACGTCTCTTTGTTTTCCCTGATTGTCATTAGTTCGAATCTTTCGTTCTTAAACAAATGCAAAAATGTATAAATGGCTTTACTCCATTTTAAAAACTTTTTTTTTGTTTTTCATAATATTGAAGTAAGAACTAAAAGTTTTTATAAAATATACCTGCTTCTAGGCACCTCTGTGATGTGATCTTCGTCCAGAGTTTAAGCAAAATATTCTAAATAAAATCTAAAATCAAATTTCTCTTAAAAAAATTAAGCTTTAAATTTAGTAGATAAAAATTAGATTTCATATATTTCATAACACGTTAGTTGCATTAAAAGCCATTAATATTAAGCTAAACCCAAAATAATGTAAAAAGAATAAATAAAATATTAACACCTTACAATATCCGGGTCTCACATCAAAATTATTTTTTTTTCAATTGAAGGACAAAATACCACTATGTAAACAAACCCATGTTGTTATGCAATAATTGTAGTAGTACGTACATTGAATAGACATATCACAATAACATAATATAATACAGGCAACACCTTTAACTTCAACCATGTTTCTATATTTAATTAAGAAGTCTATTATAAAGCCAGAAATATTTTAGAAATGATTCAAATTAATAAACATAAATATACCATCGATGATAACATAAAAAAAATAGAAGTATTTGAGTGTGAAATATCTTTTGGGTGTTGTCGTGTCCCAAATGTTTGACTTGACGTTTTGCTGACCATGCTGTCAGCTTCTTAAGGGAAATTCTAGAGACTGAACTGACTTATGGAGAAGCTGCCAGCATGATCAGCGAAATGTATTATTCTATGATGTAAGAGTTATACAGAAGCAGATACCTAAATACTTAATTCTTGAAAGTCGAGAAATATGTACATCAATTATTTGGTAATTGATGATTACGGCCTTCGTTTTTCTAATGTATGACACAATCTTACATTTGGCAGCGTTTGGCTGTAGATCGTTAGTATTTATTTGACTTTATAAATGGGTACAATCCTTTTCTTGAAGTCAAGATTTTCAAATCATTTACAAAGTAATTTGTAAATAATAGAAACATTAAGGAAGCTTGGGGTACTCCAGATAGAACGTGAAATAATTGAGATAGTAGTTGTAGCTACTATAGCATACATACTGGATTTGATTAGCTAAATACGAAGAAAACAGTCAAATTCAAGTATTACTAAAGCCAAATATCTCCAGCTCTTTAACGTTAAAGTTATTTATCTAATTATTTATTGGCGACTAGAACCGTTATTCCATAGAATTTTAATACGCTGTATTTCATTTTTAATAAACATACAAAGCTTAATTTTACTAAAAAGAGCTTTTACATACGATAATAATTTGACATACCTCATATTTATAAAAAATATTATTCATCCAGCTATCACCATGACCAAACACCGAATACGGATCATCATAGCTTTTCTTGAGATTCTCGAGGACGTAGTCAAAGGATCTCTCACTATATTTCTTAAAGATCCTCCTTTCCAAATCGTATTTGAGGGGATCGCGATCCAATGCGACTAAGCTTCTAGCACAAAATATCCGCTCCTGTTCGGAGAAGGTATCTTTAGGTAATGCGTTTATAAAACCCTCCACCATATTTTTCTTTATTCTTTCGAACAATTCCGGCTCCTGATCTTTAATGGCGTAGGTGATGGCGTGAAGCTTCCCGTAGGTTTCCAATACCAGTTTCACGTGCTCGAAGTCCAATGTCGTCTTGCGATTTCTCAACGTGAAACCGTTGAATTTTACATCCTCCATGATCACCGCTTCCTGGAACCGCTCCAAATAAGTTCCCATCAGTTTAGGATAGTTCGCGAACGGTTCGGCGATGCTTCTTCGACTTTGAAATTTCTCGAAGATCGGAAATAGCTCTCGGTAAACATAGATTTCTCTGTTATAGATGTATTCGACTCCGGCGAGTTCTCTGAAAGAGTTAGTTTGGGGGGCGTTTTTCGCGATCCAGTACGAGCTAACGTTTTTACCGTCTTTTTCACCGGTGATCGTTACTTTGGCTATTACTCCGAGGTAATTGTCGCCTTTCATAGTGCCAGGATCTATGCCTATGCAGTAGTTCGTAATCTCCTTTGCTTGCACTAGTTCTTCGATATATTTCCTAATTTCTGGGCGTATCAAAAACTCTTCTGTTTCACCCATCTTTTATTATAACCGTGAATAGCTTTAAACTAGCACGTATGTCACTAATTGCGGAGAACGTTCTGCTTGTTTTTATTATTATTGTAGATCGAAGACCTCCATCCTTATTGATATAGAATGAAGTGTTTATATATAAAGAAACAATAGTATTAAAGCAACTACTGAGAAAATATTGGTTTATATATGTACGTACGCGGAGGATATCGTAAATAGTCTCGGCCACTAAGTGCATTCGAACGCTTGCGTCTAGTAATATGAAACGTTAACACAAGATAAATACTATAATTATTTTTTAAACGATCTCCCTCCTTCTCATCTATAATGTATACAACAATCGCCAAAATTACGGAACAAATTCATTAAATTGCAAACAATTTGTTTTATTCTTTAAAAATAAAAATGTTTGCATGAATATTAAGTTTATTAATCATCCCCGCTTCTTTTGATCGTTTAAATGGTACGTCCAAAATGTTAATACCTCGCATAAGAAAATTTTCTAATAAAAATAAGTGAAAGAGTGAAAAATGTCCAGCTAGCGAATCTACGGCCTATTGGCCTATTGATTTTATTAAATCGAGAGAAAATTTAGACAAAACGGACCACCTCAAACAGGTATCAAATGTAGGGCGTCCTAAAAAAAATTCACGAGGCTGTGAAACTTGCTAAAGGTACGAAAATCCTTGTGGTGTATCTTGATTAATTGCAGCGGACAGTGTTCTCGGCGATCGGTAATTACGTGTATTAAAAACAGAAAAAGCTTGCAAAATATAACTGCTGCAAGAACTCAACGAAGATGACTCGGATCACCGAATGAAATTTCGTGATAAAAAGCAAGATTATTTATATATGGTTCAATCGCCAAGTTCTTTTTTTTTTGGATGAAGTCTCATTTTGCCTATGTGCAGGTGCAGGAGTAAACAAGATCCTTACTGGTTGACGGAGGCCTGGTAAAATGTATTTGATCCTCACGCCAAACGGCGATACTTGATTTCAGCGAGATGGTACACCTCCCTATTTTTCATGTCTTGTCCATGAGTTACTAAGCGACCACATTCCTGAAAGATGGATCTGTGTATAGATTACAAATAGATAGACGTGCGAACGTATTACGCTCCTTGATTTTTTTTTATCGGATTTTAATTAATCTAAGCTGATGATTATAAAATCTAAAATGTTTGAAAAGTTGAAAAGCTGCTTTTCTAGCCAACTTGCCTTTTCATCGCCTTCGATCCTTTGACGACTTGGAACACATCGCAACATTCATGATGACTCATCATTGATGAGTATGAGTAGGTTTGGGGTAGCCTTTAGAATAGCCAGACCGTCACTGAATATTGTTATGGTTGCGCCTCGTATCAAGGTTCTATACGATGCATAAGTTCAAAGCAGAGATCTCTGCTTAAAATGAGTTCGTAGTAAGTATTTTAAGATGGTAATTAGATCCATTAATGAATAACACCTTCTATCCTTGAGCAGTCCATGTACCATGCCAGGGTACCTCTTTGCTTCGAAGCCCGTTCAGTACGGCTTTCAATGATCAAAATTGTACTGCGTAGAGATCTTGTCTCTTGTAACATGCATCAGATAAATAATGTTGGAATCTGCCATCTCTTCATTTTATAAAGCGTGAGGGCACTCTCAATATAACTTGTTTCCGAATGTGGATATGAAGTGGCGTTAATCTCAGCAGGGCAGCTAAGGCTATTGTGGGACACGTCCCTATCACATCCATAACTTCTAGGTGTAATGCTAATAAAAAAATATCGATAACGTCATTATTTGAAAAACAAAAATTACAAAAATTGATGCAAAAATATTTATTTACAGAGAATATAATTGGCTCCGGATCCGGGCATTTCTTCTAAAAATAAACCGCTTCAAATTTAATGAATTCATTCCATAATTTTGCCGCGCAATGTATTTGTTGTATCAACCAAGGAAAATGTATAAATTAACCATTACTTACGTGGGCGAGTAAACACATTAATTTGTATACCCATACATATTTTATAATTAATTAAATTCTGGTATAGATCAAAAGAAAAAACTGCCAGTAAGCAAGTCGAACATTTATTCATTTAGCAGTTACTAATGTAAATGTACTGCATCGAAATCCAATAACCTTTGAACAAAGTTTCACGGTCAACGGGATTTTACGTTGTTTTTGCCTTTTTAAGTAACAAACATGAGTTCTTAATTCTCGAAAATCTGTGTAAAATTAAAAATAATGTTTGAATTGTCAAGTGTCAAGTCAAGTGTATGAAAGTCTTAATTTTATGAGAATTTTCTGGAAGAATTATTAAAAATGCCATAGGCAATTAAAATTTAGATATTGAACATTTTCGTTATTTGTTGATTTAGCTGTTTCTTATGACTAAAGAGGACAAAAGCGAATGAAACCACACCTTTCTCGCGGCGACTAGACAGATTCGTGTCTATTCGTCTCATAAAGAAGGGTTCGTGTTGCCTACTGGTTGCCCCGAGAGTCGATAAAACACAAGTTCGTCTAGTCGCTGCAAAAGAGGTATGATTCCTCGCTACTTATGACATCGTTATATATCCCATCGAAGTCGAGCAGCTGTTATCGTGAACATGCCTTTCTTTAAATCATTTCCTCTTGCAAATCCTGTCCGGGATGTATTCGACGGTGTACCTGATACTTTTTCCATTTTTCATCAAATTTCCATTTACCAGTATCTCCGATAAACAGAAGTCTCTGCTCTCTCCTTTATTCTGCTCCATTAAAAGCTGCTTAATAGTGTTTGAAACCTCTTTCTGTAAATGGCGAAACAATGTAGACTTCGCAACATCATTGGCGTAGGATAAACGATATGAGGCCTCGTTGATTAAGAGGAACTAATTTTGATCGTAATTTCTGCACGAAGAATTACCACCCTCACAATTACGTTTCGTAATACATGTAATGTAGTCTCATTATTAGCAAGTTCCTTTTTCTGCTCAACAATTTACTTCCACTTCCTTCTAGCTGCAAGAACTACTTTGGACAAAATTTGGCAGTAGCCTCGAAAATCAATAACCGAGTGATTCTTATAAGTGTAGTAAGTATTTAATTTTAGAACTTGCTTTAGAGCTTGACTGTTGTACTAGAACTCATTCAATCCTATTAAAAATCTTAGTATTGTGAGATGGGTGGCTAACTATGACTAGCTTATATCACACCTTGGCGGCCACCAGACCCGCACCAAATCTAAAATAAGTTTTATTTCCATTTACAAAATTTCATTCATAAAAATAGAACCCAAGCAAGACATGAAGGTTATATTTAGAAGATAAGACTCATTAAAATTATTATTTTTTGGTAGAACTTCTATTAAAAATAAACAAATTAGCGCGTTGTATATTATATACCGTAATAATTTCAATTAAAACAATTACATTCTATTTCTTCGAAGGTCGAAGACACTAAATTTCTCTCAAATTATTTTTAATTATATTATATTTAAATGTGGGTAAATTAAACCTTTAGAATGGGGTCGCTGAAAAACATAAAAACACATAAAGACTTTATGCCATCCGTGTACTGTTACTTACCCAAGTTTCCAGAAGTATTTCATTTATAGCTTTAGATCCATTGTAGTCACCTTTAGTTATAAAACTTTATGACTTTCCATCTGCTTCATTGTAAAGCCTTTGTTACGCTCACTAATAAACCAGTTCCAATTTTATTTTCAGGAAATCGGTTTTACAGGAAATATTAAGGGTCTCAACTACTATAGTTGTACATGACGGTAGCTTTTGAGTGGGAACAAAGGTATATAATGGGTACACAAACTAACGACGAGCTTGTTAGCGAACTCTTCGGGGCAACATAAACAATTACTGAACCTTAGTGCGAGCTTAAGTTCTTAAGTATTGTATATAGCGTTTTTAAGTGTAGATAACTATATTCAAGTAAGTTAATCTATCAAGTGCTTCTTACTTAAGAAAATACCTCGCTGATCCTTCGACAAACAACCGAATAAAAATAGTGTTGGAGGAAGCATTTCTACAGTTCAACAAAGTTAAAGCTCTAGCTCCAACGCAACGCTTTCCGCTGATTGTGCGAGTCACGTAATCGTACCTTGTTGATAGCCCAACACTTCCGTTGAAAACTGGTTTTTACCATGGTGGATCATAATCAAACATAAACAAATTATGTTGACCTGAACGCATTTCCACAGTAACAATAACAATCAAAGAAAAAAACAGTGAGAACAAATAATCGGAATTTTACAGATTAAATTAGTTAAAAAGAGATAAGAAACAACGATGCTATCTGCAGTACACGTACAGTTTGGTATTATAATTGTTGCATAACGTGGTTTTTATCTCAAAAGATAATTTTGGTTGTTTGAACGCAAGTGATTTATATCTCGAACAAAGAGAATATATAAAGGCGTTGTAACATTTCGCAATTTCGCCGTCTGCTAATAACACTTTCCAAGTAATTTTTGTGTCTGTGGAATAACCGAGCGGTTCAGCAACATTCCCGGATAAAAGAATCAACCACGGGCCAACATTGTTAAATTTTTTAATTTGTTTAATTAAACATTGTTTAATTAATTAGGATTAATTAAATACTTTATAAAAGCGTTAAAAAGAGAGGGCAACTGTATTAATTATTTAAGCTGAGAGAGAAGCTGAAGAGCTGTTCAAATACAAACATTTTGAACGCACCATAAATGATTTAATAGGGCTGGCAGCATGGATTTCTTTTAAGAATGTCTACAAACATTTTCTATGAATTCAAAAGACTGAAAACTACAAAGATATCGCGGCTAATTTGTTGGAAAACTATAAAAATTTAGCGCGTCGAATGTCGGTCGAAATCCGTTTTTTTTTGCATTCACATCTGGATTTCTTTCTTGCTAATTTAGGAAAGATGAGCCATGAACAGGGGGAAAGCTTCCATCAAAAACGATATCAGAATAGGTTAAATCCCGCCATGTTGTCAGATTTTTGCTGGTTTGTTACTAGAAAAGGTAACAACCAATACCATGTTGATAAGAAAATAAGCGCTAGCGAATATTGCTAGCCATGGGGAATATATGAATTTATAAAATGCTTTAGCAAAGATCTGTAGTTTTAACTGTTTATTAAAGCCTCATTATAAGCCTTTATAATCAATCCATTATAAGCTTCAATTTAATTAAGGCTTTTTACTAATACAGCTATGTGAATACGTAAAATCCTTGCTTATTTCGGGTAATTCCATAAACGGATGGATACACAAAGGATTATAATAAGTGGATAAACGATAATTTATGACGGCAATAAAATAATTACCCAAAGTAAATATTCCATTTTTATTATTAGTAGAGATGACAAAGAACATGTACACAAATGAATGTACATATCTCAATTTCTAGCGATGTATGAAGAGTGTAAGATCTCTAATAAAAGCAGCTGGTGGATCAATAAAATATGGAAAATATTAATAAAACATCCCGTATGGTATATCTACTTTGTCGTTTTATTGATATATAATTTATCTTTATATATTCGAAGAAACATTGGGGGTGCCTAATACATATTCATACAGCTCTATAAGTCAGGTATCGCGAATAAGAAAGGTGACGATACAATCATCACGGGAAATTTCGAAGGTAAAGTTAGACATGGCTTTCTGAACCGTAACCTCGGCGATGTTGGAAATATAGAAAGAATAAAATGTATAATTTCAACAATAGTGTTAACGGAACGGACTGAGTTTGATTCGAAGAGAACAAATTGGCTTGCCACAAGCAACGGGATACTTAGATTAGTTGCATGTGACACGGACTTTGCTGTGATAGGTATAGGTATGGTGTGTTTTGAAATTTTTGATGTTTATCTCTCATCAATGGCATGAAATATAAAAATCACACATTGCATATAACATCCACAACTACATAAATATTTAATAAATAGGTATATCAATATTTGGTCATAGCTCTATTATTTTGAATAACGCCAACTAGCGCGTTTCAATTCAATGCGCCTTCGCATTGAATTTATAACATTTTGAATATAATTATTATCAATTTGGTCCCATGATTCTTGTACGGAATGTAATAATTCCTCTCCATTTCTAGGCCTGAAATTTCTTTTGTAAATAGATTTAGTTAATAGTCCCCGTAAATTTTCGACGGGGTTTAAGTCTGGCTTATTAGAAGGCTATTTCAAAACATTTATATTATTTGCTTCAAGCCATTCGCGAGCTACACGTGAGGTGTGAATGGGAGAGTCATGCTGTATGAGTCATGCTGGAAAATGGATTCTTCTGGTTCTGGATAGGGCATCCGTACGGAGGGAAGCATTATGTTTTCTGAAATGTTTGTATAAACAGGACCAGTTAGTCGATCTTCAATATCATAAGATACACCAGGACCACGGTAACTAATCTAGGCCCATATACGAACTGAAGAACGTCCATTTCTTTTTACTGGATGAATATATCTTTCATTATATCTCGTGTTTACTGGTCTATATACACGAACAGGACCATCGTAATAACTTTGAAAATATAACATTTCTCCACATCCGGGGACCCTTGTTTACATAATCGAGAGGTTTTATTCTAGCTGCGCCACAATCTTTTAATTCACTGTTTTTAATTCGTCGAAAAGCTGTTCGTATAGATGCTGAAAAATTCACTTCTTCAATAGCATCTAACGGTGTCTTGAATGGGTTGTTTCGTAAATAATTAAATAACGTTCCATTTTCTTGTCTAGTGGTAACCGGTCGCCTTCTCGAACCTTGTTTTTTACTTAAATTTTGTTCCTGCCTCCATTCCATTTTAATTCTAAAGGCCGTATTTCTATTCGCCCCAAGGCGCTCTGACACTGTTCGTACGGAGTAACCATCTTCCAAACATTGTAAAACGCGATATCTTGTCTGGATATCAATATGTCGTGGCGATTGTGTAAAAGTCGTATTACTTTTGTACTGTATTACTACTGCTGTATTGACACTGGCAATGACAAATTAAATCAATCCGTATCAAACATAAAAAAAAATAAAATTATTGCTTATAAGTCGTCTCTTTTTTTATGGCAAGCGAGTGTACATAGTTCAATAGATACAAATTAGCCCAGCTATGTTCCTATATAACATTGTTTTTAAAAGAAAATTAAGCCTTTCAAACTATTTGCCATTGCAGAGTAGCCTTTTGGTCTCTATCGCGATCTTCTACTTGAACTAGATTCTTTGTTAATCGCGCAACTTAATTTTTTAGAACCAATCCGGATACACTTATACACCTGATCAGACCACAATTGCTTCTATATCTAACTACATAACAGTGACGTAAATAATACAATACATATATTTAGTTTAGATTTAATTACAGAAAAACAAACAAGACCGTGGCATTATTTATCTAAATCCCATTTCTTAAAAAAGCATTACAAACAATTATGCGGAAAAACAAATTAGAATTCTAACATTCACGGTGGTCCATTCGTTCCGCAAAATTTTCACGTGATCGTTATCGATTGAACGTAAAAGGCAGTATACCTGTACGTGAATATGATGATGCACAGATGATAATAGCAATATCAGCACCGATATATATATTATTTGTTGGCTCAAAATTTTCCTCGCGTTATCGTTAATATAGTTCACCGTAAATATTAAAGTTCGAGGTTGGTGTTCCGCGTCCAGAAATCCCTGCGAAAATAAAGAACCATGGCGGTAAGTGAAAATCTACTGAATCCGGTCATCAAAAAACGTTTAGAAGTGTTCATGTACAAGAGGGGCGTTAAAGATGTTACAATTACTATAAAGCCGGCTACGATCGAGAATCCGAACATGTTGGGTTTGATCTGGGAGCTCCGTATAACCGGAAAGAACGCCGGCAATAGCGGTATCGTGGAATTCGATTGGATCCTGAAGAACGCCACACTAAACGAGGTCGTCAGGAAATACGTCCAGATCGATAGGCTATTCAAAAAAGAAATCTACGTCTACGATAAAATCCTCCCGGCTTATCAAGAGTTAGTCCGACAGCATAACGTCCAAGAAATATTCGCTGTGACACCGGAAATGCATTTGTACTTCACGGACACCTTTCAAGAATCTTTGATATTGGAAAACCTAAAGAAACCCAATTACGGCTTTGTCTCCATCAAAAGTTCGGAGCCATGCTCTCACAGCCACGCGACCCTAGCGATGAAAGCTCTGGGAAAATTGCACGCCCTCTCGTACGCCTTACACGAACAGAATCCCGAAGAATTCAAGAAATTCTCAGAGTTCGCGAGGAATCGTTTCAACGTAAACGTCAACATCGAGCTGTATTCCAAACACCAGAAGCTCTGCTGCGAGAAAGTGCTGGACGCTCTGAATTCCGGTAAAGATAAATCTATGGTTCCGCTCTTTAAGAAGTTTATGGAGAAGCCTTTCGAGTACCAAATGCAAGCTATTAAAATGGGGGCGATGGGTCCATACGCCGTTTTAACGCACGGCGATCCTATATTGGATAATATGTTATTCAAGTACGACGTAAGTATCATTTGAAAAATATTTTTTATCTGGTATTATATAATTTCTTCCTTTTCCTTTAAGTAGATTGTATCTTAATCTCGCTGGAGTAATAACTCATAATTGTCACAGATAAGAGTTTCAATACGGTGACAATGACTAGGTAATAGATGTGATTGGATGTATCCGCATGAGAAAAAAAATTTTAATGATGTAGATATCAACTTGTTCTTTCTAATCTTTCGAAATGTGGGTGGCACTGCATAAAAATCAGCAGATCTTTTTGTAAACACTTTAACGTAGAAAAGCAAAATCTAGTTGTTTTCGTTGATATTAATGCTTCAAATTTTAACAATCCGCAGGCCAATAATGTACAATTCCATTCGGTAGTTTATAATAATGATCGCTTAACACTAAAAGCAACGAAAGATAAGCAGCCTTTGCCAAAGTAAGATTCTCATCGTCCATCCGAGCTTCTGTGCTCCACTTATCAAACGAGAGACGATGTAGTAAATAATTTAATTGCGTCTGCTTTGTTGTATCAAATTAACTTAACTCCAAAAATAAGTTAATCCAAGTGGCAGACATTGTTCCTACTGCGTTAAAGAATATTTTTTCCACTTATTACCGTATAGAGAATAATAGAATTAACGCAATCTACCTCACGATGAAATAGCTCAATTTCATCGTCAAGTAGATTGCGTTAATCATTAAAATTTTGCTATAATAAAAGGCAAGGAATGCTGCCTCTTCTATCTAGATAGTGTTGTATTGAAAAGCTTCAATATTGTAAATTTATGAAGAATAAATAAATACGAAACATTTGCCTATAAACTTAATGGTTATTCAATTCAAAATTTCACGAAGAGCTCGGGATGGATTCTTAATTGAGATTAGTTGAAATTCAAGGCATAAACTTTTAAAAACCGTTGATCGCATTGCTGCTTCTGTCGCTTTTTGATATGCATCCTCTAAAGGATTACAAAAGGGTATGGAAGGTGTTCCGCGAGTTCCATCAATTTTTGAAGTTAGAAACATGGAAAATTGTTACTTTTGGTTAGAAATAAAAGAAAATATATTTATATCCGTAAGAGCAACCCCTAAATTCTTTGTTTCTAACCAGAAACCCAAATTTCATACTTCTAAATAAAAAAAAAATTACGGGACTCCCCCCAATTTTACACCCGAAATTTCGAAACAATTCCGTATCTAAACACAAAAGGAACCGACTGCCCAAATTTCGTTTTCGTTACTTCTTCAATACTTCTAGCTACAAGTTGGCGAGTCTGAGCATCGGAGCATCTCCCTGCATAAAATTAGTGTATTCTAATGTTTCTTTAATATCAGATGAAGAATCTACCATGCATGAAACAACAAATAGCGAAGATGTAAGTGAATGAGAAAGTTACAGTGTGTAATAAACAAATAATGTTTAATTTAAATTAAACATTATTAAAATTAAATTAAAGTTAAATTAAACCTTTAATCAGAAACCTTCATGTCTGCCTCCTGTTTAATATTTTCCTAAAGACTGTACGGGAAGATGAAAATAAATATGGTTGTTATTGCGAATTTTCGAATGGAGCTGATAGATCTATCGTCAGCTAAAGATGTCGTCCCTAATCCGGATCACCCAGACTACGGGCTCCTCCACAATTCGTGCCAGGAAAGATTTGGGGAACTCCCGGCCGTATCAGCCATTTCTCTTGCATAGTTCGCGCAAACGATGACCTCAACTTGATATTTAGACATTTTCTCTCTTCTTAAGGAAAGAACGTGGTATATTGATCGAGTTAGGTCTGTAGACTGAGGAAATTATCGCTGGAGGATAGTGTCATCAGCTTATTTCTACCCATGAAGAACCTATTTCTGGAGCTTTCTTACTGAGCTTCTACTGAGCTTTCTTTCTTAATTATATTCTGAATTTGAATGAATCTGAATTATATTCTTGCCTATTTTTGAATCTGAATATGTCTTTAACATAAGACACATTGTTTTAAATACAATTGCGCAGGTGATAATGTAACAATCTGCAATAGACAATTGCGATATGTTCTTATAATATAGTCCATTGATTGATCATCCATCTTATTCGCAACGGCTTTCTTCACGAGCTGTTAAATTCTGGGTATGTTCGCTCGTCCAGTTCTAATTAATATTTTCACCAATTGAAGATGCTGTTAGCAAGAATATTCTACTTCTTGATGCATTCATTTGAAGAATTTGACCAAGTTACAGGGTGTTGGGAGAAAGTCTAAGGAACCTTTACGGGTGATAGTATGGCTGGAAATATATAGAAGTGTTAATAAACATGGGTACGTAAATTTACGGTTAAGATTCTTCCTTTTTATAGCATTTGCGCATTTTTTACTTAGGTCTTCCGCCGTTCACAAAAACTTACGTTTTCTTATCATTAACTTACAGTTGATAGCTCTTTACACTAACATTAACCGAATTAACCGACATAGGTTTTACGTGTAGTCTTGCAATTGCTAAATGCTAAAAAAGCTCAACATCTTCAGTTCGTATTTTTGTAAGACCGCACAAAAAATTGCTTGATGCTGGCTCAGTTTAACCAGTATCCGAAAATATCAAAAGGAAGGTAACCATTATCGCTCCACGCAGAGAACCCTCCACAAACAGCAGCTTTATCATTAGCAGGTACAACAAACGCAGGCCCCAAATACACCTTATTGTCGAGCACGTTTTGTTTTTTGCCCCTGGTTTTTTTTTTGCAATAACGTCGAACATCCTGATTACATAAAATTGAGTTTTTAATTTTCGGACATCTGGTGCATCTTTCATTGGACAATTGTATTTTTATCAAACGAACTGATAACTGCTTAGTTAAACGTTCTACAGAACGCAATGGATTGTACCAAAGAAAACAGCTATGGACGTTTTCCGATTATGTTAGAGAATATTTGCACGGATCTATTATACAAAGATGGGTTGATTTAATTCTCACAGGATACTTGAAATTTTTGGTGTAGATACATTATATATCGAGATACGCAAGCTGTTATGAAATGGAAAGAGGGCGTTTTGAACATTTCGTTTTTTTTTTTTCAGTTTTTGCCTATCTATACATATAGAAAAGAACCCAAGTACTTCTCTTGACTTTCGGTTAAATCGTTGGTTTTAAATGACAACAAACAAAGTGAGCGATTCACTTTGTTTGTTATCTTTTCCTTTTCGTTTAACAACCCGTGACTGTTATGCGTCAGTAACGAGAAAAAAACATGAAATTATCACAATTTATTTCTTACATTTCGTCAAAATCGGCGAAATTGTTTCAATTTTTTAATGCTTTATTATGAAAAAAAATCTATTGTTTTGGATTTTCGAGAACCCCTTTGTTTTTCTTCCTTTAACTTCAATTAATAAATGTTATATCTTCAAATAAGAAGAATGCTTATAATAATAAGAAGAAGACGTAACTGTTATGTAACTTCTTATCGTAATTAATAGAAAGTTAAAGTAATTGCAAATACATGTTTAAAGCTTCGTGCTTAGTGTTAGGAATCAATTAAAACTTTAGAACCTAAACAGAATACGCTATCCATAATCTTATCTTTCAGGATTTAAACCATCCCGATATGCCGACCGATATTTGCTTATTGGACTGGCAATTCTGTCGACTTGGCTCTCCAGCCCTGGATGTGTCGCAGTTCCTTTTCACCGCAACCGACAAAGAATTCCGTGATAAGTATTACTCCGAAATGGTTAGAACCTACTACTATTCGCTCTGTTCTTACCTTGCGGAACTGAAATGCGACGCGGAGAAAATCTTACCGTTCGACATACTCCAACTTCAACTGAAGAGGTACGCAGTGTACGGTTTGAGTATGGCCGTAATGACGCTCCATATCATAATGAACGATACACCCAACAACCACAATTGGAAGGAGAACATAAAAGCTTCCGATATTGAAGCTACTTTCAGCGAAACGATCACCAAAAACGTAGAGTCGTACAGAACGAGGATACGGGGCATAGTGACGGATTTCAAGGACTACGGCTACTTCGAGTTCTTGAATTAGAGTCCTGTAAAATTTGAATTTAGTGTAAAAAATGTAAAGAATAAATATTTCGTATAAGTATCGGCAATCTCCGCATCACACAAGTTTAATTTATTATACATGTAATAAATCCGGGACGGTCGTTTCGAGGACACGAATGGTCCTCTTCATCAACCGGTAACCGAATGAAAACTTTAGAAGTTTGTTTTCCTTTTAATAGTACTAATAGTAACGCTTATTTCTAAATAATAATTATAACAAGCCGCGAATCTCAAAAATTTTGAGCATCGTACTTTTTACAAAAAAAGATATGGTACTTCCAGCAAGCGAGGTAGGTACTTAATAATATAATAAGCTTTACATAGACCCTTTAAGCCCATAGTTGGGTAATTTGTTTCCTATCTCTTGTTTTAGCTTTATCATTTATCATTTGCTTCTATTTTTTGCGTGTCTGGTTCTTTCCAACCTACTATTTTCATCGTTCTTTTTTCTTTCGTTCTTTCCAAATTTCCTACCCATTGGCTTTACCACATCAATGATATTTTTGATGCATTAATATGTCGTACAGTTCTTTGTACGTTCGTGTTCTCCATTCGCCCTCCTCCAAGAAATCGGATTTTCGTTTTTATTCATCATCCATGTATAATGAACTGACGGAAATACTCTGGAGCAAGTGGATTGTTTTAAGTATTTAGGAATAAGAATCAAAGCAACACAGAAATGGAAGAAGAAATAAACACAAGAATAAACAATGCACCGTGCTCTCGACAAAACATTTATTAGCAAAAGGAAATAAGTAATTGAAGAAATATATTTAAGAACAAGAGAAAAGAATAAAAAACGAAAAAACTACAGAAGAGTTAAAGCAGCAGCAGAAATGATTTGGATATTTAATAAAAAAAATGGAAGAAGAAAGGTATATGGGAGGCAACATCGATGGTGAAAAGAATAAAAGGAAGACCGAAAAAACGTGCACTCATCCACGTCTTTATAAACAAAGGATAATGGACATGGAATGGAGCAAAGCAGCAGTTGGTAACAGACAGAAAATAGTAAAGAAAATTACGGCATAAAGACTAAACTATAGCAGTAATAGTGAAAAATTATCTATAAATTTTCTGGTAACGGCCCAAAGGGGTGTTTTCTAAAGCTTGCGATAATCTGGAATCAAGTTTCCATGATCACTCTCTGCTAAGTTAAGCGCATGCATTTTTTCAACGAAACCACCGACTCGTTACTAATAAACTTAATAACATGCAAGAATTACATATAATTTTTCCATTTTATGGTTTTTATTAGTCTATTTTCAAGTACAAGGTGAGTCAACAAACGAAGAAAAATAGAATAATAAAAATTTTCGACTTATTCGACCTTTTATTGTTAAATGTTAATTTAAAAAAATATATAAACATGTTAAAGTTGTCGATATTATCACTACAACTATTATTCATTCCTAAATATATACAGGTTGTTGTATTCAAAATAAGCAAATTATTGCTAATGGGAGTTTGTTTACTTTGTAAATTATTTAGAACAATTTGTTTACATAAGCAAAAATATAACAAGTAATGGACAGATAAGGAGATAAAACGATCAGGACATAATTTGGTACATAACATTCAACACGACGCGGAACGCAGCTGACGTTACATTTAGTGTGTCGGTATTTTAGTAACGGTATCTGGGAGCGGTATCTTGTTGTGGTAACTCCTCACGTTCCCCAATGCCAAGATAACACGTTATATTTGAATAATTGGTTGGCTGCACAAGAACAGTTTACATTCACTACGTTCCTGTGAAACGGTAATGCCGTTGAAAGGATAAAGATTTCCATCGTTACTTTACAAATTCGTAAGAAAGAATATATTCATCAAAAATACGTAGTAATTTATATAAAAAAAGTAGTTACAACATAAACTTTCTTTTTTACACTCGTATACCAAAATTGGCAACTTTATACATTCAAATCAGTGCGTGAAGTAAAGTTGGTACTTAATGAATGTAACGGGTACAAAAATGTAGTTACTAAAATTAATATATAACTTATAAGTGTAATGCTAGTGCAATGCTGCTTTGTTCTATTTCTTCATGAGACCATTGTTTTTTTTTACTAAAAAACTGGGAAAAACGTTTAAATTTTTAATTTCCTCATGTGAAACTTATCAAATTTGATTTACATAGTTGCCGAAATTAACAACTACTACCAACATAAAATTTTGTAACTAATAAAAATACGAAATGGTCCTTGGTGTGAATATCTTTTCATGCACTTGGTTCGTGGATAACTATTCTCTACTTCATAAAATCAACCAATTTTTAAAAAAATAATGATTATGTCACAAATTACACAAATTACACTCTTTACGTAATTCTTAATTATAACCGCATAAAAGTATATAACTATATTTATTTATTTATATTAATTGAATTCTAATAGAAGGATAAAGACATACAATTATTTTAAGTTATAAATAAAACAGATTTGTAAGAAAGAAGACATTTATTTCTTCTTTCTACTTAATTTGCTTTTTGTAGTCATATACTATAATCGGCAACTTCACGGGTTCAAAAGTGCGCGTAACTGCCAACTTAAAATGTTGTACCTATTCTACTATAATGCTTATTTCTTCTTTAAAAGTACTTATTATACGTACAAGAAAGAGGAAGTGCTCGTTCGTGAAATCTATCTTCACACGCTTAGTTTATAAATAACTATTTTCTATTTGATAAAATTGGACCAGTTCTGAAAGATCGCACTGTGTCTTCAATCAGTCGTTCCAAAGTAACAGTATTTTATCGCTTTATGAGTAGAGCGATATTTCCTATTGCTACTAATTATATTGCGAGATAAAAATTGAGCAATCCTTGTGACGTTTACTATCCTTGGTTGACTCAACCTGTGCGAGCCACATTTACACGATGAGATTAAATTGGACATGGTCTTTAGGCTACCTTCCATTTACATCTGTAGATTTGGTTGCCTACATTTGCAGCTGTTAGAATGATTTATTAGAACAATAGATTGGTAGTAAAATTCACCAAATTTTTTTTTCAACTGTCTTTCTAAGAAAGTGCTAGATAAAAAAAAGGAATATGTGAAAATTTTTTTTTTAAGACGCGGAAGTTGTATTTATTTAACGTCGCTTCCTTTGAGAATTTGTGTTGTCTATTCGTCTAAAGCGCGGCCCGCAAATGTTTTGACAGTGTGTGCGTGTTTGCTACTTTATTTTCTAAAAACGTTGATCCAAAATGGTGGATATTTGTCATCAAATTATCTTTATCTAATTTCCATAATGGATGTACGACAATAACCTGCATTTATAAATCCGAAACATAATATACCGTTCAGTTGACATGACTTAATGATAAATTTGTTGTGGTTACCTTATCAAAAAGATGTGCGATGCATGTTCAGAGTTTCTGCAATTACTCGTTACATGTAAGTGGACCGACCGGTCGTTTCCATAATAAAATAAACAGGAATGCACGTTCAAAATAAACCCTATTTCAAACAGAAATTGCATAACGTAATTGGTTCTTTCTTTTGTTTTCAATCTCGCCTCTTTTATTGCATTGTCCCAATGACAGCATTTTCATTGTTAAATGTCTATGTTATTTCACAGTGAAACATCGTAAAAATAGGTAAGCTCATACGTGCTTTTCGCTTTTAGATGAAACACAAGTATGCAGAGATAATAATGATCTACCCATCTTAACGAAGCATGATATCGGTGTTGTGCTCAATTACTCGCAGACCTGGCCAACGAGGTATGTATCCTACAATCTGAATAAACCTACCGCTATACCAATTACAGCGATATTAAACTGTTGCTCTCTATTTTAGGCAATGTATGTGTTGTTACCGTGATCCGAAAAATCTCGAGAGGTTCAGTTTAATAACTCAAGGTATAATTTATCTAGTTGTCTGCCAGTTAAAAGATTTAAGCGAATCACATGTCGAGGAAGACAAAAATGAGAATAAAAAGAAGGGAAAGCAGTCCGAGGAGGAGATCGCCAAGGAAAAAGAGGAAAAAGAATATATTATTGCGGAACGCGATAAACTATTAGTTTTGGTAGCAAAAATATTTTTACTTAATTTTCCTCTGTATGTGGCTTTTAAGCATACCATCCAAGCAAAATTAGATGAATTAACGTCGCAGGAGATGCAGACTTTAAATTTGTTCTGTGATCTACACGATTCGGAGATACCAATTTATTTATTACGTAATGTTAGCTTATTTTGTAAAACAGGTGGGTTACATGCGATGACTGCTTGTTTCACTCATTTAACACCGGAGGAGTTACCGGTTTCCACTGCCCATGCGATGATATCTGTTGGTAAGACATCTTTTTCAATATTATAAAGATCAAGTTACATAGTTTGGGAAATTCTTTAGTGCAGTGGATAAAAAAATTGCTTCAAAAGAATTTAGATAATCTTATAGTTTACGGCTCCTGTATCAGACTAAAATATTAGTATTAAAAGAAACATATTAAGTGGTCTTAATTATTAATTTTAAGTATCCAATAGCTTGGCAAAATGTCTTTCATGTCGATTATAGTGTGAGCTGCATCATGCAGCACTTGTAACAAAAATATTTAAAATACGTTAACCAATTTATCAATTTGGCAACGTTACATTAGTTTTTGTATATGAACAGTGATCCTGTGACAAAAGGGCCGTAAAATGCGGGATTATCGGGTCTTAAATTGTGATTTTTACATCGACATAATATTTATTTACATATCGCTGAGAAAAAACAACCTCAAGATTTTATCGAAGAGGTATAGAAGATGATAGCTAACACTTTGTGAAATAAAATTCAAAATAGTTATTCTAAATACCCAGTCTACATAAGTTCGGGGTAATTTTTTTTAATAAACGGTTTTCTTAAGCTTACAAAAGAAGTGATACTTAGCACTTTGTAGAGTTTGGAGAATAAAGCTCATATAAGTTATTCTCAATATCTAGTTCAACTTTAGAAATATATTCACGTTGTTACTATCTGAAAAAAAACGTATATTTACTATCACAAAGTATGAGACATAATGAAAATGATTTATCTAACAACACAAAAGGATTTGTTCGTGAAGATCCTTTTGTTGTAACATGGATTAATTTTTACAATGTGTTTATTGTTATATCAAATATTTTTTGCTAAATTGAGTTTTAAAACGAGTTAAATATATCATTTTAAAATAAAAGTTAATTATCTGCTTTTTATGCTAATCCTTCTAGAGGGTATGTAAAATACAATTGTAAGGAACACTATGGCTCTATCTTTACTGTTTTAACCACCCGGATGTCTGTAGCGTTAAATTATTATAAATTCCATTAACATGAATGCATCAAATTTGCTAGATTGTAATTTTACGCAAAAGGAAAGTGAATTCCATTTATTTAAAAGGACTACTCCGAAACAGTTCCACGGAAACCCGCATGCGTGTCACAATGAAGCATGTAAGCCGACTAACTGCTCTTACGAGACCATATCACTCCTGTCGAACGATTGGAGCAAGGAAGCAGAATTTACAATTAATAAATGACAATTTTACGAACACAATAACATATTTTGAGAAAAGAAACATACAATTAGTAGAAGTATCTTAAATAACGCAATAAATCAATTAAAAGTTATTTCCGGAAAATTTCCGGAAACAAGTCAAGTCAGAGAATTATTTCAGTGTTCAACAGAAACCCAGAAGAACCCACTTTACAGCTGAAAACTTGTGATAGTTGCCCCTAGTAATGGTAACTTCAACCCTTCGTTCTATAAATCATTGACATTATTTTACCTAGTATTTAATGATGTCCTTCAATGATATGTTGAATAAGTACCGACAGATTCTGAAACTAGAACGATAACATGTTCTATTGCACATCTATGGAAATAACGTTTCGCTGTCTGCGTGTGAGTCATGCTGTATGGCTTGCCTAACTCTGGATAATTATTTGAAGAATGTAAAATGATTAATTGAATCTGCAAAAAAGTCATTGAAAAGTGAAAAAGTGAAAAAACATGCTCAGGATCTTCAGACAAATAATTTTGGCTCTTCAAAGATATATCGTTTATATTTCATTTAATAAGTCATACGAGGTTCCATACTGCTTAATTATTATTATATTATGTTAGCTACGGTGAAAATCACGAATCTTTGTGGTTAGAGAAGTTAATAACGTAATCAAAGACTCGTAATTTTCGTCGTATATATATATTTTTTGTACGTGTGTACCCTCTTACATTCAAATTAATGTTATTTATTTCTTATTCCAGTGTGCAATTTGAAATTGTGGATGAATTTCAAAAGTATGATTTCGCTATTAGTTCCTCTACGGTCTTGTGTACTTCGTTATATGTGTAAATTGTCTGACCAAGACTTGCGTACCCCTACAATAAAAAGTATGGCCGGTGAGTATATAATTCTAAATATGGTAGAGTTCTGTTGCAAACAATGCTAAAGTTCGCACTGCGCAAGTCTAACGAATTAGCTTGGGATAGCTGTTTCGAGGAGGCGGGGATCTCCAGGGAAAATTCAGATATTTACACCTTGAAACGAAAAGCTGGAGATAAAAATTCGGTACTAGTATCGCAGCAGTATTAAGTTGTTAACGTCATGATTAAACGGGATATTCTTAAAGTTGCGATATCTACCTACCATCATAAAAGATGCTTTTTGATGATAGCGAAAACTGTGGAGTATATGACAAACAATGACCTTGCTATCATCTAGCCCAAGAAATATAACCGTTTTGGTAATATAAATATTAACAGTAAATTAAATACAAGCTAATATTTTATTTTTAAAGCTTCATAAAAACGTAATGTCTCCAAAATTCTTAAAAATTAGCTTATCCAGTAACTGCAGAAAAATGATTAAACGTTATCAATCAAGTCAAAAAGCAATGGTTACAAAATAAAATCCATCAGAATCAGTGTGCAAGATGTAATCAAGTAAAAATAGAATTATATATACACCTTAAAATGACGGGATGTGCGCAAATTCAAATTCAATTCAATTATTTATTATTCAATTATCGGGGATCTTTAATATAACCAAAATTGCACCGTTAAACAAGAAACTAAAACGTTGTATTCGCAAATCAAGAATTAAGGGAGGACCTGAAAAAAAAAGAAAAAACGTCTATTAAGAATCTAGTTGCCATAACTGTTGTTTTGATAGTGTTACTGTGCAAAGAGTGCAAAACCTTCAGCATTTCTTCCTCTCTCTCTACAGAAAACTGCCTATTTGGTAGGATCGATTAAGGTCATCTAACTTCTTACCATTTACCCCAAAGGATTGCTGATATCTCTACGTTTGAATTTGTTCATATACCGCCCTGCTCTTCATTTAAGTTCTTTTTATGCGTAAACAATGCGTGCTGTTAATTATGTTATTTTGCAAGATTTTTTAAAACACTATGCCTGCGTTTGTCGAATTAATAGTATATAAGAAATGTTTTTATGTGTATTTAAATTTAATGGACCGCCAATAAAATGTAGGTACTTTATTGATTGCGATTTTTCCGATAGATTTTATGTGGAATGCCATCAAAGATCCGCTCGATACTCCGATGGCATTCGATGTAGATGGCCTGGACCTAGCATTTAAGTACTTCACTTCAAGCACACTAACCATGAGATTAGCAGGAATAACTCAAATTAATAACCAGATCGGCGTGCTGGCTGAACTGTGCGTCGGGGAATCCCTGCCTGAGGCCGAATCAGCACCTAGAAGCATGGCTGATTGGCTCATCAGTAACCAAATCATCTCACACATATTTGGACCGAATTTGCATGTCGAAGTCAGTATGAACCAATACAAATACTTTATCATTATTTGAATTAACTTTCATTTTCTGACATATTCTTCTGAGTAGGTCATAAAACAGAGCCACATCATATTGAATTTCCTCGCCATGGAGGGCAGGATCACTTGCGAACACATGGATATTATTTGGGCAGCTGCACAGTTAAAGCATTGCGCGAGACCAGTTCATGACTTACTTCCTGGTCTCGTAAAACACCTTTCAGCCTCACCTGCATTACATCTGTACAGTTTATTAGTTAAATTAGAGCCTAAGGAACATACAGAACAGGTACTATTTCCTTAAATTCTAGTATTTAATCTTTCATTTTATCGCGTTGCAGACTTTATTTTTAGCATCTGCTCTCATCAAATTCATTTGGACTCGAGGCGGAGCTGGTACGGAAACTGGGCTCATAGGATTAGCCGCATCTCAAGCTGGTATACCGTTACATAAATGCCCTAGTTCGTCCGAAAATAGTGTTAGTTTAGATGCTAGTAACTCAGAAGAGGAACATGTAAGTACTTATCTTTTTTTTTTTTATTATTTGCTGATTTTGTCACGTACGTTTTAGGCAGAAACATCAGCGCAATCAGAAAGCCACAAGTCAGAAAGTGAAGACATAGACGGTGTAGAAATTGATGAAGAAATTGAAGAGCATATTGTGATAGATAGTAGTGAAGGACCACCTTGCAAGATGGCGCGAAAACAAGCATGCGGTGGTAGCAGTAGTGAACCAGAAATTGAAGGTGAAACTTTGACAATTGTAGTAAGACACTTTCAAATAAATTTTTATGTTAATTATTAGATATTACGAATAAAGGAGAAGTTATAAAAGAACCGAGTACACCGGCAGCTGTTCTACGGCCTAAACCGGAAAAACGACAAATGTACGAGCCTTCAAACAATCTCTTCATATTTATGACGTATATTGATTTTGTTTACTATGTTTCCAGAGGTCCAACCAAGAAGAAAAACAATATTAATGAAATACCTGAAGGTGTTGAAACCATAGGCTCTAGCAGTTCCCAAGACGAAGGGATTAGCGAAGATAACCCTTCTAAATTTAGGAAACGAAGGAAAATTCTTCGTAAAACAAGAACAAAACATAAAACTCGAGGTAAATGGTTTATTATTTAATGTAATTCTTGAAAAATCGTTGGATGTAAAAGATGTTCGTAAGTAATACAATACAATGCGTGTTAAATACAATATGCACCAAACACATATGTAATATTACCGCTTGTAACAAATTTTTAACCTAATGTAAATTTTAGAAAAGCGGAACAAAAGGGTTTTAAATGTCCCAGAAATCGAGGCACTTAGCGATGTAGAAGTCGACAGCGAACACGAAAGGGCTGCATTAAAGAAGCCCAGTTCATTAATACTGCCTACGAATGTTGGGGACTTGGTAGATGTGAATTTTAAGCCAACGGTGTACCTAGAAGAAAGTTCGTCATGTAGCGAGTTGGGTAAAGATGTCGCTGCTCTAGATGCCACTCGTGACCCTCCGTGTGCTAACACTTTCTTGGCTATTACGCCTAGGGAAGCCGCTGGGTAAGTAACGTCTACATGCAACATAAAGTTTGACGAGCGTCACTACCTTTATTAACTACATTTGACTTTACGACAGGTAAAGATAAAAAATGTGGAACTCGTACAGCTAAAAAGGACGGACTCAATTAAGAATTTGATTGGTTTCTGTGTTAGACCAGAAACTTTTCAGACCGCCCATGTAGTGTTCCAATACTTAGAAATTAATTAATTAAGCGAATAGTTAATTATATATTTTGTTTGGTCGTGTTGTTCAAAAATTTACTATTAGTTTGAATCGGATGTTATAATGGTTTTTTTAAATTCATTATAAACCACGAAATTAGCTATTCTAATTCTATTTGTGTTTAACTTATTGCATGATAACTTCACTCTAACTTCTCACACCATATTTTTTTTTGTTTTCAGTCATATCTTAGAATTGCTAAGCGGCGAAGAAGCTGAAGGCGAAGCAGATGGTAGTTATTCGTCCAGGATGAGCAACAAATCCGAGAAGAATATGGCCGACTTCGACGGAGAAGATTCTGTTTGCTCGGAAGAACTGGTTCAACTAGCCGAACACGCTCAAATGAACTTGCATGGTTTCGCAAATCAATCTTCACCAGAAAAATCGCCGGTAAGAGTGGACCCGAAGCTATCGGCTTGTTTCAAAATCGATAACGTTTGCCAACCCGGGAATACTTTGTTGTGGGACCTGTTACAAGATAACAAAATCGGACAGTTGGGAGAAGGATTGGCTTTAGAGGCCGAGAAAACGCTTTGTAATCTACTCTGTTACAATACGGATAGGATAATTAGGATGAAATTTATCGAAGGTTGTCTTCATAATTTAGCTAATAATACGTAAGTGGGTGTAATTTTATATATTCTACATCTACATCTGACAATTAAATGTAAGGCTGAAATTTCGATTTACGTTTGACATTCATCAACAAGCTTAATAATTCAAATTACATTTGATAACTTAAATAATGCTGCTGATACAGTCATTCCGGATATTTTACAATATGAGCTTTTTTGTTTAAACAATGCAAATTTAATATATTTATCTTCTTTCACAGGTCAGTTATTGTTTCCCTACGTCTGCTACCTAAATTATTGACATCATTTCAGCAGTTTAGAGGTCTAGACATGCACCATGTAACACAGTGGGCCGAAAGACAACACCATATGATGGGCCATTTCTTTAATAACCTAAAAGCATATGCTCTAGATAAAACAAAATCACTGCCGCTGTATTCACATCAAATGCAGGTGCAAGTACGGTTGCATTTCCTATCAGCAGTATTTTCGCCTCTTGTCTCACCAAATACATTTAAGTAAGTTGAACCGTTTTACTTACCGTCTAAAAGAAAATCACACCCCACTTTAATGATTTGATTGATTACAGATTAAGTTTAGAACAAGTCGATATTCTATGGCAATGTCTTGCTCATGATTCTGAGTGTTCAGATGAACTATTTAGCTGGCTCTTGTCACAAGCTAAAAGTACAGAGTTGCATGCTCTCGGTATAGAAGCCTTGAAAACGTTGTACCTGGTCCATTTACCTGGATTGCCACCTGAAAACTTTAGTATGACTTGTTTGAGTTTATTCCAACAGCTTTGTAATTTAGCTCGGATAGCTACAGCTAATATGGATTCGCATAGCCAAGACGGTTACGTGATAGGCATGGATCACATGTGGAAAATTGCTTTAAGAGCAAATAATACTGGTTAGTAAATTCGTCATTTTAAACTAACTCAAAGGTGAAGTATTAATTTCATTTTTGATAATAGATGTCAGCATGGCAGCTATTCAATACCTGAATGGATACTACATGGGGCAGAATTTACTACATGAAGATCAGTTTGTTTGGCAATGTATGACGCATTTAGAAGCCGCTACTAAAGATCTGGCGAAAGCTAATGGTATTGGTGTAGAAGAAGCACCTCTATTGTGTATACAAAGGGCATTGCTTTTGTTGAAGACCCATATGGAGACTTTTCGAAAGAGGTATTATTATCAATAAGCTACTATAATCTTAAAGAAGTGTTTACCCGTTTGACAGCAAATGTTAGCTTGGCAACATTTTCCTTACTCTTTCTTCGTAGTATCCCAAGTATTTGTTATAATTTTGTATATTTTAGACAAAAGTAATAAATGTTGAATAGCAACACTGTTACTTTATATGAAAGTCATTTATTTTAATTGAAAAAGAGAGAATACATTCGTTTTAACATTATCGAAATGAATGTAGTAATAGGATGCTGTTTCCATTCATGTACGTGACAACGGGTTCTAGTTAATGGTAGCGCATATGACAGTTTTTGAAGAAACAAACTCTTGGATATAAGTGTCTCCACAAAAATTTTCTTGACTGAAGATATTAATTTATTTGTATTTCTTAACTTTCTCTAATACGCGAAGCCAGCTGCTTCGCATAGACGAACACGAGTCGGACAAATCTCTATAAATAATAGATGCTTGTATTATTCCGTCCGATTAATTGGTTGTCAACCTGTGGATTCAACAAGTTCTACAAGGAATTGACATAGATGATTAATGAAATCCCATCGAAAACTATTCTGCTTAATTAAAATGTTATTTGTTTCATTTAAAATCCTGAACCACAGTTGGCATCCAGGAAATATTTCCAATTTGAACTTGCATTATTTTATTTAATAATATTTCACCTTTTGAACAGATATGCGTATCACTTAAGGAGATGGGCCCTAGAAGGTAAGGGAGTGGGCAGTCATGCAGCAACACCTGGGGACCGTTCTTATACCCCTGTGAGATTAGTAATTCAACCAGCCGGAATGTCGGAACGCTGCGTCTTAGACCTACTCAGTACGGATTACGTAGCAGATTTAAGGGCTGAAATAGTGAAATGGTGGGAAGACCTATGCCAAGTAAATATAAAATATTTTACTTTACACATTTACTACTCCAGTAATCATTTAGAAAAATACGGAGAATGAAAAAGTGTCAACCTCGATTATCCTGCAGCAAAATCCAATTAGAATCATTACGCAAGGTCAAGAATTAACAACGGATTGCGACGAAAAAACACTCGGAGAAATGGGACTTAAGGATAATCAAGTGAGTCAGTCCTTTAATTTTGCCGATTTGATATTGATTCCTATCGTTTCCAGATGGTGTATATATCCATGGGCGTCTCTAGGAATCTCAAAAAACGCGAATGCATGGATTCTCCTTCCTTACATCCACCACCGCCACGAGAATCTATTCCAACGCTATTACTCTTGGGGCCGAATTATTTTGAGCAGTTATTTAATTTGATGCGAACCTTGAGCGCTATGAAAACGCCCATAAAAGGTGGTGTAAGTATTCCATTTGCCTCCAATAAGATGAATACAATTCGAAGGTGACTATTTTTAGCGTCATATACCTCACACAAAAGCACAAGTTTTAAGTAGGCGAGTTTGGGACATCTTAAGTTTATTGCCGACTAGTCCTACGTTGCTTAGAGGTTTCCAAAATCTCGATACTCCTCTCACAGAACTTCTAGATCCATCCAGTCCGCAAAAATTAATGTATTCGTTGTATATAGTAGAAAGTTTAAGTACAAAAATTGGCTCAAAATCAGTCGATAAACTCGATTGGAGTAGAATATTTATTCAACATGGTGGACTAAGGCATTTGTTCGATATTTTCATGTCAGGTAATAATCATAATTTAATTTGTTGCGTTTTTTAATGTCCGTTTCGCTGAAGGTGTTTTGCAACGTACTGGCGAAGATGGCAGCGAATGGCAACAAGACTGTTTAGCGTCTCTTTTAAAATTATTGTGCCAATTGGGTGTTGATTCACCCCCTGAAAGTAGATCGAGTAGAACTGATAAGATAGTAATTCCAGGTTTAAACGAGGTGTGTACAAAATTAAGGAGCAAGGGATCTAACAATCTGTCAACTTCATTTATTGATTTTAGGCAATGTTATCTATGATGGATGTTAAAACAGTTATGCCTCAATTAACAAGTATACTCGAAGAAATATCTTTACCTCGAGATCCTAACCATTACAAAACTGGATTTTGGGGGAGAGCTCAGGTATCGTATTTTTGATCAATGAAGTTGTCGAATTTATCTGCTACTTTCAATTCAAGGTTGTACATTACGCTATGGCGTTATTAGTATCCTGGTTACACTGCAGGGAAGAAGCTAGACAAGCTCTATTTCAATCTCCGAACTTCTCTATTTGGCTGCAAAGACTAGTTCTAGAAGATCCAGAGCCAGCAGTAAGAAGAGAAGTGTGTTCCGCTTTGTATAAGCTGTGTTTAGGCATGTCGGCGCAAGGCGACGTGTTCGACAATACATTTGTTGCTCCTATGTTGTCGCATTTATTGCTGTATATGGAAAAGGCGGAAGGAATGAGGCCACAAAAAATAGAGGTGCATACTTTTATCTAACATATTGATCAGCATTAAGCGATTTCAAGCGATCTACTGGTATTATTATTACTATGGAATTACGACCTTGTGCCCTTGGTTTATATCTTTTACGTTAAAGTTCTATTAACCGCATGCACCAATCAAGCTAGCTTATTATTCTTTGTTGATTAACTCGCCTAATATATGCATTTCCACGTCAATGACGTTAAAAGAAAATGAATGCTTATATTTCAAGTGAGATATACAACATAGTTTGTTGGTTATATTTTGTTTCAAAATCTACGTGAACTTGGCTGGAACCGCAAAACTTGTGTATTCTAGTTAATTCACAGATCAACCTTGAACTTGGTACAACGGTGTTCTCTTGTTTTAACCGAAATTCACGTTGATCAACCGGCGAACTTGGCTGGTACGAAGGGTTGTTTTTATATTTCCGAACTAGGCATGATAAGAAAAAAATTAGAACAGCTGCAAAAATAGTTTTGAATATAGGCCCGTTGTTTTTGGAAACGAGAATTACATCGTTACAATAACATTTCTAATCTGTTACTAAGAAGTTCCTTTGGTTTGTCTGCAAGATATTTTTCAGCGATTGCTATATCGCCATGTTCCATAAATGTTGTTCTTTCTTATTAGTTTTTTTTGTTTTGTTTTTGTTTTTGAGATTTGACAACAAAATAACGAAGAATTAGATCTAGACTCTGGTGGATGGTAATTTTCTATAAAGCCACGTACAGTAACGGCAACTTTCGAACTTCCCTGACAGTTCCAAAAAACAGTTGCCAGCATTTTTCCTGTAGAAGTGGTCACTAAACTTCTACGGAGGATTAAGGCCCTTCTATATATGCCTCCGTGTTGATCTATCTCCGACTACAAGGCTATTGGTAATTAAATCTGCTTCGTCTCCATAAAGTCCCAAAGAACACGTCTGCATCAAAGTACGTATTTGGAACGTCGAAAGCTTCTAAATACCGAAAACCTAGTCCGGGAATGTAAAATCAACTCCTCACACAACCGACCTTAGTCCCCTAATGTGCTTGTTTAAGTCACATAATTATTACTGTTCGTTTTAAAACCCATTTCTTAAGAAGAAAATTTTGATATCTTTTATGCATCATTTCTTCAATTTCTAGTCCAAAATAATGTTTATCATCTTACCTAAGCTTTGAAACTTAGTAGTCCTCTCTATTCGTATTATCAGAAGAATAATCACTATCAATAGCTATTTACTATTCTAACATTAGTAAATTGTCACCTATATTGTTTTTGTCTAGGTAATACAAGCGCCGGAAGAAGGAAAAGAACCGTACGGTCCTGCTTGTCGAGACTATTTCTGGCTTACATCTCGCTTGGTTGATAGTTTACCAGATGAATTTGTGAAAGGTACACAATATTACTTTAGCGTAAATACATTTTAAATGCATCCGATCCTTGTCATTTCAGAGAGTATAGAAGAACCACAAAATTGTGTGATTGATATAAACGAATTAACAGCGAAAATATCGCAATCTGTTTTGTCCAGGGATTACCTAGAAACAAGACATCGTACGGTAGACGACGATGGATTAATAGGGCTTCTAAATCTACTGACCAATTTAATCAAACATAGACCACCGTTTCAAACTAGCAAACAAGGACAGGAACTATTATGCGAGGCAAGTTTATCTGCAGTATTCGCCTTAAAATTGAAAGTGTAACCACCACGAATATTACAGGTTTTTGAATTTTTATTCGCTTTACCAAATCCCAAATTACGGCATGTTCCAAAATGCAAATCTGGAAGATCTAGAACGGCAGCTTTTGATCTACTTGTCGAACTAGTAAAAGGCGCTCCGGATAATTATTATATGCTACATGAGAAATTATTAAAGCAACATCAGCCAGGTAAACTATTTCACTATATTCGTAATGTTGGGAAATAGTAATTCTGTAATGCAGGCCCAAATTCCCCTTATCCTTGGGATTACTGGCCTCACGAAGATGGACGTTCGGAATGCGGATATGTGGGTTTAACCAACTTGGGGGCCACTTGCTATATGGCTTCGTGTATGCAGCATTTGTATATGATGCCCCAAGCTAGAGCGTCTATACTAGCTGCGAATACGGAACATTCTAAGCACGAACCTACCTTAAAGGAACTTCAAAGGATGTTTGCCTATTTACTGGTACGTTGATTGATATACCGCAAAGTAGCATCGTTGCACCCGTACCTTTGTTCTTAACTGAATTTTAGGAAAGCGAAAGAAAAGCTTACAATCCCAGAAGTTTTTGTAAAGTGTACACGATGGACCATCAACCTTTGAATACTGCGGAACAGAAAGATATGGCTGAATTCTTTATAGATCTCGTCAGTAAACTGGAGGAGATGACTCCCGCTCTGAAAGCAGTTGTGAAGAATCTTTTCTGTGGTGTACTTAGTAATAATGTTGTTTCTTTAGTAAGTTTTATGAGTTATAATCACAATTTGGCATAACGAGTAGGACGGCGTCATGAGAGCTATTAATTGTATCTTATTAACGTAAATTAATTTTAACGACGTGCCAGTAATAATTCACGAATGCAAGGATATTAACTTATTTAACATACAATCATAGTGTTTTCGAACATAAATATAAATGTTTCAAGAAATGTTTTGTGTAACTGCAAATAATATGTCTTCAAAGATATTTTAAGTAATCTTTGTATTATCGAACCCCCACGTTCGCGACATTTTAATTTTCTTAATGCTTACTCTTAAAATACTTTAAATACGAATCGTCGTATCCTCTAGAGTTGCGACCAGCTACTAAACTCATCAATATCGTATGAGCATCGTCACCTGCATTAAACCATAAGTCAAAAATAAAGAGCAGCATAACATTGATTTGACGAAGTGATGTCCATCGATGCGTATATCGAAATTGAATTAATTCGCTATGGTTATGCCTGGAATTTTTTTCAAAAGAATAAATTCATGTAAAAAATTATTTTAATTTTTGTTCTTTTAGAATAAACGATCTTAAAAAAATAAGGAAATTAAAAGAAACTCACAACTTCAACTCTCCCCTTCTTTTCATAACATAATGAATATTTCACTACTCTATGTATGTATCGCCTAAACTATAAAAGCTAAGTCTAGCGCGTCTTTAGAAAACGTATGCAGCGACCGTATAATAATGGACCACGAAGACTCATATCGCTCGTCGTGCCAAACTCTGGTTGTAATCCTAAATTAAAATACTTAACACAATAATCCTTATCTTTAGGACTGTGATCATGTTAGTCGCACCTTGGAGGAATTTTACACAGTACGTTGTCAAGTTGCCGATATGAGAAATTTGTACGAGTCTCTAGATGAGGTAACCGTCAAGGACACCTTAGAAGGTGATAATATGTACACTTGTTCCCAATGCGGAAAGAAAGTTAGAGCGGAGAAAAGGTGCATCATTTTTCGTTTGTAAGATGACGAAGAAAATACTAATTTTCAAACGTTGCAGGGCGTGTTTTAAGAAATTACCTCACATTTTATGTTTTAATACGATGCGATATACCTTCAATATGTTAACGATGTTGAAGGAAAAGGTAAATACGCATTTTTCGTTTCCCTTACGTTTAAATATGGCTAGCTATGTTGAGAAATATTTAATGCCACAACACTACAAAGAGGAACGTTTAAAAGCCAATGATGAAGAGGAGGAACAATGCGAATACGATCTTATCGGCGTAACAGTACATACAGGAACAGCTGACGGAGGTCACTACTATAGTTTCATTAAAGATCGATCCGCTGGTGCAAGAGACAAATGGTTCCTTTTCAACGATGCTGAGGTGAAGCCTTTTGATCCCAACCAAATAGCTGCTGAATGTTTTGGAGGTGAAATGACTGTGAGTAAACTAAAAAAAAAGTCTATAATTGACTTATAATCGTCATTTTTTTTTGTAGAGTAAGACCTACGATAGTGTGACAGATAAATTTATGGACTTCAGTTTTGAGAAAACCAACAGTGCCTACATGTTGTTCTATGAGCGTTGCCCATTGAGCAACGAAAATATTGAATATCCCTCCACTACTTTAGAGTCGGGCGATAGTTCTTCGAACTCGTCGCAATGTCCGGCTTCACCGACGCCCTCTACGACCTTCGAATTGAGTAAGGAACTTGAAGATTGGATATGGCAGGATAATATGCACTTCATACAGGATAAGAATATATTCGAGCATACATATTTTAAGTAAGTATAGATATGAGCTCTAACAGTGATTATTTTAGTTGGGCACAATACACGCCGTTTTACAGCGTTAATAATAGCTTTAATTCAAACAAACACCGATTTCAGGAATTCTAAATATTATAAAGTGATTTCGAATCAAATTTCTTAAATTGGCTATTTTTTTTATTTCAATTGCTTTATGAGGATAATTTCTCAAAAATTATTCTAGTCCCAACGTAGGACCAGTTGCATTATGGTCCATAAATTTAACCGCGGATTTTGTAGCTTTGTAGTATGGCTTTGCAGGAATTTGCAAGAAATTTAATGGCTTATGCGGTTGAATCGACTCAGAGACGATTAATTACGGAACGTTAGGCGCGATTGGATCCGGATTCAAGACGGCATAATAATTGGGCATGATGTTCGAAGCACTCTTTCTACTTTTAGTTGTTGGGCACATCTCATCGCCTTATTGAAAAATTAATTCTCTATTCGAATGTTTTCTGTATTCCAAGACAAATGATTTTCTGAAATGTTTTTGTATTCGTCCAGAAGTGGATTGTTTACGAATTCTAAAGAATTTGCCCTATTGGTAGACATACCAATACAGGCCACTGTGTTCTTGAGTTTATAATAATTCACTTCAAACAATACTTACACAGTACTTTACGTTTAATTTTAATAATTTTCTCTGAGTTCGGACCGTATCATGGTTTAAAACTCGACGTTTCATAAACATATGAGGCTTCTTCAGGAAAGGGAAAGATAGTAGGTAACACAATAAAATCTTCAACCGTGGCTTGAACAAAATTATTTCCGACAATTTCTTGTTTATCCGCCACTTCTAGAAAGATTGAAAATGATTTCATTTCGTCTTCGTCGTCCGATTTCGAAGAGTAATCATCTAATAAGCATTGTTGCAATAATTAAACGCTATTGATGTTTCTTTGTTGCCATTTAAATAATGACGAGGTCAATTAAATAACCCTCACCTCATCCCTTACATCAACCGTTCACAATCACCGATGATTCTTTTACTCGTGATAGGTCCGGCAATCTTCATTTATCCGAAATCTAAAAATTATTTTAAATTATTTCAGCTTCATGTGGCAGATTTGTGGCTATATTCCTCAAACGATAATGCCCATTCAACCAGACATCACGCAGCGTGCAGCTCAACTATCGACCTCATTCTTTATAGAAACTTTCATCCATGCGAAAGAAAAGGTAAATATAGATTTCCCTAAATCCAGTATCTACAATCGTTGTTCACTTTTCAGCCTACCATGGTACAGTGGGTGGAATTAGTGACAAAACAGTTTAACGCATGTCAAGAGGCGTGCGTGTGGTTCTTAGAACACATGGCTCAAGACACTTGGTGGCCTGTACAAGTACTACTAAAGTGTCCGAATCAGATGGTACGTCAGATGTTCCAGAGACTGTGCATACATGTTATCCAAAGACTGAAGTAAGCAAACGTCTTTTTTTTTTAATAGTCGTTTTTATTTCATGCGCTTATTAATTTTTAGAACTACACATTCTAGTTTGTATTTACTAGTAGACCAGGACAGACCTGGGAGTACTGCCGAGAGAGTAGACGATGAAAAAATGAATGTCGATCCAGCTAAACTTGGCAATTCGTCTTGTGTGACAAAATTCGTCAAAACTTTGCTCTGTCTGGTAATTTCTCTATTCATTCGTATTTAATCTTCAAATTAAATCCAAATGAATAAAGAAAAAAATTCTATTCAATATTTATTTGTAGATGGAGCACGGTGCTAAAGCTCATTTAAAACATCTAACTGAATATTTTGGGTTCCTTTACGAATTTAGTCGCATGGGCGACGAGGAATCGAAGTTCTTGTTGGCTGTCGGTGCAATTCATACAATGATTGACTTTTATTTAGGGCACAAAGTACATGAATTTGTAAGATTTTTGAAATTTGACATAGATATTTGTTATATACATATTGTTTTGTAATAATTAGGTCGATGTGAGCGAAGGTGAGGAAGAAGAAGAAGTCGTCACCTTACCAACGGATAAATACAAACCTGCTTCACTAGATAAAATGATCACTCTAATAGCATCTCTAGTTGAGAAGAGTAGAGACACCGACTTACGGTTGAAACTAAGCTCTAAAGATTATAACGCTGTCGCCGGAGGAAAGGTTAAAAAATTGTTACTGATGACGATGTAAGTATTTTATTTGATGTTATTATTTTAGGGTTTTCCGTTTCTATACCAACAAATTAAGGACAACATTAATCTGCAACAAACGCGTAATTTAATCCATTCGTTATGTAGAGGGAATGAAAGATTGGCCACATCTATAATAGCGATGGTTTCCCAAGCTATTAGCAGAAATCCAGATGTATGTATCACTTTTATTAATTCTCTGGCAAACGGAGCTGTTTGTCGATTCTTGCAGCCCCGACATGATCGTGATAGCAAAAATTTGTTGTCGCAATTGTAGAAACAAATTGTGTGATTAGGATATCTTTAATTAGATATTCTCGTAGATATATGCTTTTACGTCATCTATCTCTATGACATTTAATCGATCGAACTACCATCTTTTACAAATGTGATGCCGCAATGAGCCGTAATACGGCGAAATGCGCGCGTGTACATGGTGTATAGGTGGTAGTCTAACTTCATTATTACTTTTAATAGTAATAGTAATATTTATTTTATTAAAATTAGACAAATCGCGAGTAATTTTACCTAACTTTATTTTTCCTCGTAGTCCTGTCAGCCGTTCTTCAAGTTACTTACGCTACTGACCGAATGCGGCAATCAGAACTCGGGTGGCCCTTCGGGACTTCCATGTTTCACGCAGCTCGTACTACAAAAAGTATGGGAGGCGGCGGAGTGTTGTCCGTATTCTGCGTTGGATTGGTTAGCAGTGCAAGTGACGAAGATCCGGTTAGTACACCAATGGGTTTTGTCGTCCTTAGACTCATGGCTGGAGCATTTCTTAATAGCCCATGCGAATCAAAGGGTTAGGAATAGTAAGTTTCGTATTAACAATTAATGAGTGCAAATAAAATGCATATACTAACACCTCCTATAGCTGCCGGAGTGTTACTGGTATCTTTAGTGCCAAGTACGCAATTCCGATTGGGCTTTAGGGCATCGCACCGATTACATAGGGAACCGCAACTTTCGGCCGAAGCCCAGACCGTTTTACATCAAGTATATACCGCCTTGTTACGGTTGCTGGGTCCCGCAAAGCACTACACAGACATGCAACAGCACGGTACGATGAAATTGACGACGTATTTCGCTTTGTTGATGTATTGTTGTATCGGTAGGACCGAAAAACTTATGGTAAGATTTACGTATTCTTATTATAATTGTTATTAACATTCGTTGTTATAGTTTGGGCAATATTTCATCCAATTATGGCATTTGTTCCATCCAAAGCTCTCTGAACCGTCGATTCCTGCTCATCACAACAAGCAAGCTCTTCTAGCGTTTTGGAACCACGTCTGCACGGATTGTCCAGAAAATGTGCAATTAATGCTTCAAAATGGATATGTAACGAAGAATATCGCCTTCAATTATATACTGTAAGGGTATTTATAGTTTCTTTGTACTTATCAAAAAAGCACAAGATCTTCTGGGTTACATAACACAGAGTTTATTGAATTGAAAAAAAATTAGTTAATCATTGTCTAATAGTAATGGTTGTAATAATAGTCTTCAGTGGAATAGGATAAGTAATAATAGAAACATACGAAGGTATAAAGCAGGAACCATATCATCAATATAGTTTTGAAAGGTAATAATGGAATTGATGCTGTTACAACTGGACGCCGTATATACTTTAATTTAAGTTAGTTTTGCCTTTTTCATCAAACCTAACGGCCTTACTTGGCCCGCCTCTAACCTGGAATTGAGGCTTACCTACCTTATCAGTCTTGGGATTCTTTAGTAATTACTTTCGCTACCGTGTTCGCTACCCCTAGAGAGAACCTTTGCTTTTTTTAACAATTGATGAGTTTACTGGGCCTAGTTCATGAGCCCTCGAGTCCGAACACCCAGAACAGGGTAGAACCTACCCTATTAAATGCATACATGCAGTAACGCACCAGTTTGGACTTTGGCTGCACGGAGTCCAGTGTTTTTCAGCAATACTGTTTGAATATATAGCAATATAACGATAATTAGCCTCTTGTTTGTTTAGTTCTTCAATATATCTTAGCACTGCCGATATTTCGACTTAGAATGCTGTGTCTACTACTACTAGCCTTCCTTTGAGTATGGATGTGTAGTGGTTTTAGGTTAAACGTGACTTCTAGAGCATTTGCCAGCGTTATCTCTACGACCTCTTGATATGCGGACATGTAAGCCACTCAACTTATTGCCTTCACTTCGTCCATCATACCACTAAACCATATGATATTATTGGCGTACTAGTCCCCCCGTATAATCACTATGTATTTTTTTTAGGTTAAGGCCCAGCTTTTTCCACACAACTTCCTACATCTGCCTGAATCAATGGTAGATTTTTTCATGATTTTATTAATGGGAGAGTTCCATCTTTGTTGAAGTCTTTGATTGAACCGCGCTCCTAAGTGCTTCGTTTCTTTGACATTCCCACTTCTAACATAATTACCATTAAGTTTGTAAAAATTATACAAGAGGATGAAGAAATTATTTACGTCATCTAAATCGTTTGTTGATGTCTCTTATAATTACCGACTTATTGAGTTAAACAGCGAAGGGTAGTATTGCGTTTAGAGTGCCCTATATTACGAAAACGGTGGATTAAGCACCTACGAAAACAACTACTGTTCTTACAATAAGTAGCTGTATAAGCCCATAACATTTCCTTTAAATCGGTGTGATACACTTACTTATGTTCTCTTGCCAGCTAAAATACGCGCCTCCACACCTTTATTAAGTTGTTCCTTGTATTTCCAGAGCTGACCACGATGACCAAGAAATTGTCATGTACAACAGAGCGATGCTACCGGCATATTACGGCTTGCTGCGGATGATGTGCCAGCAATCGAGGATATTTACGAGACACCTAGCCCAACATCAAAACCTACAATGGGCATTCAAAAATATCACACCTCATCCTACTCAATACTCAGGTGCTGTTGAGGAATTATTTAAACTAATGCAGTTGATGGTGATGAAGCATCCCGATGCCTCCGAAGTTGAGCAAAGGGAAATCTGCAGCTTCAGGCGGAGTACGCTGACCACATATTTACAGGTAGTACTGTATCGATGCATTAGCTCACATAAGAGACTTCTTTCTTATGATTTAGTGCTTGGACGGACGTACCAGTTGGTCAACACTGATTTCGGCTGTGAGAATCCTAGTTGATTCAAACGATGATCGCCTCTACGTTGTGTACAACGGCGGACTGCAAATTGTGTTCGAGTCTTTTCAAAACCTCCACATAATGTTGCACGAAGCGACCGCTTGCCATGTTTCCGGGGAACTGCTCGAAGTGCTGTCGATACTCCTAGATCTCGTCCGTTGCGTCAGACTATACAGGGATCCAAAAGATGCACGTGGAATCCTCCTGGCTTGCAAAGATTGGTTGGAAGTGCTAAAGAAATTGGCATCGTTATTGAATACATACAATCCACCTGATATGCGAATGTTTTGCATAGAGATATTAAAGGAATTCATTCTGATCATGCCTGGGGAAACGATGCAAATCCTCGTCCCTCTGTTGTCGCATTGCCATTCGGCGTTCCAAGATAGCCAGGATGCTGTACCATTAGGACCTTATTTTCCGAGGAGGGGACACCCGTTGCCTGCTATCGCCGGAAAGGGAGTAGTGAGACCCATTAGGCCTATGGTTCAAATGACTGTTCCTCAAAACCAATTAGAATGTAGTAGGGTATGTTTTAACCTTCTATGTGTATTGAATGCAATTAAAAAGGCGTACTTAATATAAAGTGATATACAACCACTGTAAAAAAAAATGTAAATAATTTATTTTGTGTCAGTTTACAAGTAATGCAAACAAAAAGAGATTGTTAGCATTTAGTAATCTAAAAAGAAAAAAATGACGGCTCGTAGATACGAAAGTAGCCAAACGCATGTTCTGCGATTGGTGAAAAAATCATTCAATTATATATATCAAAACCGAGCGAAATGACACGCTGCTAAGTTAAAAGAAAGACGCCATATTTGCTTACAAAATCGAGCTTATGTGTACTTCGCGTCAGCACGATGCAACGCGCACTAATTTCCATGAATCTGTATCTTCCGCGGAGTCCTCTATTAATTATGTTGATCATTTATGAGCTCTTTTCTTTTATTTATGAAAAATTTTTTTTCGTAACAAGCTGTTTTAGATGTGAATATTTCTTTTAGGGTGTGGACCCGGAATATGACGAAGCATTAGATAAATTCTATACGCCATATCACGAGTTTATCGATATGCTGTGTCGGCTAGCCGTAAATTCAGAAACGCTGTCAGATGTTATGGTAACGCTTTCGGCAATGGTCGGCTTTGAAGCTGTTCCGTTACATTCCACGTTTTTCCCGAAGTTGTGGCTAGATGTCCTTCGAGTACAGGTTTGTAACACGCTCTGATCTATCCTTTTCCGTCATGCGAGTAACTTTCTAATATTTTCAGCATGTCGATCGTAAATACATCACGATGTTAACGTCTTGTAATTATTTTATCGATTATATAGATTCAGTATTATTGGATGAGAGGGCTGCATTAACTGTAGATGTAATATACGAGTTCTTAACTACCTTCTTCCCCAAGGTATGCGCTCGGAACTTGTTAAATGTTACATGTGTACGTATCTAACGTTTATGTTTTCTAGGTGTCTGCGAATGTTCTTTCTGAACAGACACTGACTATGATTGATAATACTGTGGTATCTTTGAGCGAGCAAGTGGTTTCGGTCGACTTGAGAAAAACGGCCAGAAAGTTAGCGGGAGACCTTAGAGCACTTGTTCTAGTTTATAATAGTCCAGAAGCGGTACCCCCTCCTCTTCTACTTACTACCTTGAAGCATTTGCAAATGCGAACAAAAGCGGAAATTTGTAAATTACAGCCTAATGGTAAGTTGAATTAGTTGTATGAAAAGATTACCTAATGTGGAAAGACATTAAGTAAAGGGCAATTGTCCTTTAACGACCTGAATTTTATTTAAAATATCTGTCAATAGAAAAACTTAAAAAAGGAAAAAAATACTGAATACATGAAGTGCATACTCAGTATCGTAATAATAAATGTATGGACGGGAGTTGTGCAACACTTATTCGTTAATACTAATTTAACTGGAGAAAGATATTTGCAGCTTTTAGAGGACGAAATATTTTCCGAGGTGGCAGTGCTGTACCTCAATACCGAAAATTCCGACATATACAATCAGAGAATATGGTTGCACCAGGACGGGAATCCTCTGCACTATGCAAGAGACGCACGGCGTTATCTTGATGATCAAGCCGATGAATTGAGAAGAGCGGTTCGGTCGAAGGATCAGAGACACCTCCCGACTTAACTCCACTTGATTGCTTTTTGTAGCGTTACTTAAAGAATCAAATGTATATTAGTAAACTTCACAATATAAACAAATTGCAACAACGAATACGAACCGAAATACGTGGCATCACCCCAGAAATGCATCATGTAGGGATTTACCAAAACGTCTAAGGCCAACATTTTCCGGTATAACCGGAAGTAATACGTGACTAAAAATAATGTATAACAATAGAGCGAACACGCTTATTGCTTAGGACAAATGTTCAGAAATTGTTTAAGGAGCTAACTGCGAAAATTTTTTAATTAATGGGTTGCATGGAAGACTGTATATCAACTCAATATATTTTTTTTAATATCATTTCTTTGACCTGTAAACAATGTAGAACGGTATACAAGATAGTCTTATTCGCTATGGCGATCCCGAGAAGAACATAGAACATATTTGTATATTAAGATTCGCATGCGTGACCACGAACGTTAAAAAAAAGGAGAACGTTTGATGCGGCGTCTCTTCGTGAACTATGCAAGCGAACTATTTTTTTTTTTCTTTAATAGTTCGATTTCTATTTTTGGCGAGTTAACTTCTAGCGTTATCAGTAATCCAATGACATTTCTGGTCACCGACTTGATTCAAAGAGCTTGTCACTAAGCAATGTAATTATAGCCGTTATCGACCAATTAAATTTCTATCAAACAATATTCTTATTAAATCCTACATTTGTAGGAGGTAGATTATGGTAAGTTTCAATTACGAGGCGTATCTCGAATCAATTTCTTGTTATTGATAAGCTCTGTTGATATACAGAATTGTTAAACAATTTGTCGGTTGGCTCGTAACTGCTCTAAGTACTGTTTTATTTATATTTAATACATTGAATTCGTACACAGTCCAAAGTTATTATCCATCGTCGAACCACCAATTTAAATCGTTCGTAAAATTTATTTTCAATTTATTTCAACGAAATGTTTACATTTTAGATACGGAAATGAAATCAACTAAAGAAACAATGGAATCGTTTACTTTGTCCGATAAGCCAAGCACATCCAAATTGACCGAGGAACCAAAATCTTCAACAGAGGCCAAGCCAGAAACGACAAAACCACCATCGGACTTGAAAAACGAAAGCGATTCCGAGACTCAAAATACTACTTGTAGCGAGGAAAGTACAGAGGAGCACAAACCTAAAATACCAAGCCCGTTGGATAATTTGAAACTGTTAGAATTGGCGATCAATGAACTACTTATTATTGTGGAAAAGAAAGCATAAGTTTAAAAAAAAAAAACACATTAGCTTATTTATTATTCTATGACCAATTTCTAAGTGTTCTCTTTCACTACTGCGCTTCAATACATAGTGTTTTCTTTCTCCTTTTACTTTTTATTATGTTAATAGGAAAATGTAGTAAGTGTATAAAAAATATATTAAAGACTATTTTAAAATTATATTGTATTTAAAGTTGTAACTTTATTTTGTAAATTCGCTTTAAGAGAAGGAAGGTCGAGATTTACCAATCGTTGTAACATCTTAATCAAACGAACGTTTATTTATATCTCCTCTTAAAAAGAAATACTGTATTTATGGATGTTAATAGTTTCAGTTTACGTGGCACATCGCTATTCGAAACTTGATAATATTACATTGTTCTCAAAACAATTCGTAGCAGGGTAGAAAAACAATGATTGTATGTCACTGTCATTTTATGAGTGTGCGTATGGATGATATTTTTCACTTACTTTTGTACATTTCGTTTTATTTTTTATTCATTCTTGTCAAATTTATTACCAACGTACTAAACTACAACGGTGTCAAATGTTTCACTTGACGTTTTTGAAAATTACAATGTATTCATCTTAATTTCAAAAAAGACTGTTAATAAATCTCTTTTATATTATTAAAAATGTAGTTATTTTACTAGTATATACTTTCGCCTGCTTATCAAATCGATGCTTACTGCCGTCGTTCAACGGAAATGATACTAAACTCTAAAAATGATATTCTGACAACGAAATATTTTTGCCGTCGTGATAGAATCCTATCATTCATATGTAAGGATGCAGAAGCGAGTGCAGCTCTCGATCATTGGCCCACTTTAAAAAACAACGTGGCATCCGTGCATTTTCTTTTACGTAGTACAAGATTAAGAAGATAAACGTGGAGAATACTAGAAACAACCTTTGGCAAGTTCGCTATATCGGTAACGCAACTTGATTGCAGACGGGGATTAAAGCTGGAAAGCTACTAAAACAATCTCATTACGCTACTGCGAAAAAACTTGCTTCTGCGGGCTTATTCATGTTTTAACGCAAATTCTTTTGCAAGTATAGACGTGAAATCTACTAAACTACTACTTTTTGCCAAGAATAAATGATGCGAATAGTTAATGCTCAATATTTAAGTATCTGTAAGTAGATTTTCCACCTTAAACGTAATTTTTCAACTTAATTTCAACGGTTAAAAGGCGGTTTTCATTGCTGTGACGTACAAGGTGTGTTTAAATTTGCACCTATTGAGTGATTGAAACACCCCACTTTTAAATATCAACTTGTTAATATTAAATTTGTATCAACAAATAAAGCCAAATTAACGTTGTTTAAAATTACAATCGCATGTATTTAGCAAAAATTGCTATTGCAAAACTATTCTTAGACCTATGTTCAAGATTAAATAAACTTTTCATTTTTTAAAATTAAATTTCAAGCATGCAATTTCAAAGAAAAAATGCAATATTTCTTTAATCCAGCCTTTCCCTTCTCTAATTTATACATACCTTAATTCACTTATATTCTGTTGGACCACCACCAACTTGTCTGAAAATGTATGTGGTAATGCCACCCTAATCATCTAATTCTGATGACGAAACGCTTTTAGCTACTGCCACGCATAACTCAACACGTTTTGAAAAATTGGCTAACTGAAAATAACCGAATGTAATTACTTTATTCTCTCTATGCTTTGTTGTGACCAACTGCCACTTCCCATAAATCAGAAGATGAGTGACGGGGTTGGATAGACTAAAAAGGAACGGTGGACTGAAATATCCACTGTTCTAAGTTTAGGATACCCGATACAAGTAGCCAAAACGATCCAATCGGTAAGCGTTATACGATGGTTGAAGATGTTCTATTTATTTAATTCCAATTGTTTAATAGTTAAAGCTTAAGAAGCATCAATCTAAAAGAAATCTAGGGAATATCTAAAGAGCACATTCAAAATTTATGTTCAAGAAAAAAGCCGTGTGTAATGTAAGAAAAAAAAGGGAATAATGCTTACCCTTTAATAACTCAAATTTTTAGTTTGACTTCTTGCGGTTATTACTACTACAAAAATTTATTTTATAAGCTTATTACTATAGTAAAAACATTTGATTAATCGTGCAAGGTGTCAAAACGTTCACGAAAAAGTATTTTCTAAGATATTCACCGCAACTTGTACATATTTATTTCAATTCGCCGAGCAACTAATAAAGCATTTCATTCTCCTTAAACATCAAATGAAAACTTCAACTTGAGATCAGATAGGTTGAGGTACTTCTTCTGAAATTGATGCATTCAAATAACTTGAAAATGCTTTTCTTCCCCTTATATTTAAGGCACGCGGACTCGTTAAATTGAACATATAAATACAACAAATTATTCACCGATTATATTAAAATTTTGTATTTTCCGGCTATTATGTTAACGTAGATCATACTAAGTGGGACGTAAAGTTAAAAGAAGGAATAATACAAAGATTTTGTAAGATTTCTAATTGTACTACGGCAATTAGTTGGTTTGCGTGAAAAATCCCCAGATAAAATAGTACCATTAGATTAACTTTATTCTTTTGATCATATAAGACAGTCATTTCCTTAATGATCTACAAAAAAAAAAAGTAAATAATAATTATTGTAATTACAAAATACGAGAAACACAGTACACAAAATTAAGTGTTAGATTTATCCATAATGTATTTCATAATTGTTAAGTTAGCAAATACAAAAAACAAAACTACACATATACATGGGTGGTTTCTTCTCTACATAAATTGATTATTTTATACATAGCATAGGTACACAAAGATAATTTAGTTTAATAATAACCTAGCTACTGAAACTTCTCTTATACTTCTCGAAATAGGAGAAAGGGTTAGTTTTTGTTCCATGGTAGGATCTAGCGTCCCTTAACGTTCCGACTTACAGAAACCGACGACGGAATATCACCCAAACCCCTACGAAATCAAAGAATTTCCCCGGACGATCCGGACATAGTCAGCCGGTAAAACGAATTTACCTATCATATTAGTTAGTGTTTCCTCCTCTTTGTTTCTTTCTCTCATTAACTACAATTCTACGCATAACGCAAAGTGGATCTAGGTACAGAGTGTCAGTACAAAATCCAAATACAGCCATATTTACATATTGTGGAACCATAATGTTTTTTTTTCCCTCTCTTTTGTCACCAATATCTTATACATCTTTCTGCTTTAAATACTTAAACAATAAAACGAACGCCCAAAATCTAATTGAATTGAATTGACTGTCAAGCGTAAAAAAAAAACAACTGCCGATCACTTCGCCATAGAAGAAGAAATAATTATCCATTGTATTGATTCAACGAACTAATGTATAAGTGTCTTGAATTCTTAAAAAAAAAGAAAAATGTTAGTATATACATATTAAAAGTCCTTTTTAAATAATTTCAATTGGTATTAGTCTGTCATAATATATACATAATATAAGAAAAATGCTTGATTGTGAAATAGTTAACAATACTTATCATCGTCAGCATCATTATCATACTTTCTTACAGAACAGAATATTTTACACAAATTCACTTCCAAATTGCTATTTAGTAGACTGCGGTAATGCATTATTCGTATGCATGTTAGCTTGTTTATTTAGAAAAAACAATTTCACGTAAAAATGGAATAAGCAAAGTTTACTTGTACGCAAAACGTAATCGATCCTATATTTTCTTGTTTTTACCGCAGATTACTAAACATAGAACCGTTCTTTATTTAATTTAGCAATTTTAGCAATCACAAGTCGATACATAAACTACATTATAATAACTATACCAAGTCATAGGCAAAGTGTAATTAAGTCTAGTTCTATGCATTCTTAAAGAGCAGCATCGATTATAAAATTTCAAAAATTAAAATATCAAACTTCCCACGGAAAAAAATTTTTTTGAACAAGAACATGTACTGGCCAAAAAAAAAATAAATTCTTCAAAAAATACGTTTCAGAAATTAAAAATCAATTGCACCGTCACATTGCACAGAACAATTCACACTTTGAAGAGAGAACACTTCAGTTATACAAAAGAGCTAAACAATAGGAAACGCGTATCTTCAGCAAAGCAATTGGAAGGAGAGACACCTTGGATATTTCCTTTCTTTTTTTTTTTTTGATTCGTTTTTAAATATTTTACAGTAGTCTACAAGTATGAACTATACTATATATAAATACACAAAAGAAATAAAATAGTAAATGAAGTAAATGATTTTATACAAAAACGTATGTACGAAAATTGTAAAAAAAAATATACACAGGTCATACGGATTTTGTATAAAATCTCATGTTCTCTGTTGCATACCACTGACTCTGGGTAATAAATACAATAATAATAATAATAATAATAAAATTAATAATAACAGAATACGAAAAGTGAAAATAATTTATCAACACTACACATAATTCGTTTAAAATATATATATAATGTATATATCTAGCTAACTATAATAAACAAAAACTTCATTGAATCAGTGGTTGTTTTCACTTGTAGAAGGGGAGAAAAAAATAATAGTAGCAATAAATCAGAGACGAAGCAATCAGACAGCATACACCAAACGGCCCAGCAGGTTGGTATTCTTAGGCTTGATTCCAATACGCATTCGGGTACTGTTTAGCTCCGGACTTGGTTTGATTAGACGATTGGGAGCGTTGACCGCTAGTATTTCCAGAATCCTGCAACGACAGCGTCATTAGCCAACACCAATCCGAGTAATCTCGATAATTTCAAAGGAAAAAGCACTTTACTATTACCACACTTCACTAAATTTACTAGACTCTCTTTTATCGAAAAAGGAAATAAAAATTAGCTTACAAATACCACATGCAGAGTCAGTCTTTGAATTAATCGATTATTCCTTTCTTCTAGAAAATAACATCAAAAATTTAGAGTTAAAATAAAGCAGAAAATGAAAACCTACCGCGCCTGTTTAGCTTACAAAAATTACTACCAATAAGCGGACAGCATGCAAATAACCACAAAGATTAAAGCGTAAACATTGCGTGAGATTTCTTATTAGGTATTTTAATAGAGATAGAAAATGACTTACCATGCGTCGGCCTTGGTGCCGCACATCCATCTACAAGCAAAACAAAACCTAGATAACCAAAGAAAGAAGAAACATGCTCTTCAGCAAAAATAATACAACATGAGAATAAAAATGATCTGTTAGTAAATATTCGTTATAAACCATGTAATAATAAGTAGAAAAGGTGCCTTGTGTTTTATTTCAGTTACTTGTAATAGTTCGATTGTAATTTAATAATTTCAAATATTTTTTTTACCACCTTAAAAAATCCGCTTATAAGCTTAGAGGGAACCTTTATACCTATTGCCCGATCTACCAAAATCGGCTAAAACAATATTAGTGGTTAATTACACAGGTCGTCAACCAAAACTGATTTAATAATTACGCTTCCAAGCGAGGAAATATTGGGTTGGTGGCATTGGACGGCACCTCTATCAAAGAAAATTATTTTGTCCGGCGGCAATATTGATAGATATTGACCTTGTAATCTGCTCATTAGAAAGGCTTATTTGCCTCTACAAAAGCAAAAAATAATTAAAAAATCATTATGAAGATGGCGTTACTAATTAAAAGCAATCTGATATTAATTGCGCATCCGTTGAAGAATATTTTAGCCATCGTCTACGCTCACTTGTCTTGTAACTGTCGTTTAAGACTGTTACAGACCTATTAGATAATAGACCTATTCACCAATCTTTTTCCCATTACTGCGGCATATTTGGACGGATTAAAGGGACGAGGGTTTCACTGGCAAAAGTAAAAAAAAGATCTTTTCTTGTTTGTTAGGTTGAAAGCCTTTTTTTTAATTAGGCTCGCATATCATCGAAACTACATCTCGTCACCTAGACTATTTCTCTGAGAATTTGATGGAGATAAGCGAAACACGATAAACGTTTTCAGCAGGCTATGCTGGTCATGGAAAACAAAAAATATGTTAGCAGAATTCTGTACCGAGAATAATAAATAATAAATATTTAATAAAGTGATAATACATAATAAAGGGAAGAATACCTATTTCGTATTTTAGAATCTAATGTTTCATCAAACGAATAAGTAACATAAGTAAATCTCTTATAACAAATATATGACATTCTGAATAAAAACAAGTACTGAAAGGAAGCAAGGCATGGGAAAGTGTTTAAATTAGCAGCGATAAAAAGGTCATTATAATTAGAGGTGACAAAGACAGTGTAATTATTCCCTTTTTGCAGCGACTAGATAGACTCGTGTCTATTCGTCTCAAGAGAATGGATTCGTGTTGCCTACTAGTGTCCTCGAGAGTCGACAAAGCACGAGCCTGTCTAGTCTCTGGAGTCTGTAATTATAGGCGTTGTCAAACTCAAAACGAAGTTCTAAATAAAAACAACAAAGATATTTCACTAGCTAGAACGAAACAAATAATTTCTCACATAATACGGTTGCAAATAAAAAAAATCACTAGACCGATTGACAGACCTAATACTGGTATTACAGCATTTCTGATGGGACCTGATACCGCTCACTACGTGACGCATATTTACGAAATGTTCCCTTTGTTAAATACGTATCTTGTATCACATTTGGTTGACACCTGCATATTTTATATGAAAGAGGAAATTGATCTTTTCAATTGGTTATTTACCAAATGTACCTAGTTAATTAACGTGCCTCAATTTTCAGAAAAAAATTACTATTATCTACTGATGATTTTATTTAAAAAAACTCTTCGCGAAACAGTAAAAAAAAGCAAACTAAAATAAAACACATTTCTTTGTTAAATAGTTAAACGAGGATGTAAAATATCCGATACTTATTCGAAATTCTCTTGTAACTTTGGTTAATGTAATGTAAATAAATCGAACGTACTTATAATTATAAAAGAAGCAGAACTGAATAATATAATATAGCACTAGTTTGAAACCAAAACAAAAATTTATATACACAATAAAAACAAAATTAGAAATTATAATTATTTTAAATAAATATATACCAAAGTAATCCTCGTATCTGTACATATATCAACAAAGTATTCAAACAAATTTGTGCTACAGAGAGAAACATAGAAATGTTGTCGATGTACAGTCCCTAATAATTGAATTTCACCTCATGTATTAATTCAAAGATAGAACCAATAATAAGGTATTCAATAAAACGTGTCCCAAAGCTTCACAGCACCACATTTCTTCAAGGTATATTCTTATTTTTGTGAGTAGTGTCCTATGCTAGAATATTTTTCCTTAAGTTTTGGGGACATCCTATATATTGTTAAAACGTGAGAAATGTGTGAACATCGCATTAATTCTATTTTATAGTTTATAGTACTTTATAGTAAAAATATTGAGATTAATTCAATCATCAATGACTGTACATAATATATGACGTGCAAAATAAATTATTTCAAATAATAAAAAAAAAGGAGAAATAATATTCAAGCCAATTAAAGTCATGCAAAAAAGGAAAACAAAAAAATTGACCGTCAAATAGAAAAGCTACTGCAACAAAGTAAAATTATAATCAAAAGATTGTAACGCGATGTTTTTCAATATGTAGGTGCTCCAAATTTTATTATCGCCAAGAAAATTAAGCCGACATACAAAATTTGAAGCATAACAAATATTCGTCATTGCAGATTTTATCGTGACGTATTTTCTAATCATTACGATGACATATGCATGTGATACATCACAACTAAAGAAGCAAAAGGTATATCAAAACGATACGTTTTTAGATCAAATTAAAGAAAAATGTTATGTAGAGAGAAAAGATAACTAATAACATTGAATTACCTGATGCAACGGCATCATTTGAGTAGAATGATGTTGTTGATGTGGCGGCATTGTAGGTATATACATTTGAGGGCCGTATCCCGACCCGCTTGGAGCTAATCCCGCATTCTGGCTACCGTGTAGTGCCCCAGAAAACGGCGGCGGTGTCCCTGAATGAAAACCTTGTTTCTCGTACGACTGAAGATTGAAAAAAAAAAAAACAAATTATATCGTGTGCTACGTGTAATTTAATAGTTTAGATTTAAGTTAATGTAATCAGAATGCCAGAGTCATCTTAAATAACTAATGCAGGTCAGCAAATCGATAGTTTCTAAAAAAAACTTTCAGATAACTTGAATTTGCCGACAGTTATTAGTTTTTCAGGCTCGTCATCGATATCATCATTAAAAAAAATAGCAGGACTACAATAAAAGAAGGGTCAAAGCCTACATGAAGCAAAACGAAAGCTGTTTGCAGCCGAAGAAATAGTCAGAATTATTTGTAATTATGAGGCTGGAGACTCTAATGTTTATACTACAAAAAAATTGAACGTAACTTGTTTGTTTAAAATTTCCTCGATTTAGAAAAATTAAGGGCTTAATTGTAGTCATTGCAGCTAGTCTAAAGTGAACGAGGCCTTACGGTTGAATGATGAACGGCTCAAAATCCAGTGAAGTCCTATTAAGTTGGCCAATATTACAAGCAAGAGCGAATCATTTTACTAGACAAGAAATGTTAAATGCACAGTTAGGTGTATCTAACGATTCCGAAATACACAATATTGTTTTTGGCAAAACGTCTGATGGACATTATATTACAGAAGGGGTAAAAGACTGGTTAAAACATTTTCAGATAGGGCATGAAACCTTGGAAAATCGACGACAACATTGCCCTTATTGACGATCTTGTATTACTCAACACTTGAAGATGGAAGAAATATATTAAAAAAAAAAATGAGGCTTTCCGATGTAAACATCACGATCATTTAAAATTAGTGCAACTTGGTTGCCCAAACATCTCTCAGCAGTTTGGCGAACAAATCAACCTCCCTCTGTATGGCTCCCGGCGACTATTACTTGTTTGATCGCGGGAGTCGTTTTAGTGATGCCTTAAATTCGGACACCTTTTGAAGACAAAGAAAATGGATATTTTTAGGAGTACGTATTTATGAACGTTTAATATTATATCGAAAAATATAATTTAATTATAGATCTATGCTGCTTCTTTCATAGTCAGGGCGGAATCTTTTTTGACCACCCTCGTAAAAATCGTATCAGCACTTACATTCACCTTTCCAATAGCTGTATGAGATTTGCCGTACATGGCGGACAGATCATTTCCCGTTGTGCCGGTTGAGGAAGCGTTAGCACCAGTTCCTTTAGTTTGACCTTGCGTATTTCCAACATAACCACCTTTACTATAGTCCTGCGTCTGACTCAAAGCATCATAACCAGATCCGTATCCAGAACCGTACGTTGATGGTTTAGGATACTGGGTGCTGCTATTAGCTCCATGGGCATTAGTCGCAGTAGGAATTTGCTGCGATAGAAAATTTTTAAATATTTCAATTATACAATTATATAAAACTAAGTCCATACCGAATAAACAGCGCCAAATTGATAGCTTTGCATCGGATTGTACGGTGCCGCGAAGAAATATGGTCCTGCTGTCTGCGTCAGTATCGGCTGCGCCTGGTGTCCTTGCGTTAACGTACTGGTTTGCTGCGATAACGTAGACGGCACGGGCGATGCATTGTTATCCCCTCTCGTAAACCGGGCATCAGACATAGAATACGTCGCTAACGGTTGATCCCGAACTGCTGTTAACGTCGTCGGCGTTTGATAGCTCATTTCGTAGTATGGAGTTGTCTAAGTTAGAACAAAACATTATTACATTATTTGCATGAGAATTTTTTGCTCAACACTCACTAAATTTTTATTGATTTCCCTATGCTACATTATCTTTCCTAAGTTAAATTGTATTTACAATGCGTACATGAACTGTTTGATTTTGTTGGTTATAACATACCATATGCGGCAATCTCTGTTGCAAAATCTGCATTTCTTCGTAGGTGTACATAGGTTGTTGGAAATATGGAATTTGACTCATGATGTATGGAGTGCTCATCACAGGCGCAACACCGGGTGGTATATTCGACACGACCCCGCTAGAATTTTTCGCTGAAATGAAGAAAATACAAATAAGTTTTGAAGGTTTAATTAATCCAATGCATTTCAATATATACTACTGTGTGAAAAAAATAAATGTGCGTTCAAAATTCATGTACACACTTACGTTGTATAAGAGACAATATGAAGTATAAAATATAACGTTGAAACAAAAAAATAATTGCGTGAACTTAGAAATGAAACAAATTCGAATAAACTGTGCAAAATAATAGGTGTAAATAATAAAAGGAAGCAGTTTTCGAAATAAGTTAAGTAAATTAATTTAATTTGTGATCATATCAACTAAGAAATTAATAAAATTTGAAATTAAAGGAATATATAAACACTATAATTTTTTGAATTAAGTAAAACCTTTTTTATTAACTCGATTATCATAAATATAACCTACCCAGCGTAGTCGTAGCCTTTGTACCCGTCGTCGTGGTCTGCGAAAGCGTTAACGTCGAGGCGGCAGTGCTAACGCTTGTGGTAGATGTAGCTGTACTGCTTGCAACCGTTGTGCTATTATCGTAGGTGTTTTCTTTCACAAGCTTATGGTTCGCAGTCGAATTGTAGCTGTTATATTGAGGCGTCGAAGACGTCGTGTTACCATAATTCGAGTTGCTATTCAAACCTAGATAATACGCAGAAACATCTACATTTTACGTTTATATACTGCACAATGTTGGTGTTACTAGACAACTAAAGTAATTATACAGATTGTCTTTGAGCTTCAACAATTCTTATTTAAAAATGAAATTAATGCGAATAGACAATCTGTACAGGTGACACAATGTGAATTTCCACTTACCGGCATTAGCACCATAAACAGATTGACTAGTGTTTTGTGGATACGCTTGATTGGTGCTCGGATAAGAATTCGCCTGACTCATTGAAGGAGGAAAGACAGCTGTTGCCGTATTCGACTGATACGAACTAGACGAGGAATAAGCATTTTGATAAGTATTCGTCCCACTAGGCGTGTTGTACGTCGATCCGCTGTTGTTACTAACGTAATTACTAGGCTGATTCGATACGTAAGAGCTTGTTGTCTACGCATTAAAATAATAATTAAAATGCATACACAAAAATTGAAGGGGAAAGTCGTCTTACCTGCGTGGTACTGTAATTCGGCGTACTGTAATTTTGGGTCTGATACGAACTGGACTTTGGCTGGTACGAAATGTATGTTGAAGACTGAGAGTACGAATGAGAGTCCGATTGTTTGTTTAAATCGATCGCAGACGGCGTTCCGCTACTCGTACTATTGCCCGTAATTGCAGTCCTTGTAGTAGTGCTATAACCCGACGATAGATGCTCACTTGTTTGTGGAATGGTTTCAGAGCTGTTCAACTATAAAAAAAATAATAATTTAGACGGTTTTATATAATGTATTTTATATATTTCATGGAATGTGATGTAAGGCATTAAGACCATACGCAATACATGAAATAATGGAACAAGATTTGTAGAAACCATAATAGACATAACCAAAGTTGGTGAAAGGTGAAGATACGATGTATATTTTACATACATACATTTAAACATATACGTCCGCACTCCTTGAAACCTACAAGTGTCTCAAGTTCGTAGCTACCCAATGCTATATTTTTAGAAATGGAAGAGTACATTATTTTAGATTTAAACGTATCTAAAACTGAACCGTCATTATTTGTTTGGTCAGTTTATCATGATAAAAGTCATAGTAGAGTGGGAAAGGTTAAAGAATATCGACTGTAATTTTAGCTTTTGTTTAACACATTTCTTTTAATTTGTGACGTCAACTGAAATATATCTTAAAGTGAGCTGCTTCAAAATTTCAAATGACTTTTTTATATTTCTGAGAATCAAAGTTTCGCTCGGAGGACAGAGGTTTTCATAGAATGAGGAAGCAAACACATTTGTGCCTTGTTGAGAAGTAACACTTAATTTGAAAATAAATAAATTCTCAGATTACGCTCATATAATGAAGTAGTTCCAGCTATGGGAATATTGAAAGAGTAACTACTTGCTTTTAAAGATTATTGTATGTAACTTACAATGCTGCATGACTTATAAAGAAATATGGTATACAATACCGATGATGAAGTTTTAGCGCTACGATATTTTGTGAGCTTTCACAACGTTTCAAATATAATCCTAGCGTTTACTACAAGATATGGTATTGTAAGTTCCAAACCGCTTTAGGGACGGGACATTCGGGAAAGTTAACTTACACTCTGGGACAGCGCAGGACTAATACTACTTTGTGTGTTCGTCTTCTGTTGCGAATAGGCATCAATGGTCGAATTTTGATTAGCGTTACTGAGATCCAAATTTGAGTTGGGCGTTGTGTTTGCACTGTCTAATTTCGTGTTGTTCGTAGAATTGAACTTAGTATCCGCGACCGAATCGAATGACATATTATCCGATATGAGATCCATAGCTCCGAACTGAACGTCTAGTAACGCGATACTCTTCAAATCACCTGGCATTTCAACTGCACTGGAAGGAATCTGCAAAATTACAAAATAAGAAGGTCTTAAAGAAGATTTTTTAAAGATTTTTTCAATTACTGCGATATGAAATATATCAGATTGCCAATCATCTTAAAAATCGATTAAGTTTTTTGAACAATCGAAGGCGAGAAAAAAACTTTCTTCCTAACAATAATCCAGAACTTTATAATCGATTTTGTCAGTCTCGTCATCGGATCATCATATAAGAATTGTAATTGTAGCAATACTCTTTCCTATGTCGAAAATGATAAACGTTTACCTTTGACGGAGGTGGGACTCGAGCACGTTGAGTCTTAGTCCGCACTGGTTGTTGAGTCGCTTGCGTTTCAGGAACGGTTCCATAATTAGTCGCACTAACCACCGGATATCCACTAGAAACGTACGTGTTGTTATGACCTCCGCCATACTGCGTCGTAGCGTTGTATTGCTGAGTTCCTCCCTGTTGTTGCGTGGGCGTACCACCATAGGTCTGAGCCGGTATGTGCGATGTCTTCATGTCACTATTCTGTTGCGTTAACTGACTGAAATACTGTGTTTGGGCAGCATTCAACGTGCCAACCATAGGTACTGGACTTTGAGGTGGAACATGGCCTATAAAAAAAAAACTTTTTGTACAGCATTTGGTGGCGCAAAATTAACCGAGGAATTTCATTCGGACATCCTCAAAGATTTTAATTCACGCAAATTGAACAAGCCGTAACAAGAGAATGATACCAAACAAGTAGCCAGAACGAAAAATTGTTTATAAGAAAATCGACATATAATCGAGCATACTTGGAAATATTCGGATAAAAAGAAACTCAAATTAGTCGAGAATTTTTGAAAATATTATGAGAGGAATGCCTCACAACCTTAATAAAAAATTTTAGTGTCATTTTCTGCTAGACCAAGAAATTTAAAATATTTTTCTTTTTTCTGGCTCCTGAAAGGTATATTCTTGAGCATTGCTGAGTGTTCATCCCTTTCTTAGCTTAGAAAGGGATGATACATAAAAAAAAACATTACTGTACTAATCAAGATACTCCTACGTATTTTCTGTTAATTGAATATACAATGCACCTAGGTTTTGTAACTTCCAACGTTTGAAATATTAATACCTATATGCGGTTACCTGCTTGCATCGACATTTGGTTTCTTTCTTCTGGTAAAGGCGATCGCGCTGGCATAATGCTATCCGACTCTTTAGGTAAATCTGTCTGAACGCTAGGAGTAAACACCTTCGTATCAGCCAGACTACCCGTGTACTCCTCCGTAGACCATTCGTCGATCGTTGCGTCGTCCCAATTTTCAGTATGATTGGTCGCCGTGTTCGCGTCCCACGTGTTTGAATTGTCCCATGTCTCCATCGGTCGACTACTGAACGTGTTACGGTTATTGCGAGGCGGAAACCTACCACCCGCTCTACCACCGCCTCTACCTCGTCCGCCGCCTCCTCTAGTCGGGCCGCCAGGTCTTCCTCTACGATCTCGATGGTCCTATAAATTCCAAAACAACAGAGTAGAATTAGTGTCCGTAAATAACAATGAAAACTTCGTATTGCATTATATGAAGGAAAATAGTTGATAAGCGATTAACAAAAGAAAACAAATCTCCTTTTCGTCTTGAAACGTATAATGTTGCCGGATTAGCGGATTATTTTTAGAAGACCGTGAGGGGAAGATTTCGATATTGCCGGATTACAATTTCCAAATGACATAAATTAATACGATATAGCAAAATATATAATTAGCATTCATTACCTTTTTGTTCAGCATTTTTGAACGTGTGGTTTTAAAGTCAATAACAAAGGATCAACCTGAAGAAAAAACTATCAAAAAGAGGGCAAGAGGGAGACCGAGATGAATTTGGATCAAAGCTGCGAGAGCTGCACGGGCAAAGAGAAACATCTCGTTGTAATAAGCGAGACAGACTACACACAGCATACAGGAGGCACAAATATAAAAGAAACCAGTGGTAACGGGAAACTAAAATTTCTTAATCGGCTTACGACCGCAAGGGCAGATATGTTTATAAATTATGATTTTCAAATCAATGGTCCGTTTAACTACTATTCTCTCTTCGGCTCAAAACAGTTTGGTGTCGAACCCTGGACTTGGACTTCTCCAATTTTTCATTTCAAAATTTCAAAGAATTTTTTTTTCAAGTCAAAAGATTATGTCAAGAAGTTCACGAGCACTCAAGTTATGAAAGAGAGAATTAGAAGCTGTATCATTGAAATCCACAATTGTGCCAAACAGTGAGCGAAAAAAACGTAGACACCTTTAATACTGGAGTTATTTAATCAACATATCACACATGGACTGCAACAATAGAAAAATACTGAATTGAAATTCAAAACAAAAGCCAAGTACTGCGAAAATAAATCTAAGAGAGCTCATATGCGATATGATCGTCTAAGATAAGCTGTTCAGACGATTCCTGTCAAAACAATCGACTGAAATAAACAATTCAGATAACTTGGAACTTGAAGATTATTACCTGATTATATCTTCCGCCATCTTCCAAATTACGTTCATTCTCCTGCTTCTCTCTGCCTTTCCACCCGCGGCTATCGTTGTGTCTGCCGTGAAGACGGGGTGGACCTCCGCTTTTGTTGCGAGGCTTCTCCTTATCGCCCGAGTGCGTTTGATCATTCCAATCGTCCACCGCGCCCGCCGCAGTCACCGCATTGTCCGCATTCTCTTGCTTACTACTGGAAGCCTGTCTGTTCTTCTTCTTCTTCACGATAATAGCCCAATCGTCGTCGAGCAACATGTCGGCAGCTCTCTCCACGTCATTATCACACTCATGTAACGCCAAGCAAGCCTCCTCTTCACTCTTATGTGTCCATTCCATAACTTGACGGACCCTTTCCTTTATGACGCTCGGGTCGTCCGATTTGGAACGGGCGTTGTCGCCGCCACCACCACCGGTTGGTTTGTGATCGTTTGTTTTTCCTGAGTAAAAGAAAAATAAAATGTAAAATTTATTATCCAAGCCAATCCAAGCAGAGGAAAAATGTAATATGCTTATTCTAATTCTGAAAACGTTTACAATTGCGCACCGGGTCTTTTAGTAAAAAAGAATCACATAAATACTCTCAAACTACTGCAACGTTTATGGTTAATCTTTAAAAATGGTTACAACGCATCCTAATAGTTTTTATAATTATTTTATAGTGGTGAGAAGTATCAAGATTGTTATGAGTCCCCGTTGACATTTTGTCAAACTGGGAATCATTTCAATATTCAATGGCACTTTTAAATTTGAACTAATCTTTAACTAATATTATAACTAATGACGCGGAGTTCAGATTGCAATAATTTAACTGTTAGAACAACAACTAAAAACTAACTACCTCAACTTGCACAATTTCGATTAAATCAGCATGTAATAGTTGACATTATTGTAAATTATTTGCTTGTGAAACTTCTACTTTAGATTTTTAAATAGATCAACTTTTGTATAGCCCAAGATTTACTCAATTAATCTGAGTACTTGAATACTTTAATAGATAATGCTTTTCCAATGCAATCCACGCTGTATTTTTAGAAATTAGATCAGAAATCCATTTAATAGTGAAAAAATATAATCAAAAGTTTATCACCTGTAGAACAAGATTGGTTACACAATACCTCCACGAGTTTTGGTTTTCAGTAGCTGAAATACACAAGTGCGTTGCCGAAAAAGCATTGCGATGTTTTATTCCGTTCTGCACCACCAGAGTGAACATCTTTATTGGTTTTTATCAAAGACAAACAAAGAAATCGACTCACTGCAAAATCTGACTTAAAAATGACACTATTATCGCAGTCCATAAGAAATATTCAAATTAATCAAAATTAAATTTAATTACTAACTTTAACGGTGAAATGTTAAAATGAAAACTTGTAAATCGATAGTACGTATGGTTTCACCTGGTCAATTCCAAAGAGACCTCTCTATTATTCTACAAACGTGTCTTAAAGAAAATAATTATGAATATAACTCAAAAAAAAAACATACAATACATATGGAAGAAAATACAATCGAACAAACAGAAAATTTTAAATATAGCTGGGAGTGGAAAAGAAAACAAGGGGGAAAAACGAAGAGGGAACTGTATAAAAAACAATGTTTTATGCGAAAAAGTTATACAAAAAAGGTAAGAATACGATTATTTAAAAGAATCATCGCACCAACCCGGAAATATGGATACAAATAAAAGGAAAAAAAAATAGTAAAATTATGTTCCTACAAAAGATCGTTAAGGACCAGCAGTTAAAGACAAAGACAATGAAAGAAACGATAGCAGAAAGTTAGTTGCGATTGTTCAGACATGTCAGAACATAATACAATCAAACGGATCTTCAAAACAGCGGAAAAATAAAAATTGAAGGTAACATCTAGAAAAAAATATGGATAGATAAGGTAAAAGGAGCAGCCCTAAGAGAAAATAATCGCAAACAAAGAAAGTTTGAACGAACTGACTTATTAAGAGATGGAAAAAATTTAGAAAAATTCACCAACAAATCAATCTCACCGATACTTTAAACCTTCAGAGGTAGATGAGCTGGGTCATCAAGTTTTTAAGTTGACAGATTCACTCATACCTTGATGTCAATGGAGATTACTTATAATTAAACGTATTAAGCGAAATTTGCTTTATAGTCTCTAATGAACAATGCCCGTATTTTTCTCACATAGTGTACCTAATAAGTTAGGTTCGTTAGGACGTACCATAGAAGTTTCATTGCATAAACAAATAAGAAAAATTACGAATATGACAAATATTTCCAGAAAACAACATAACAACGGAGAATATATTCAACATTACAATAAGAACAATCAGACAGATCAATTAAATTTCCATTCTTAATTGTTTCATGCGTTAAATTATAATTACTTTTGTTTTTGTTTTTCTGATCATTAATGCTGTACATTAACGTTTATTGATAATGAAGTATTTCACATTTAGATATTAATCAACAAAATTGTTTGTCAACATTGGGATAAAACGGATGATAACATTTTTAACTGAGCACCCATTATTTCCTATATTTTTTAAACTCGTACATAAATTATATAACGGTACGAACAAGAATGAACGGGGCAAAAACAATCCAACACAAGTAGATAATTAAGCACATGGAATTAACAAATACTCGTCCTTATTATTTTTTTTGTTTACAAGATGTAATAAGTCTCGGTAGTAGACAAATATTAATATAATCAAAATAAAGGACCTACTTAAAAAAACAAATATATAGAAATGTAGAAAATAAACACAAGACAATAGGTACTAATTAAGCCAGAGATTATAAGATTAACTGTGGTACAGTTGCATATACACAGCACAGACATAGTGCTTTCTAGTAGGTTCTGGGCTTAATACAAATCGATTACCGAAATTTGTTATCTACATTTTTATGGCAAGACTAGAATCAAACAAACCTTACTTACGGCACGTGTTCTGCGATAAAGTGTCCGGGTATTTGAAAATATTAAAAGCATCTATAAAAGATTGTAGAAACGCAATAGCCTATCAAAAAATTACATCATCTTGATAGATAATCTACAGTAGGAATTTTATTTTTATTTGCTTGTTTGTTTTGAATTTTATAAATATTACAAATGAAAATAAAATTTTGGAAAATACTAAATTCAAAGTTTATTACTACTTGGTCTCGAGACGTTTCCGCGCCTTGTATATATTCAAGTCGCTTTGTTCAAAATTTATTCAAGTTTCCTATTTTTTCATAGTTAAACAAATTGTTCCGCGTTACTAAAGAGAGCTTGTAAGTAAGATACTTACGAAGTTATTTTATTGAAAATTTTTAGAAGAAAAGTGAGTTATCTTTAGTATCAAAAATGTTTATTATTATTATTATTATTATTATTATTATGTTCATTACACGTAAAGCAGGTAAAGCATAGAAAAAAATCATACTAAGCAAAAAAAATTGGGTCAAAAATTTAAATAAATAAACTAAAATACATTTAAATGGGCTATTATCTCTACAAGTTTGATACGAGTAACTTAAATAATGCAAATCATTTTAACGTGAAAAAGATACCTCCCAAAAACGTAAGGAAAATTACTCAAGGTCGTTTAATTTTTGTTACATAAAAATTGGTACCAGCTATTATTCTAAATAACTTCAACTTTATTATGGATAATTTAGAGCAATATAAAAATTACCTGGGACTAATATGTGAATAACTCGTTCATTTATAGATAGCCGTTCATTTATAAATCAGAATTAGCTATTAGTCATATTAAAAGGTAGATATCAGGTAAATGATTTCACTGCTGAAGCATTACATTAAGGATTTGCCGATAATTCTAAGAACAACAACAATGACAAGCCTGCCAATTGAGAATATTTGATATTCAGCAAATTCTACACATCTGCCTGAATTTCTATTTATTTTATGAAGGGGCAACAATAATATAAGAATACCTAAATGCATTAGCAAAAGCAATTAAAAGTATGCGTGCTATACTAGTTATGAATAATGCATTCGTCCAAACGCACTAAAAGGTCTAAATATCAATTTTATACCAAAATAAAAAGATATAAATCTGAGATTGTTCTATTACACCCTTCTGAAAAAAAGACGAAGTTTAAAAAATTACAATAATATAACGGTCTATTAGTTTTCACTTTCAGTTTCAGAAAATGAAATTTCAGAAAACGCTGAGTACGGTGATACTAACCAGGATAGTCGGCTCCATTTAAAACTGCATACAATGGGTTAGATAAAGGACATCCAAGTACGGAAGAAATGTGGCGATTAACGAAGACCTATTGTTTCTCAAAACATCAAGGAAAATTACAGAACATTTGTCCCAAGAACATAGTACTAACGTAATTCGTTAAAACATTTCTAAATATTTAGAAAACTCATTATTTATTTATCAAAAAGGTATTTTCAGTGAACGCCGTTGAAGTACCCTGAATATTAGATACAAAGGACCTAGATGTATCCATGAGGTTGGTTTTCGGGGGGAAAAAAAATACTTGCGTACGTACATGCGGTACCCTAACAAATAATATATATTGGAACAAGTTAAAACTGTTTAAATAAAGTACGGATCCCTTTTTCTTATATTCGAAAAGTAAGTGAGACCAAACTCCGTAATTCGCTGCAACTATTAATGCCAGTACCTAAATAAGACCAGGAAAAGCGACCCGTTAACAAATACGCGAAATAATTGTAGCGTAGATACCATGAAGAAACGACAATTTCTCAAAGAAGCCACAAATATTTATGTTTGAGAAAAGAGTTCTGGATGACCAATAACAGAACCTCAGAGAAACGTTTGGGGTGGTTAGTAAAAATTTGCAAAATCGACAGAAACAATACCCTCCGAGAAACCAACACTATGGAATACAGACTCAACTTCAAACCAAGAAAAACACCTTATCCGTGGTAAAACTTAATATTTTGCTACGAATTTTACCTAACACTTTGGCCACTTATAATACGTGATAGGACAGAAATACTACATAAAGATTGCGTTAAATGTTACAGGAACCATTGCTTCCACATGATATTATGGTCTGCGAACGATGTCAGCAATGAGACTACGTACTTTAACTTTGTTGCATGGCAATGTAAAGTGCATTCAAAAGACGGCTGTTCACACTGCTAAATCCAAAATCCAAGAGTGATTTAGAAAAGACGATGTCAGTGTGCTATTTCATTTATCCGATAGTCCCGATTTAAATGTCATTGAGACATTTAAATCTAGACATTGTAAAACCATTTTAACTGTGGTTATATATAATTGGCGCAACATCTTATCGGCAACTTTGATTGTAGAAAATATAAATGTTCAATTAAGTTGCAGGAAATTCTTTTCAGTCTTAAGAGTATTTTTTTAATGTCTTTAAAATAACAAGGTTATTTCTTTAATTATTCCATCCCTAATAAGTAGTATTTCCGTGAAATAAATTTCGCACACTTTTTCAATATGGCAAGCCTCCGCCCAAATTACAACTGTACTTGCTACAAATGTTTCTCGTAATGCAGTACGCTGACTTATTACCTCTCATACATATTAAATTAGTTGATATCAGCTTGTAGAATTGAATGATTTACAGCTAAATATGACTAAATATAATAGGTAAACATAATAATTTCAAAATACAAATAAAGCCATTGCGTAGGTTTAATTTTACATCAAAAAGGCGCAAAATCACGATTAATGGAAGGTTGTAAGACTCATATATTTCGTGCATTATCTTGAAACAAAAGAATACATAAAAGTGAACAAACAAAGATATTATTTATTAAATAGTTTGGAGGAAATAATAAACATTTGATTTATAATTAAAACACAATTATTAGAAATATATCTCTACATATGCTTATCACATAAACCAAAATGTCTATTTATAATATATAAACAAACAAAGCATTGTTGTAACATCATTATCTGATTAATATTTACAGATAAATACGGAAATTCCGACGTGGTTATAAACAAATCAATTTAATATACCGAATATTACGAGGAAATTTGTAAAATGCCGTAAGATATTTAAAACGAAATAAACTTACCTGAATCTGTTTTGTTGTTTTTGTGTGATTTATCGGCCTTTGGCCCTTTACCACCCTTAGAGGTGGTTCGATTACTCGAACTCATCTTTACAAGTATGTACAAAGGTTAGTATATACAACGTTTCTGAAACAAAATTATATCATCAGATAGTTCGAAATCACACTAGAAAACACGATAGAAGCCTATCTCTAAATGGAAAAACAATATCTCAAATAGCTGAACTGTGAAAGCAAAAAAACAATACCTAGAATCAGATGATAGTACGAATTTTATCTGATGTGATATACCGTTTTGGAGCGCGTACAACTAAGAAAATTAACGTGTATTACGTACGTATTAAAGATATAATGCTAAAATCACTCGGAATCCGAAGAAAGTGTTATTGTGTGGCAACACTGGTATAATGTATTACAAAAGAATCGTAGTAATTATTATATACTGTCAGATTATGCACTGAAATTTAGAACTTTCGCCGAACGAATTTTGCAATCATAAAGCGAATACGATAAAAAAGAGATATATTTATTTAAAGATCCCAACCACCATGTGGAGGGACGCCATTTCAGACTTACAAGGTAGTCTATTGACATCCACAAAATTATGTCTTATATCCACGAAATAAAAGCTTAAACTTATTTTAAAATTTTACCGCAGCAGGAAGATTAATTGAATGTTCTAAGTACGTCACATTTAACATAACAAACACAATGGTAATTAACTATAAAATAAAAAACCGAGAACGACAACCATACCTGAAAGCCGTAATACACAACGCAGCTATGTCACGTGACCGTCGTGAAAATGGCCTCCAAAGCGCGTTCCCAGTGGCGCGAATTATTACCGGCCGAGTTAAGATTCAAAATAGGCTAAACAGCTAAAGCGTTAAACTAAGTGAAAAACAAGCAACGGAACTTCGTTAAAAATAAGAAATATTTTTGATATCTAAATATGTGTTACGACTACAATAATTGTCACCTTACTTGTATGTTCCATAAACTTCAAATTTTTTTACGTATAGAACGCTTCATTATTGACATGTTTGACAAAAGGTAACCTAAAACCCCCAAAGTAATTTTCTCAAATAAATTCCTTGGCTGAATACTACAAAGAAAATGTTAAGTCCTGCAAGTGGAACGGGCACATTTTATAGAAAGTCAGCAAAAATTATACGCTTCGCTAGACATGGATGTGCGAATAGACCTTTTTTCCATATAGTCCTAACAGAAGTTAGTTTTTTTAAACACATAATGTATTTTCAATAAATCCAAATGCTATATTTCAGCGAAGAAGAACTCAGCGTATGCCTGTTATTGAACAATTAGGCACTTTTGATCCGTTAGAAAACGAACATAAGGAAAAATTGGTTGCACTAAATTTGGAACGGATACTTTATTGGATAGGCTGTGGTGCTCATGTATCACGACCTGTTAGTGAATTATTCGGATTAGCTGGCTTATTTCCTATACATCCTAGAACATATATAGCTGCTTGGAGAAATAGGAAGCAAATGGAAGAAAAAGCAAAGGAAGAAAATAAAGAAACCGAAGAAGTTAAATTGTAGTTTTAAATATGTTTTAATAATTAATTAAATTATAAAATTTATTAGTAATAAACATTGTTTTTCTATAATACTATTGTAAGAGAATTAACTAGCATAATTTTGCTAGTATTTCTTTTCTATTTATCCCAAAAATCATTACCATTTAATGATATCGAAGGAATTTGGCTTGTCTCAGTCCAAAGTTCCAGAACTTGAGTATAATTTTTTTATTAGTCATTGTTTATGGATTCTTGCCTTATCATTATTAATCTATTTGTCTTTAAATAGGGTAGGGCCAAGGAGAAGTTCTAAAAATACTCATAACATTTCTCCATATTTAAAATATTTTTGGTAAACTAATATGAAACCATGGATATAAGCATTCTTGCTAAAATATGTACAATGAGACACTTTAAATGAGGATATTTACTTGCCTCTGTGACTGCAAGCCCAACGCAACTCCTTGCAGTCAAATAAACCATAATATGTATTATGATTTCATTGAAGATCCTCTCCTTATCGTAAACAATTTTTAAAATGCATAACAGAATGCAATATTTCAATTTTCTCCAATAGACTACAAAATTTACCCGTTTTTTTTTTTCTTTAACAGTGTACGAAAACTAGATGGAGCAAATAAGCTTTACTAATACCTCCTTGAAGGAAAGCCACCTTGTATGCCACATTGTATACATAAAATTACAAACACCGGTCTGAACATGTTCGTAAAAAATAATGGATTAAATGAGAAAGGATGTTTACTTTCCTATTCACGATTTAAATGACATTCTTCAAGTAACCAAAAACGTCCACACTGCCTGGTTTGATTTGCACTCAAATGGCAAAGTGATTGTTGTTGGTTGGTTTAAAAAGACAACGGTCCAGACGATATCCACCCTAATTGCGTTTTCCGCAGATAAGGGTTGTTTTCTTTTAATTATAGTTGGCCTACTCTTAGATATTTCCAAAATATAGAGGCATCTAATAATATATCAATTTTACCTTTCTGATCTGCTGGAATCTGCTTAATACTCTTAGAAATATTTAAAAGTACTGCATCAACTTTTCTAATATTTACGCTAGTTATATTATTTCTAACTGCTGCCACGTTTCTGTAGAGTATAAAGAATAATCCAAGCATAACGCGCGATCACTTCCAGTATTTATTTCTTATGTCTAGACACTTGGAAAAATTGATCCAAGATATGGAAGAATAATGGAAAATCGTCGTGTAGGATGTATACATGGTTGTATTTGCCTTTCTTTTCTCGTGCCCTGTTGTTGAGGCAGCTGCAGGAACGTACAGTTAGTAAAAGAAAGGTTCTGCTGCTTAAACACGCAAGTACACTATATAGTAAACTGTGTATAGCCTCAATTTAACACCTCGTGGAATTAAAAAAAATTAACACAAATAAAAAAACAAGTAGTATTGTAAGAAAACAAAAATTTTAAATAAGTCAAATATTAAGCATTATTAATTAAATAAAATAGGTAATTCTCTGGAAACTCATTCAGCGTTTCGGCTTTCGCCGTTTACAAGGGGCAGTACCCCGGAAGCTTCACCAACCCTAAGGTTACAGAAGGTTTACCAATCAAGTACGAATGCTCATATCTATTGAAATACTTCCAAACATATCCAAATCCATGTAATACGTTAGTGAATAATATGCATAACCAATTTTGCTAACCGTACGTTTCGCCGTTAGTCGGGGGCAGCTTCAAACGGTTTTCAGCTTGTTCAAGTTGCTGGACCCTATTTATAATATAGTCTTTACAGATAGCTGGTATATTGCGTTGATATTGGGAATTACGGTAGACGTTACGAGAATAGAGAAATGAACACATAATGAGATTCCAATATTTATTATCATAGGCAATGCAAAAAGTATTTAAAATAGGTCTTGTATTGTTTGTATACTATATATATAAATTTCATAATTTCATTGCGAATATATGCTCAACAATCTGTGCAAATTAAAGGAGCTTGAGTATGTAGTACGTACATTTTCAAAGACTTTTCATGAAAGGTGTAATATTTAAGGCAATACATGTATCATATTTGTATACAGAAAAACTTAAAAGTGTTTGCACTTCAAATTCTAAATTACACTTAAAAAAAAAACTATCCTAAACTACTTAAAAACAATCATACAAGTAAAAACCAAACACACCTAATGGATGCTATGGGACCCGAATAAGATAAAGATCACAATAATTACAGTAGTTTTTAAAATTTATAAAAAGATTGAAGCATTACTCCTTCTTATTTATCAATTTGGATGCTGAAAAAGAAAGAGACAGATAGATTAGTAACACATTAAAGAAGAGTTTGCGTAATAGAAAACAAATTTATTATGAACATATATACACTAAATATATGTTGCTTTTAATCCAGGAACTATTCATCTAGAAAGAAAAATATAAAAATTAATTTTTAAATTAATGTCGTTTAAAGGAAAAATTTTAGTATCTTTAAGTAAATAATCACTTGACTGATAAAATATCATATACATTAATCAGCTAAGTGCATTTACCTTTATCCATTGCTTCATCTATGACATTATGGTGTTTCAAAAATTGCGGTCTTACGAATTTCTTGTAAATCATCAAAGATCCATTAAGCTCAGTTGGAATCATCAACCATACCATACAGATGCACTATAATAAGTCGGATGCATTGAATTAAATAAAAGCAGAAATAGATTTTTAAATCATACCTTTGCCAGCCAATATAATGGAAACCATCCAACGATGAAGTCGGCAAAGAATTCAACAATCGAAAACATAGCAAAGATGACCCAATAAGTTAACCATTTCGTATCATCTTCTTTATTATGGGATTCGATTGCATGGATGGAAACATAAGCTGGATAGAGGAAGCCGATAGCGTTACATACAAGCTGTGCCGCAAATCCAAAGACGAGCCACAACGTAACAAGTCCGATGCCCGCTAAGATTCATATATGCGTTCATAAAAAAAGTGTTAATTAAAATCTTTGAACCGGTTTTCGTAATGGTACCACTTACCGATAAACAAGTATAAACGATCGACTCCGGTTCTTGTTTCTAAAATATCGAGAACAAACGTCCAGGGCTTCGTCTTATCTCGCAGAGACTTGCTCAAGTTGTCTTTTATTTCTGTAATCCTTGCAGCCATTTTCCGTCAATCTTTTGACGTGACCTCACAGAAACAAAAGCGGTTATAAAATCAAGGTTGGATTTGAGGTTAGATAATATTGCTTATTATATCAGCCAACAACATACGTGTAGGTAACGGAAGTCCCTAAATGAAAATGTAGATAAGGATTTCTAATCAGTAAATTAAATGTAAATGCAATTCCAATTAGCATAGTAGACCTAAGTGTGTTAAGATAGAATTTATATAATAAAAAATAAATTATTTGTTCGCCAAACATTTCTTATGAGAATGTTACTTTTCAAGTAATGGTTTAAGTTGTCGGTATTGATTTCCCTATCTCAATTTTTCTTTGACGTTTGATACGAATTAATTTGATCTGAACTCTCGACGTTCTCGCCATTTTAGCTGTTACCTAATCAAAATTTTAGTTTACAGGTAAAATAATTCGTAGTGCTTATATTTATTTAAGTTCTTTTTGATAGCGTTTCGCACAGTGGCTTTATATTTTTAATATCTAATAAAAAGAAAAATTCTTGCATCCCATGATTTCTATTTATTATTATTTGTTTAGTACATTTTATACAATTCATAATTTGTTATTATAGAATGCAAGCAATCAGACCATTAGCGAGAGCAGGTGCAACTTTGCAGTCAGTAGCTGCTCAACAAACCAGGCAAATGAGTGCCATTGGTACACCACCCCTTGTTAGAATGTCATTTACGGAGAAGTTGGCCCATGGCTTATTTATAACTACATCATTATGTGCGATTCCAGCATGGGTCTTGGTACATATTCGTTACTACAGAGGATTAGAAAAGTAAATGATATAATGTGTAAATGTATAGAAATGTATTGTAGATTAAGTTAATATAAAGTTATATATATAACAATATACTGTGTATTTTTTCAATTTGCATTGAATGATAAGATCTTTAAGAATGTAAAGTTAATGATTAAAACTTTCGCTTAGTGCAGATTTAGTCACTAGCAATTTAACAATTTTAAATGTTTCTGTTGGATTGTTGACTACATGCTTTAATTTTCAATTAAACATTGGATTAAAAAAATTCTTGATTGTTGAGATAACTAACGTAACCTTAATTTCAATGTTCATAACCTCAATGTATCAATGGAAATGTAAACCGTAGCTTTCCGAGAAAAATATTACGTGATGAATATAATCAAAAGTTTACCGAAAACACTGATTTATGGTGCAAAACCTATACCATTTAATACCACAGCTCAAAGAAGCTACGCGTTTAAAAGTGACCTGAAAATCAAATGGGTAAGGCCAGAGAAAATTCCATGCTATAAAGCCGCTAAAAGTGGAGACTTGAAACCAATGCCAGAAATTGATTTAAACCAATATCAAATAGAATTTCGTAATTGCAAAGGATTAGAAGATGCCGATGAAATAGTTCAGAGATTGTTCAAGTTAGAATTTGGTTCACACAAAAAAGTCGTACAGTCATACATGAAAGATATTACGGGAAGTGTCCAGAGGCATCCTTTAGATAAGGGTTCCATTGAGTCAAGAATTGCAAGATGGACAGCAGTGATACGAGCATGGCAAGAAATCATGGAAACGCATCCCAAGAATAAAACCGTGAAAATTAAATTGAAGGAGTTAATTGATAAACGGAAAAAGCATTTAAAATATCTAAGACGGTGGGATTATAAGAAATTCGAATGGTTAATTGATAATTTGGACATCGTGTACAAGCCACATCCAAATAAATACCATTGGATTACAAGAAAGGATTCGTTGAGAAAATTAACAGATAAATATTGTGAAGACACAATACAAACAAAATTAAATGAGTATAAATTAATATTACAAGAACAACAACCTGCTTTCTTGGAAGAGAAGATAAGAAGTTTAGAGTTTATACGTGCTGAACAAGAAAGTTGCCGTGTAGAAGTTACGGTGACTGAGGAAGAAATCAGTAAGGTAAAGCAAGAATTAGCAGATTTGATTAAACAAAGAGACGTTTCTGTTAAAGAAGATTAAAATTTAGTTTCCAATAAAATTATTCATTAATATACAGAGAAGTTTTCTTAAATTTCCTTTGTTTGTTTAAAGATAATGCAGCAACGATAATACAGTATGCTGCAGAAAGAAACAATAGTTTGATTTTAAAACATACATCTATATGGAACCTGCATTTAGAACAATTTTTAAAACAGGTAAGATTGGCAGAGAAAGATAGACCCATACTGCAACTCTGACCAAATCCACACTGTGCATATCTTTACGATATGAAACCCTCATCGTCCATCCATCTCTTCCTTATATAGAAGTTATAAACTGTTATATTTTAAGAAAATTATAACATAAATATTGAATAAAATCAAAATTGTGGGCACAACTTTATTACGTAATGCAGATGCATGTCTCAAAAGTAAAGAAAATTAATTAGGCTTCTTATTAGATTAATGATGTTGGTTCTTCTCTCTCGAATAGTTATTCCATCTCACTTTTTGCAATAAATTTAAGCGGAAGCAGCTATCTATTTCAAAAAACCTAACGCACCGGGTGCTATCTATATTTAGCTTAGAATTAAGTTAAAGACAACGGATGCAACTGAACATTTCCAAAGCCTTCTTGAAGCAGTTTAGGCTAAATAAGCCGGAGTTTTGGCTTCAATGAAACCCGGATACTTCAGTGCACTTATGAAGCCAAGGCACATTCAGCGCGAATGGCTGAAAAAGTGTTCTTTAGGAGAATCATGAAGTGTCAATTGACTACGTTGGTAAGCTGAAGAGACGAGTTTTGTTTCATCATGACAACACTTTTTTCTGTTTCCTAAGCACAAAGCTTCGCTTTGTTGGGCAGAGATTTTCTTTGGAGGAGCACGTAACCACATTCGCGAATGTACTTTTACTTTTCCCTGCATCGATGGGAAAAGTACACAGACTTAGAAGATGATTATCTTGGGAAATATACTTGAAGTTAAAAAAATAAAGATAATCGTATCTGTTTTTTTCAGGTTGAAAACTTTTTAAATTACCCTCGTAAAAAATGTTAATCAGTGCTCTTGTTGCATTTTACTTTTGAAAATAAGAGGTGTTTCGATTGATTAAATATATTTTATTATTTACTAAATATTGTAATACATATACAATTAATATACAGAGAAGTGATAGAATGTTGCGTATAGTATTAACAAATACATACATCGCAAATTAACATTTAGTAAACAAATAACCGGTTCTACGAATTATTTAATACGTTTGCTAAGAGCTAACATATTCTACAATGGAGAAATTCATACTATTATTTTGGATTACTATAGGTACATCAATAGATTGTGGACCCATTTTCATTATATTTTATGCACACTGTCGAACATATAGAACACACAGAATTGCAAATCAAATATTTTGCACTGCCAAAACTGAAAGAAATCTCTTGGTTCTTCTCAAACTACTTGGCTTTCAAGAATTTCAATTTTATAAACATCCAAAAATATATTTAATATAATGCTCGTTAAGTGAGAGATAATGTTATACTATATATAACATTATAAATGCATATTATATACTATTTTGTGCAAACTATTTAAATTACAAACGTAAAGATATAGGACAGGAAGATGGAGTTTTTGGTGACTTTTAACAGCGATATATAATTACATATTTCATTTTGATTTTTAGCAAGCGATACATACGAAGTCGTTTCCCTATCAAAATGTTTCAGTTGAAATAATAAGGCATACGCGCGCTGAAAGTATATTAATAAATAGTATTATGAATAAGACAATATGCAGAGTGTCCCAGAATTGATGTCACAAGAGGTATGCAGAACGAGAACTTGAATCCTAATTTGGTTTTCCTTCGGGAAGACATGTATTAATGACCGAAATGTTATATTTACTGACAAAATTGCCGCTACTTGTCCAAACTTTCGAATCAATTGTAATAGGCAACATTACCAAAACGTGAACGTAGGTTGCGCCGTTTCGTATCGTGTTTACACCTTACTTCGGGGGACGGTTAAGTCAGTACGGTTATCTACAGCTATACACTTGGAAGATTTAGGGAAGAGCACTTATATGATTAGTCTTTGTCCAATTTATTTCCATCAAGATGGATGCGCTGCACATTCGATAGTCTGCGTAATTGAATAGATTAATTTGGTGTTTCGAGAAAAGTGGAAAGCTAGATATGGTCCGATTGCGTGGCCTTCAAAGTTGGCCGACGGTTATTAGATTTTTTTTTATGGCAGCTTCAGCAGAAGTCAGCGGTAGAGAAATTCATCTAGTACACCGCGCCGTACGTCAACTGTAGATTGATATTTTATATAGGGCCATAAATTATTATTATTATGATGTACCTGATGAACTTCTCTTAGTAAAATATTGGCGTATTATAAATGAAAAAGGTACATTAGCGGAAATATCAAAGCAAACAGAGGTTTCTAGTTCCGCATATTTCTTGTAGCGTTAATCCTGAGACACGCTGTATGTAGATGTCAATTAAACACATTAAATAACGTGTAAAAAAATGATCTTAACAAAATAACCACATTGAGATACACATACACGATGATGTCACGATATTTATTTATAGCTGATTTACCTTTTGTTCATATCTATTCGAAATATTTGTACCTGTTCTAAAAACATAATTCTATTTCCAAATTTTACACATTTTATGTAGATGGCCTATAATATCATTGACATTGACTCGCATTAAAATGATCCTCGCAAACACGTCCTGTCGTATTTCTAGATGAATCACTTTCATTCGGAGGTCTTATTTTCAGTCAAAAATGTATAAATAAATATTTTGACGTCACGGATGTCTTAGCGGTAATTAAAAACTGACAATTTTCATTTTCTTTTTGTTGATTTTGATTTTTGATTCAAAAGGATTTTGATTTAGTTTCCTTTTTTTTTTTCACCGCATTAAATAATCTCTCTGTACTCTAGCGAAAAGTTAATCACAGATAAATTTTCTTCATACATCGTGTCATACATAACTTGACTAAATCCTTGCTCAACTAACTGAAATCTACAAAGCAATGAAAATTTTCAAAAATTACTGAGTACTACAACAAAAAAGCGAAAATAATGTAATTACAGCTTTAACGCAAAGATACCACGTTTTATACGAAGACATACAGATATGGAAAACTTATTTCTTAGTTTCATTTAATTTATTTTTCATACCTGTATAACTCATGATTCATTCCTTTTTCAAACGAATATCTTTAAGATAAACATTGCAACTATTACCGGGATAGATTTGATTTATATAATTTCATGTGCAAATGCAATATTGTAAAGGTAATTAAGTGCCCTATAGATCGTAATATAGTACAATAATGAAAATTTGAGTTTGAGCTATTTATTGATAGTTCAAATACTGTTCGTTACAAGATTTTACGTGCCATACTCACGTACTGGGACAATTTCTTTCGTATCACATTGTAATTATAAGAAAGATAGATATAGTTTTTAGTGCCGTTTTTATTTTGCTTTAACCGATTTATTAACTAAATGATTGATTTTTAAAATTATGTTCAATAGAAGATATCGTTAAAACTTCATTTTGGAACGACACGAAATCACCTACATCCAATATCTTTTAGAAAATTAAAAAAATACATTTTGATCTTCTTCCGTTATACTTTTACAACAATTAACGCTATTTTTTATGTAGATAAAGTTTTTTTTATTTGAATTAAAATTTGATCTGTACTTCATCGATGATAAGAATGCAGCGTCAGCATAAACAGGCGAAACATTCAGGGGTATTTATTACTCTTTAGTGTCGTTCTAATAATTACATAAAAAAAAGGAAAGCGATAATATATTTGTTGCAATAGCTCAAGTATAACGATGGTAAGCAAAGGATAATGACTATATTCGAGACAAACGGCAACTATTAAATTAACGGCAAAGCATGTTGGGCTAACTGGAAGAAATGCATATCACAGGGCCTGTTATCAACTGCATTCTTAAAGCGAATGAACTATAGAGGTATCCACAAACATTTTTAAGATCTCAGCGCCCATACTGGCAATACTATAAATTATCAGATTAGGATAGTTTTTGTTAGAAACAATCCGATATCCACGTCAAAATTTATGAGAATTTTTTGTTTTACTATAATTCACGAGGACACTGTACACATGTACATATATCAAGATTTTTATATAGCGGTGCAGAAAATAATGTGTTGATGGAGATTAAAAACGTTAGTTGTGGTTTGGCTGTGGGTTACAGTCAAAAGCGGTACAATCTTCGTACTTTAGAAATCAGCACAGTTCTTAGAGTAACCCTTTACATTATGTTGTGTTTACGTTGTACTAAAGATACCTATAAAAATGACATTCTACAAGATCCTCTGCTGCATTTAGAGCGTGTTGGACAATTCATTATCTTTACGCAGATCTACGTACAGTGAAATGGAAAAGCTCCACATTCAGGTTCTTACTTTTTCGTCCACCACTATAGAGACGATTAGTATTAACCTTTTACATGGCCTCCAGAAAGTTTGAATTTGATATAAATTTCAGTAAAAAAAAAATACTATAAAAACTATCTGCTCAATTTTAATTAAATTAAAAGCTGATTGTGTTAAACTAAACATTCGTTTATACATAAAATTTATTATTTGGTTTTATGAAACATGTCTCTATCCAGTTAATCCTAATTATTCATATTTTATACATGTCTATGTGCTAAACCAATTTGTGCAATTTGTCCTACGTGTTAGATCAATCTCTTTCTGCTTTCAATATCATCGGTAAGGTTCGCAAATCACGGTTACTGAACATAAGCGTCCGACTGGGAAATGCCCAACTTTGTTTAAGTAAGGATTTATACGTTATAATTTATAATTAACATAATGCATGTCGGAAACCACTTATCTAGCAAATATCAAAATTCCCATTAAACATTCAAATTATGGTATAATTCCCATTGCCGTCACTACAAAATTACAACTATTCGGCATACAATGGCTTAATGTTCATATAATTGCAGTGATCTTTCAAATAAATAAATATATCTGCAAGGGTTCAACTAACGGTAAGACCTTTGTAATGTTATAATGGCATCCGTTACTTAGTAGTTATCGTATTTTAGATCAATTTCAACTTGATAATGTTGAAATTTTAATTGATTTACTATGATGGGAGCAATTTCTTTTGCATGAAGTTGTAACATTGCGAATAAATATAGAAAACAGAACAGGTCCCAACCGCGTTTCCTCTCAGGTCCAAAAAAGGACTATGGGAATTCTGGGATATTGCTCGACGTTGCTCGAACAATTGTTGAATTCGTTTGGAAGATTTGACAAAGACTATTTTGGTATGTGCTACTGCTTCATTTAGCAGTTGTGAATCTGCTACAAGATGTAAGGTTACATATACCAACTACGAAAAGTAGGTTTAAATAAGCAATCGGCACAAAGCATAAGTGATCACAAACATTAACAATTGGGTTATTGATATTTCGAACACTTGCGAAGTGGTTAATATCACGTTGTTAACGGTTTCACCACTATACGAAGTCCTTTGTTAGCGCTAAATGATAAATTCTGCGTGTAGGGTTTTTAACAGTACTTTTTCTACTTGTGGTTTGCGCTAATGATCCTGTTGCACACCAAAACACCACACACAAGATCCGACGTGTTTAAAGTTTGGATATCTTGAAATAATCTTTCTAACGGATCTGATATTCTTTACGTAACTGTCCCTCCTAGATAGGTCCCTGCCTTCTCAACGTTTATGGTCTGACACCGGCTTTGCGAACCTTAATTATCACTGCTTACGTAACCATTTCCATACATTAAAATACAATAAACAGCAACCATAAATAGACACTTTAAAAACAAAACATACAGCATTAAAATAATAATAGTTAATAGGTATTTTATCATCATATATCTATAAAAAATCGAACAAATATACATCAATATCACAATATTCTTTTGTTTCAATAAAAAATAAAATAGCAATATTATATTTAGCTTACTTTTACGTCTATATCGACCTCTTTGTTAGATTCCTCAATTCCTTGTACGTCTACTAGCAACGCTCGTAGCATTCTTTGATTGAACTTATGTTTTCTAACTTTAATAGACATATATTTTGGTGCAGAAGAATTATATCGCCTAAAGAACATCTTATTAGTTTGTCTTACGTAATTTATTCTTGTTAAAGTTGCAAATAGAATTTAGCAAGGCCGAACGTTCATCGGCAGGCGGTAACGTACTAGACCTAACGGTGCCGTTCTCTAATGGCGGCGGTGGAGGGGGTGGTACACCGATAGGTGGCGCTGGCGGCGGTGTTGGGACAATCGAACCTAGAAATGATTTTTTGTCTTCATTGTAAAGATTAATAAGTAAATTTTCTGAATTTATGTGCTTTCACTGCTGATTAGATTTTGAAAGAATGAAGGCAAACAAAGGAAAGCTAAATGACAAAGTATTTAGGCCCTGCGAGGATTTGAAAATTACAAAGAAAGTTTAATAACTATTAATACAGAGAAATAAACGACGTTTTATTAAAATGTTGTAACGTAGACAATGTGATGTGATCTTTACTTCGTTTTACTTGCGTAACGCCTCAAAAGATCGTAGATTTAAAACTAAGCAGAATGGAAGTATCGGGTTGATGGTAATTGGTCCAAGACACAATTGTCCGAGGCATGATTGCTTAACTTCTCAGCCTAAAAATCATAATGTGTAAGAATAGTGAAAATAGTATAACTAGATAAAAACAAAAAGTATTCTAGACAAATAAAATCAATGTACCGTCTTGCAAAGCAGATACTCTAACTCAATACTATCTATCTAGTACGATTTACTCTTATAAAATGAAAATTATACATTTCTTTGTTATAAAAAAATTGCTGAGTTGGGGAAAAACGAATTCACAGTCTGCCTAACATTTAACACTGACGGTGTTATATCTAGAAGCTAAATTACAACGAACAGGGCGTATACAATTTATTACATCAAGTGGAATAATGTACAGAGTAGGACCCAACTTAAAGAACGGCGTTGCGAAAGTCATGTGAGAGTAGGAATAGGCTTAAGTAATGCAGTAATTCTGATAGTTTTAGCCTCTAGGCCTCTCAATCATAAAAATGTTGTGGTCGACGGAGCAACACGGCTTTGCCGTCGAAGCAGAAAACTTATGCAGATGTTAGAGTGCTGTAAAAAAGAAAGTCAAATACCGGAGTGAAACAACCAATCCTATGATCGCCTAGGCGCTCTGTTCGCGTCGCTCTGAACCGTACTGCACGTCGAATTCTTTACAGCGACTTCCACGTTCATCCTTACAATATAATCGTTACTAAAGAACTGGCACAAGATTGGGAAAATTCATGGTTTGGTGTGTGTAATCATAAGCGAAGGCATTGTGAGACCCTATCATTTGAGGAATACGATCGTGTGGTTACCGTAACCTTTAAATGGTACGTAGCCACCATCAATATTCTGTTTGCACCATATCTAAAAAATAGAATATGGAACGTACTGGTTTCAATGAGACGAAGCCGTAATTCAATACCTGTTGTGAAAGAAACGATTCCCAATCGCTTGATCTCGATTTGGTAATATTTTATGGCCCGCTCACCCGTTGTTTTTAAGCCTGAGAGAGAGTATTTCCTATACTACTACCTTAAAGCTGAGATCTACAAATATCGACTTAACGCAATATGCCTGGAAGAGGAAAACGATGCGGAATTGCCTTAAATGGAACACCTATACAATGTTACACAATTTTTTTAGTTTCTAATTCAATTTTGCGGTTTCTTTAATGAAACAACTATGCTGTTATTTCTACATACAGCCTGTCCGAAAATTATGGTAAAGCTTTCAAATGAATAGTGTCGAAACAAATACAATCACCTTGTTTTTCTTATCAAGTTACTCTTTCATAAAAAAAAACGTCATATGCATTACGGATCTAAAAACTTTTCAAGATATTTAGCAAAATATTTTTGTAACACAATTACTATCCAACCTTGGAGATACGGAGATACATAACTATTAAGAAAAAGTCCAGGATTGAGATTTTTAATAATGATAAAAAAAAAAAAAACAAAATCTAAAAAGAAAAACAAAGCAAGCTATATAAGTGGCAGAAAAGGAGTAGCGAGAGTTGTATACAGACACATGAACAACAGTAAAAATTATAGAAAATAATATACCAGATCCCTTCAAGAAGTAGCAAGGCCTAAACAAAAGAAAAGCCTAATAAGCCAGTCTAGAATCTAAAAAATTCTAAAGTAGATATATAGATGTACAAAAACAAAATATTTCATGTTAAAAATGTGAAATTAATGTTTTATATATACACCGTGTCCGTAAAAATAGGAATTACAAAGCAGGTTACATTGATGTAAGCTGATTACATTAGGTGCGCTACACTCGTTAAAGTTTGTACAAAACACGTGGTGCACGTGTTTTGCGCGTTGTAATTCTCAATTTTAGAACATGGTCTATGAAAGTTCATGTAAAAAAAAATGAATGTCGTGAAATGGTTCGTGTAATAGTGCGGTAATACCTCCTGTCATCGAAGGTGGCGTTGCCGTTCCCGTAGTGCTGGAACTATTAACACTTTCCGCTCTATCTCCATTCGTCACATCGTTTCTATCCCTTTCATCCCTCTCCTCTAACGTTTTTTGACGTTGCTTCTCTTTGGCGATTTTTTGTTCTTGTTTCTAAAGCGGATTGAAATTGAAATTAGTTAATTTTCAATCTTGATCTTCTCCAAAATTGACCAACAAAGAAAAACCAACAAGCTTACCAATTTTGATCTTTGCTTTTTCCGTTCCTCTTCAGAACTCATCATTTCCTGTACTCTAACCAATCGTTTTTGGCTGCGGACCATTTTCTGCTCTTCTCGTAAGCGCTCTTCAAGCAATGACGTGCCTTTCTTTAATTGTTCCTTGGTTGAATTGGGAATCTTCAAATGAGCTTTATCAGTCGGTTGTAATGTCAAAACTATGGTGGAAAAGAATGGATGATGTAGAAGGTCTTCTATGGATGGGAGCCCGGCTTTACAAGCTTCGGGTGATAAAATCGAATCCAAAACGGATTCTAAAAAAAAAAAAAACAGTATTCCAATCGCTCAATAGTACTCTTTGTATTTGAATATCGTACTTAGAAGTTGTTGACAATTACTTGGGTAATTGTCTACGATACTCTCATGTAACGGTGCACCAAACGTCATTTCATACAGAGTGTGACCAAAGGAATAAACATCGATGGATTGCATACTGAAAATTTTCTTATGCTGCATGAAATATGGCCGATAAAAGCTTGGTACACCCAACACACCATTCTCGATATCCAATAACTTTACTCGGTCATTATCAATTATTATATTACCAGTGTGTAGATTACCTTTAAATTGGATTACATGATACGCAGCTTTTCTTTTAAATAAAAGGTTAATCTTGAGACTTACCGTATGGTAACCCTTTATCATGTAGGAACTTTAACACCTCTAATATTTGCCGTCCATATAAAGCTATTTGGGATGTTTCTAAGGGCTTGTGGCCTTTAGGATTTCCGTATTTTTTTAAGAAAGACTGTTTCGGCTTGACGCCACATAGTATATCACGCAAAGATCCGTTTTTATGACTAGTTCTTACTACCAGAGCCCCGATATCTGTACAGAGGCACAATTCTATCGGATAAATATATGGGTGCTGCAAATGAAATTGTTTATAGAATTAGATATTCAAGTTTCTATTAAGTTTGTAAAAAAAATGTTAAAATTGATGTTTTACAGGCTTCCAAAATGTGCATGAAAAGTGCTATCGCAATTATTTTAAGCTAGTAGGATAGATGATTTAATTTAACTTATTTTAGTCCCAGCGTTGTTGCAGCCAAATTCCATAAATTGCTGCCTCCACTACCTTACTATCTGGACCTAGCGTGGCTTGTAGCCTACAGATTCAGCTCAAACAAAGGCGTTGTTAGTGAGGCAAGGTTATTTTAAAGCGTTCAAGCTTATATTTGGAAGAGCTTGAAACAGACATACGATAGAAAAAATCTATCTGTATTAAAATGAGATTATGTAGAAAAATATTGGTAATTATCGGTCCCTCATAAACCGATTTTGTTTTTCCATCAATAGATGATTTATTTGAAAATAATTTGCTCCTTTCAAAATGGTATCAGTTAATACTTATGTATCCATCCTAATTTTATGTCTCTGGTATAGAAAGTATTTAATAAATAAAACAAAAATGTATCTTTAACACTTCACGTCTATGAATACTATTACTTTCGATGAACTACAATGAGCTCAATTAAATTGTAATATTTTGGTTTAAGAGTCCTATAGTAGCGTCTTGTCAAGTTTTTAGAGACACTCTGTATATAAAATATAAAAAGAACAAGTTAATGCGTTATCTTAAATACTTATTTTTAGAAACTGCTGCATAACAATCTGTTACAAGAACTTAATAAATAAGTTTGTACAGTAATTACATGCACTTTTAAAAATATATTCTTATTAGAGTAATTTAATACTTACTTGGATTTGGCTTAAACTCTTAAAAACAGCATGCATATCCTTATCATCTAAATGCTTATCGGGTCCGTAATCAGTCCAGCTGGCCCAAAACTCTTCTTTAGGCGCATTCTTACTACGTACGTGATAGTAGTGTTTTCTCAAACGCCAACCAATTTCTGTCAATGGGGTAACGACTTCCCATCCTACTTCACCACGCAACGCCAATGAGACATGTTGAAGTGCTAATTCTAAAAATCATGGCAAATATTTAACTTATATAGTGTACATAGTAAATTATATAGGAATTTACCTCGGAATGGTTGACAATAATTCGCGGGATCAATAAACGATCTTGCCGGCAACGAAGATACTAATATCGGATTCATTACTATCGAGTTTAGATATTTCTGTGTAAATGAAAACTTGTAAAATAGGTATTTTACAAATAAAAATTAAAGTGGGTACCTGTAAAGCCTGCTGACGTTCTGAAATGAATTCTGGATCCATGTTTCCGATAATTTTCTTTGGTGGTAGTGACAGGGGCAAACCAGAAGCTTGCAACTGCGAATGTAACTTAACGAAATCATTGTATCTTTTGTGCACTCGCCAAGTTCTATCGGAAAATGGTCCTCTTTGTACTCGAATCACGAACTCCTATTCATTCGAATCGCGTTAGTCATAATCTGCGTAATTTTCGGAAATTAAGATAATTATCTTACCGTATGACCATTTGTGTTGAACCAATTTTCAATTACACACGAGATACTTTCCGTATCATCGATTAACACCTTATTCGAAGTTTGCTTTTCAAATATAGCCATTGGTTAGAGAACATTTGTACTGCATTTGAAAAAGCCATTAGACTGCTTAATTTGTAATAAGAATTATTATTACGCCTTTTCAGACAGACATTCTCTTCCCGGAATGCACCGGAATGTTTTGATAAGATTTGACAGTTCCCTGTCACTAGAGACAAACAATTCTAGAGAACTCTACCAATCGCTGCATTCGCGAATGATAAATATCTCTAAATTAAAGGTTTTTTTTTATAAAAGATATTTTTATATTTAATATCCTAAAATACAAACAGCCAAAAATCGCATTTTTAATAAAGCGAATATTTAAAAAAATTAGTCGCGTAAACATAAAAAACAATTTGAAAGAGAAATTAAAAAAAAAGGAGTAGTTCGTAGTATTAGAAACGCCCAACAGGTGGAATTGAACCACTTCGACGTTAGTCGACTACAGGTTTGAAGCCTGCACCCTAGACCACTAGAGGTCAGTTGGACGAACTAACAATATCAATTTAAAGTATAAATGGGATATTCTTAATACTTGTTACGATGAGGATTATTAATTAATAATAATTAATTTATTTTTCGTTTGTAATAATAATTAATTTTTTATTTCTATAAACGTTTTCATTCTTAGCAAATACCCGGCTTTCAAGAAAAGAATCCAAAGGTACGACCGAAATTTTCTAAAAAAAAACGTTTTTACTTTCACATGATTTTCCAGGTGTATTTGTGCTAGGTACGTTTTTTTAAATAGAACTCACTTTTTTAAATTCAATGCGAAATGCAAAACGTTCTTAACACAATAAATTCAATAGAGATGGCAAGGACTAAATTCCGGACTTTTCTTCCATTTAATTTATAAAATTGCATGGCGGTGACTGTGATAAAGCCTATTATGGTCAAACGAAAAGAGCGATAGGTACCAAATTCAAGGAATTGATCATTGAATCTGGTACCGCAGGTGTTATTTATCCATCCTTAATATAATTATCACAGTAATTACTCTATTACGCAATTTAGCGGCACCTATTCAATAAACATATTCTCCACGATCAATTCTTCAATCCCATGTCGTTCTTGACCTCATAATGATAGAATTGTACTTTTAGCGTTGTTAAAACACTATCCAATTCTTTCTTTTGCATAACCGTTGCAAACGATTGCAAAGTCTTTTTTTTTTGTACTTGGTGTGTAATTAATAGCAATTGCAAAAATAATTGATATTATTCAGTCATGCAAGCGTTGCATGGATTTTTGGGGCGACCTGATTTTTTTTTTAATTTTAATTTAAATGCAATATGATTTTCGGCAAATAAATTAGTAACGGTATTCGATATACTCTTACATTTATCTAGTATGTTATTAGTTTTAAAGAAAAAAACTAAGGCGAATGTTTCCCTTTCTGGAAAATTACACGGGCCAAACAAAAAAAAGTTCTTTTTTCGATTGGCAAAGATGTTTAAGTGATTTCATATTACATTTGAAGCAATGAATTTAGAAGCAAATTACATTTCTACTGATTGGCTCTGGTTTTTGAAATAATGTATAGCAACTAAGTGTTCATTTTGTTCTCGTAATTCTAATTTTTATATCACGATAAACGAGAGCTTGCCGACTTTTTCCGGCATCTCACAACATGTTTTCATTCAGAATGGCATGTATTCTGGTACATTTGCGGTGAATGTACCACGGAAAAAACAAGGCAGAACAGAAAAAGGAATAGAAAAAGGAAAGGAAGGAAAGAAAAAATCAGAAGGCAGAAGATAAAGAATGCGTATTTTGCTTGTTTTGGTTTTGCATTTGGAAAACAGGATTAGTCTTGGGTTACCCATAAAGTGTGCAAAACATGCATGGCATCTCTACGGCAATGGACAATAGGAAAGAGAAAAGCTTAAAAGCTGGCTTTCTTTTATTACTGCGCTTAAGAATTTTCTTGGCTAACAATAAGCCAGAACATTATGTAGAATTCGTACGAAGTATGCTGGTAATACGAGGATTAAATCGCACTTTCTGGATAAGCATTAAGAAAGATTTTTGGAGAACCTCGGTAAATTTAGCGAAGAACAAGGCGAGCGGCTCTATCAAGACGTAAAATCAATGGAGAAAGGGTATCAAGGAAAGTGGGATATACACGATGGCAGACTATTGTTGGAATCTGGAACGTGATTGTTTTCAAGTACAAAAGGATTAAAGTAAATGTAGTTTTCCTTTTTTACTAGAAACATATTTTTTAGTTTTATATACATTTTATTTTGTATAATTCTATTTGAAGCAATTTTCACCAGTTTGCCAATAAATTTTTAATCTATTTTTCCTTTTTTTATTTCTCCATACCTTTAAAAAAAAAAAACATTATCATAAAAACTAGAGCCGACATAAACAAACTGTTAGAGAATATGGAATCAACAACACTAAGTTACCCTGAAACTGCTCTAATAGCGGAAACAATAAAATCATTATTGGCCAATATTATTCACGTAAAATTCAGAAACTAAAATCTCATTTTATAATGCTATACAGTAAATATTTCTATTGTAATTACTAGACAGGACAAAAGCGAATGAAACCATGCCTTTTTTGTAGCGATTAGACAGGCTCGTGTCTCTTCGTCTCATAAGAAAGGATTCGCATTTTTGGAATGGCCGCTTGAAATGCCTGAATTCGCGAACCTTCAATTCGTTACTTTCAGCAAATTTACCGATATCTTTGTTGCTGCGAAATTATGTAGCTGTAGCTTAGCAGCTACGTACTAAATTTAGCTAATTTGAAACAAGTTCCTCACCGTTTAGTATTAAGCGTGCCAATAAATTGATTGAACTGCTAAAAATGTTATTAAGAAATTTTTTGTTGGAGTACTCACCAAAATCACCAAATCGCCATTATATATTAAATTAGTTAAAAGATTCTCTGTATTTAAGAAATACATACACAGATGATTCTTGTAAGTAGAGCTATATAATCTAGAAGAATTTTTTAACATCAAATATATACCTGTTTTGGCGTTTGTATTTTTTTGTATCGAAGCTTTGCAATAATATCGCTATTCTAGTCTATTTCCCAAAGCAGGCGATTTTTCGGATTATGTTGGCGGAAGATTGAACAATTAGATAACAGAGTAACGACTGCCCAGTTGGCCCTTCCCTCAGCGAAGACTATGTTATTTATCGATAAAGATGGTATAACTCAGTGGTGCAAAGTTCCTAAGTCGCCATACAGAGAGCTAATAAGTACTATTGAAGTAAACGTTTTATTTGGTTTTGTTATATCTTGCCTGTATGCGTAATGGAAATAAACAAGTAGAATTTGAAAGATCTTTAGATAACTAATTTATATTATTGTCTTCGGTTCGATGACAATGAAAGTAGGAGTAAAAAATTAAAGACAGATAAGCTTACACTAATCTAATTAATGTTTGATGAGATTTATTTCCAATCAATTAGCATAAAGCACATCCAAAGTTAGTATGTAACAATTGATTACTGTACTCAAGTTTCCTTTCTTTATTGCTACGTTAAAACCGAAGCACTTTGACAACACTACTCATCCAACTTGTTCTTGGAAAAAAAATTGGTATTCATAAAAGGAATTAGTGTAGTCCATAATATATACATCTATGTGAATATGTATTAGGCACTTGAAAGAAAACCCGGCATTATAAAATTCTTGCTTATTTCGGGTAATTCTATAAACAGATGTATACACAAAGGATTACAATAAGCGGCTAAACGAAGCTTTATGGCAGCAATAGAATAGTTGCTCATTTCAGAGCAAATATTGTATTTTTATTATTAGTTTCTTAGAGCGTATTGAAGTAAAATATATATAAATCGTTGGTACCTCACTAGATTACATCTAGGTAAGTTACGGAGTAATAAATAAAGAGTCCAAACGATGTGCCCGAACCCGAGAGAGTTTACCAGAATAACAATGCGCTTATTTAAAAATAAATATATTGAATCACTTTACAAAACGTTAAGAAAAAACATAAATAACTTACCTAACATGTTTACATTGTTGCAGAAATATCCGGATGTGCGCGATGGTCGGGCACATCGTTTGGACTCTTTAGTAATAAACCATTCCATAACGTTTGCAAATATGTTTAAAAAACGCGAACTAACCGTAGCAAAACGTGACCAAATTGTATTACGTAGTACGCAAGACTTACGCAAAATGCAATTAAAAAAAATGAAGTGTTCGCGATATGCGGTTCGTCCAATTCTTAAACGTTATCAAGAAACCGAGGGCTATAGAAATAGACCTAAACTAAATGGAATTAAATCGAAAAGAAAAAGAACAAGAAGAAAAAAAGAACAGATCGCTTTTTAGAATGAATGGCTTTACAGGACCGACGAAAATCGTCGAAAAAATTAAGTAGTTAGTTGTGGACGCGACATGGGGTTTCTCTGACCCTAAGTGCGGTAAGAAGGCGACTGAAACCACCTAATTTACATGGACCTATAGCGCAAAAGAAGCCGTACTTATCGCAAAAAAAACGTTTGGAATGAGCGAAAAAGTACGCGCATTGGACAGATGAAGAATGGTCGCGTGTAATCTTCTCTGCTTCTTTTATATTCTTTTATAGTTGTTTATTACACCAAACGTAATTTACATAACGTAATTTTATAAACGTCTTATTTAATCATGTTTGCTGTATCTTCCTCGTTTATTGCCGCTTTTCGGACGGCCGGGGGCCCAATTTGTACGACGAAGACGGTGAAGTCGCCAGCAGGCGTTGGCGAAATCTTTCTTAGCGAAGGACGCGCGAATACCAACCGTTACATTGAGATGCTACAGGACGTCCTGGAGCCATCCATACTAAGATTGTTTAAAGATGAGAATGTTGAATGTTTTTATCAACAAGACGTGTAACGTGTAAGATCTCTAATGAAAGCAGCTGGTGGACCAATAAAATATTGAAAATATTAATGAAACATCCCGTATGGTATATCTACTTTCTCGTTTTATTGATGTATAATTTATTTTTATACTTCAGAAGAAAAATTGGCGGTACCTAATTTAATAATTCACATAGCTGCATAATAATTTCCTATTGTATTATGATTACGATCGTTAAAACAACGTCGAATATAACGTATCCTTATAAATAATTCCCCTTTTTCAGAGATAAAACCTTTACGTCTCATTGTTCCGTCCGTATATGGCCGCACGGCTGTAAGAAAATATACGTTCGGCGTTGTCAGGGCCTCTACGTAAAATATTGAAGCAGTACATCATAATAATTAAGCTTGAACATTGGCAATTGGGTCAAGATTATCGAGTTATATATTTTAAACAATGTACTAAATACCCAGACACTATCGCATCGTATATTTGTGTATGTACGTATAATATTTATACGTCGCTGTACAATAAATGGCCATTATTTGCAATTCAAAAAGAGTTCGATAATCCGCTGTAACAGAAACGGAGAAGTACGACATGTTTATTGTCCTTCTTCTGTTGCTGCTCGCTGATCGGATTAAATGATCAGTCTCTCCTTCTTTTTTTGGCCATTCATATTTGTCCTTTTACGTTTACATGTCTGAAATTGCATCAAGGTTTCGTAATTCTGTACATCTTGGAAACTAATGAATAATTCTACAATAATAATATTTATACGGCCAATTGGAAGTACACTCTTATTAATGGAACGTTTTACACGTACCTTTTCAGAAAAAAATGCCCATGCCCGAAAATACGGCATTTGGATGTTTGTTTTTTTAATAAATTGTATCGACATGGAATAAAGTTGCGTTGTTTTTGGGTATACAAAGATTATTTTTGGAAAAGGAGGACGGCCTAACTTTAAAGCCCTCTGTCCCAAAGCTCGAAACAAAAATCTTATATTCTGAACGATGGTTAAAATGAAAATATAGATATCTTTCTGGGTTAGTTGATTTTCAAATTTAATCCAATGTAATAATACTGTTAGTCTTTCTATACACCTTAATATCAATAAAAGGTAGTTATGGGTGACAACACAAATGAGTGTGTAAACGTTTTAAAGCTTGTCATATCCTTACGAGCGTTTTGTTATGTAAGTTGAGTATCTTAAGTGGCTTTGTTATTGTCACCACTTCGCCGAAAAAAGTGAAGCGGAGTTAAGTATATTCCAACTGCGAATGGTGGCTCGGGAGCGTATCGGAACCATTAAGAAGCACCCTCTTGCCACTGGACTTAATTAAATTGTATCTCAACGGTGAATTGAAGTTTGTCCTTAAAATTGTTGAAAATATTTAGTGCACAAAAGGAAATTGAAAATCTTTACTATCTTTAACATAAGGAAGTATGTTATTCATAAAAATTCGAACCTTTGTCCTCTCTGATAATATTCTTTTACTTAAGACTTTAAGACTTATGTTTTCCATTGGTAAATAAGGTCGCTACATTGAAAGAGGCAGAATTTGACCTGGTAATAATTCGTTATTATACATACTATACAAAAGAAGCAAAACGAATGAAGCAACTGCTTAAATAAAAGTAAAAAATAGTAATGTGCGGCTTCAATAATAAACGTAAGAAAAAATGATCTCGTAAAAGCTATTATTTCTAGGGAATAACTTTGTAACACGTCCAAAATGCGTGCTGCTGCTGCTGGTAGAATTCTATTTCTATGGGACGGAAAAATTGGGAAGGCTCAACAAAATTATCGATACTTAAACCAGAGCAGGGCACGTTATGTGGAGGTGTTCAGGGCTTTCGTTTTATTTTAGAACATTACCATTTTTCTGATCTTCTCCCCTACAAAAGAATGTTTGGCATTAGTGAAAAAAAGATTTACGACTTTGCGCTTTCTTTTTTATTTTTTAAGGCTTAATTCTTTTGATACTTTACTACCGTGCAGTGTGAAAGAAACGTATACTTTAAATGGATTTTCTCCAAGCGACGAAGGATCAATTCAAACAATTAAAATTATATGTAAGTCTCGGTATTCCAATAGGAATTGTTAACATTTAACATTGTTAACTTTTTTTTTTATTTAGAAGGGGCAGGTTATATTATATATTTTTATCAACGGTTTCTTTAAACGACGACTTATATTTTTTATTATTGATTTCAAAAGTACTTTTTATTCCGTTTTCAACGGTACAAAATTACCAATATGTTACACTTGAAAAAAAAATAAGAAGAATAGTGTCAAAATTAGATTAGAATTTAAAGTTAAATTAGAATAAAAAGAAACTAAAAGTATTGACCAGAAAAAAAGCTTTAACAATAAAATTTATTAGAAAAATAAACACAAAAATAATTTTTATTTCACTATAAATTAATTTCTTACATTTTGAAGTGTTTGAGGTAATTTCATGTCGAATTCTTTGCTTCATCTTCTAAATTATGCAGTCGATTTTTATACACTTTATATTTTAAGCACCTCCACGTAAAGAAGTCTAAAGACGACAAATCGGAAGATCTGGCCGGCCATTCCTTCATAGAAATATTTGCTCTAAATAGCGTCTAATATTATTCGCATGATGAAGCGAAGAGCTATCATGTTTGATGCATTAGTTGCATTGGAGAACAATGCAGCTAATGGAGGCATCAGTTCCAACTGTAAAAATTTCAGGTATCTTTTCCAGTTAAATTATTTGTAAGGAAGAATGGGTCTATTTGATCGCCAACAATTCCTGTCCACGCATGAACTTTCTGAGGATACTGAGTATGAATTTCCTGAGCTTAATGAGGATTTTTCCTAGCCCGATAATATTGTCTATCGACCGTTCTGTTTAAACAAAATTTTGCTTCATCAGAGAACCAATTGTGGCTTGTCTGGGCGAAATTAAAAAAAAAAAATATTAAAATCCAAGTGTGGCTTACATTCTAATCCAAAGCAATGTGTCTCGTAGTTGAATGTTGATTACTTTCAATTTCTAAAAGCACGTCAAGTTGTGCTTCTTCATTTAATGGCACCGGACGTCCGCTTTTCGGATTATTCTTCACTTTGCCGTGTTCTCTATATTTCTTTTCGATCCTGTTAACGGTAGATTGATTTATGGGCAGCTTTTGATACTTCCATTCCTAAAAGCCCGACACGCTTCTTGATGTGATCTGACTCTGTCGCCATAACCGGTCATCGCTAACACCTCAATTCTTTGTTTGTACAGTTATAAATCAGTTTTGGCTGGCACATGCTTAGATTAACTTAAATTAATTAATCTCTGATCGAACTACCACAAACCTGTTGCAGAAACAAATCAACGGATAAAGCCGTTGCGTCTAAGTTATTGGAAAAGGAATTTAAAACTGAAAAACTGAAAAAGTTATCGAATTTTTAGAAAATAAAAAGTATTTAGAAAGATTTCACGATTATTTTAAGCAATCGAACAAGTAACAAATCCAAATTACTTAGAAAAACAATAGAATTAAATACAATTTTTACAATTTTATGGAAAGTAATTTCCCGGCTCTGTAATATATAGCTAAATGCACGCTGTCAATCAAATCAAATCGGTATTACGCGTCTCGCTGATTTAGAGTGGTACGAAAGCGATCCGTACATAAAATATACTTACTTGTAACGTATGCATGTATGTTCGTGAAAAAGTATTAAGAATTTAAGAACAAGGTGACTTGAAGTCTAGCGAATCGAATTGGTGTGCAGGAGGCAGCAGAAACGACATGCAGTTCTTTTACTAAACGAAACGGTAACGAGATCAAGGCGACCGACAATAGCGCTTAAAGGTTACGCCTTCCGATTCAGAAACACCCTTGGTACACTTAAAATCGAATCGTACCCCCGGGGCTCGAATTTGTCGTTCTTCTTTTCGCCTTATTGGTCGTTCGATGTTCCATTTACGACGATTGATATACATATTCATTACTCCTGACATACGCGTGGTAGATACGTCGAGTAGTCGTAGGTTAGGTATGTATGTCGAACAGATAAGAAAACGCATGCCGAACAAGTTAAACATTACCCGCTAAAAATGTTTCTGTTTCTTACATGAATATGAGAGGTCGTAGAAGGTAAAAGATATGAGGTGTATTTATGTAAAATGCGGCACGCTACACGATTTTTCAAAAAGATGAATTATAGAGAAATGGGAGGTTAAATGCAAGGCGACGAGATTCCTTCCTTGTAATTTTGCGTTGTACTTGGTAAAAAAATACACGAGGAAATCGAAACCTTGTCCTTGTGTGTTCTGGAGCTCCGCAGCCACAGTGTACACCGAGTGAAAAAGGCACGTAATACAATGAAAAAGTACTTTCGCATACAGAGCATTTTTTATGGATGCCTTATAGGCCACAATAACATCGTAAGAGCTCCATCTCATGTTAATGGTTAACACACTAAGGCCTTTTAATTATTTCTAGTACATCTGTGGTTTACAAGTTAAAAAGGACAATACAAGAATTTAGTCAATCTTTGTTTCTTTTTTAAATTAGTGTATTTTTCGATAAGTACTAATAAATTAACAATACAACAGGAAATGAAACAAAAGGTATAACAGAATAAAGATAGTAAAAGAGAACACGACCACCAATTGAATTGGCAACGTATAATATTCTAACTAAAACACTAACAGAAGAGGAAGAAAATGAAGTCAAATGTCTCATAGAAATGGAGATACAGGATGAAATAACAACATTTCGAAATGGCAAAGCCCTGGGAGACAATGAAATAGTGACAGAAGTACTAAAATATGGAGGACAGCAACAAACTAAACATATTGTCAATTAAGTCAATTATTGTCATTAATTCTTAATGAACGAAACACAGGTATAATAACACCTATCTACAAAGAAGGAGATAAAGGAAAATGCAAAAAATTTGAGCTATAACTCTAACTAATATAGCTTACAAGATAGCAAACTTAACAAAAAGGTGAAATTATTTGCAGAAAATGTTTTGGGAGATTAGAAAATGACTTTAGACCAAGATGGTCAACCATTAAGGCAATACAAGTACTACATCAAATAATCGAGAAAGCACGGGAATTTACCAAGGAAATACACGTAATCTTCATAGATTTTAGAGGTGCAATTGATACCTTAAAAAGAGAAAGAATAATGGAAAGATTAGAAGTCTTAGAGGCACGAAAAAATAAAATAAAAATTGTAATAAACGTAGTACTAATATCAACGTAAAATTTCAAAGAGCAACAATAGAGAAGACGAGCACAAGTAAAGATATGAAATAAACAGACTCGATCTTTCCAACGCCATTTAATTTAACACTGGAAGTTGCTATCAGAAAGACGAAGCTACATCATTCAGAACTCGGCGTAAGTAGTGGCGTAAGCCGACGATGTAGCACCAATAGCGAAGACAAAATAAATGAAAATAGAAAAGGAAACGAATCATCTAAAAATACAACAACACACGTTCGAAATAGTTACGATGTTCAATTCGAAAAATGGAAGAAGAAGAGCTAATCTTAGCAGAAAGCAAAAATAATGAGAGTGACACTAGGGCCAGATAAAATAAGACGTGGTGAGGAAAGATTAAAGAAAACAAACAAATAATACGTGAATTGAAAAAAAATTGAAATTTAATAAAATATATATAAGCATTAAGGTTTTATCGGGCAGGACATATAAACACAAAATTCCAGAACAGTAAGGAATGAAGGAAGATAGTAAACGCAACAAGAGCTAACAAAAAGGTACAAGAACAAACGAAAATGTTATTATTACTAATATATGGATTTAAAAACGCATTTAACCACAATTCGAAGGATTGGACGACTTGATGATGATGATGATGACTTGTAAATTAAAAAGTTTTACGAGATTTCAACAGCAAAATAAAAAATACTAATGTGAAAAGACAGAAATCTTCGCTTTCTCTCCTGGACAAGTTCTTACAATTAAGAAGAAACAAAAGTAACAACTGAAAACAATAAATTATAATCTAGAAAAGAGTTTGAACAAATCTTCAAACTGCTTGTCGGAAGCTACTAACCGAGTTTCTTGAAAATGTCCTTTTACATTTTACGGGGAGCTTGAAATATTTTCAGTCTTTAGTTCCTCTAAATCTCGAAAGCTATCTTTACACCGCTAATCCAATCACGAGGAAGATATTCACATATTCTGTAATTTCTCATGTACTATAAGAAGCTACATTGTATTAAAAAGTTATCCTGCCAAAAGGATTTATTCTCGACCATGTTATATTGTTTTTTCTAGTGACTATTCCATTGAACATAAATGTTTTCTTATCAGAGACGAGAGAAAAGAATTAAATTTAAAACATTGGAATTTGGATGGATCTTCATTAGTTCTGTTTATCCAGTATACGCAGAGTGCTATTCCAGAAAAACCGATCTCCTTCTCTAGAAGTTGTGGAAATTTGTGGAGATTATAGCTTTTAAATCGTTCTTTTTTCAAAGCTTCATAGCAACTTCTTCTAGAATTGGCGCGATAATTCTGTTACGTTACTAAAGGTTTCTTCTTCAATTGCCCAGCATACTTTGGGCACGTCACAACACGGCTTCTACGGTTTTCTGAATTTACGCATCCAATTGCCGTAAGTTCTAGAAATAGCTTTTTTATCTTAGATCACGTACCCGTCTGCTCGAAAAACTTTGAATATAATATGCCACCATTCCCATTATGGTGTAAGCAGACATTTTTGCGTTTTGATATTAAAAAAAATGTAACTATGCAACACTGCTGAAGATTAACATATGTATTAGTGTCATTTGACGGGCACCTACGAGGTAATTAACCATAACTGAAAATGAGGCAGAATTATCTAGCAATGTTGTATTTAATCTATCAACCCTAAAAATTATCAAAATTCTGATGATAAGTGAGAAATAATTATTCCGCGATTGAAACTTGTCAAATCCGAAACACTAAAGTTGAAAAATTATTAATAGACGCAGTTTTTGCCATATTATTTCCAATGAAGCATTTATTGTATATACTCTATATATTAATTAATTATTTACAAGAGAATATACTTATTGACGTCCAATGAGAAATCCGTAAGGTTTGTTTCGCTTCGCGCGAAGTAAGTTAATAAACGGGTATTCATTATATTGAGAAAACGGGTTTCAATTTGATAAGAGTAGTTCATTGTTATAAAAAATTCATTTGCTAGTATAATAACTTTTTTGGTTGCGTTATTCAAACGAAGTCAACGAACACCATTTATTAAATTCATTCTTTCGCGTGGTTGATGGTAACATATTTTCTGCAATACTAAATTATTGGGATTAAGAAAGCGAACGTGTATATAGACAAATGAAAACAAGACCAAATATGTACATAAAAAGAATGAATTGAGAAGGATCAGAGGGACTGTCGACTGAGGCGGTGCTTCATTACCAAAAACGGTAACCAATTCGACGACACATTGCTTCTGAGATAATCGTCTCCAAAAGTTACAAAAAATGTTTGCCTAAAAATAATCTCGGCCGACTTCCATTTTTCCAGTGACAAGAATTTGCCGTGTTAAGTTCAGAGATGCTGCGGTGTTCTTCACCCGACTAATGCAAAACTAAAAAAGATAAGCTTGGTAATTAATTGCTAAAGATTTTAGTAAGACACGCTGAGTATCTAGAAGCGTTCCTTAAGCCTACTATAATGCTTTGAAGTGTTGCCTTTATAACTAATGTTCACATACATACTACTAATAAATATCCTACAAGAGTTTCTTCGATATGAAAGAGATTTAGAGATTTCTCAAGAATATTTACAAAATTCAGCGCTTAAATTAACGCTTAAATTCGCCATCTTAAATATTGAATTGTTTGTCACAACATCCATGAATTAGCAAACGTCATTTTCGTTTTACTACCCCCAGGAAGTATACAAGCTCCAAACTACTTGTTAAAGGTCGTGTTGGTGTGTTTCTCGAGAAAAGGCAAAATTCTTTTAAATTTAAATTTAAAGGAATTAAGATTCCTTCAAATTTAATTCTTTTCACACCTTTCTAGCTGGGTGTTAGTTGTAACCAGTCTTATATAATTTATGCGAACATTAGTTTGCAATGAAAAAAAAATGTACCAGTTAGTCGATGTCTTTGTGTCTTTACGGTAAGTTCGAGTAATCTTTCGAGCAGATCGAATTCAAGGATTGGAAGACGAAACGAGATTTCGAAAGTGTACAACTACCACGGCGAATACGCATACGGTAATCGCGTTTTATGATAAATAGTCATAAACAACGTTTAATTCTTCACCGAATTCGGCAGTAACCTTGTCCTCCACCTTTACTCGTGCGGTACGCTCTGTTTGGTCGATCATGCAGTAGTAAAAGGATTTTAATTTATTCGCTGACATAATTTTAACGCAACGTGTTTTTTTTTCCTCTCTACCTACCGAAGATAATTAATACCCTGGCTGTTTAGGACTGTCGTAACAACGTTCTTAAATCTATAGGAGCAGTGAGCTATGAGCTTAATTAAAATACATGGAAACATGTGTTCGTAATTTCGATGTCGCAACCGCATATATTGTGGGACTTTCTTGTTGCTTTATGAATCACTGTTTGAACAAGTTATAGTTTATCTGTTGCTCATGGTATACTGTCAGATGGAAAAGCAATGCAAGTTATAAGCGAAGTACGTCTAAAAATGCTTGAATTTTGTATTTTTGCGATATATTCCGAATCATCTTTACCTGCTTATGGTTTACAGATAAGCTATCCAAATCACTACATCTTAGTATATTATTAAAATGTTTAATCTAACTCGTGATGTAATGTTCTTGATGATTGGGATTTCCGTCGTTCCGTCACAATGAAAGATGTTAGTGCGTATCAGAGATATTGCGAATATAAAGAAAGATATTGTAAACTAAAAGTAGACCGAGAATTAGAGGAAGTTGGTAAATGATAGACAATATAGAAAATCATAAATACACAAACTAATGGAAGACTAAAACGAGTAGGTATCAACATAAAAACATACAAGCAATATCTATCGAAAGTTTGTATAGAAAATAATGCGCTATGTCTCTTCGCATCAATAACAATAACGTAACTGAGATAAGAGAACTAATATCTAAAATTTAAAAAAGTATGCAAAGTATAATTATTATGGTTTGCCAAGAAGGATTATTAAGAATATTTCTGATGCCATCAATGTCCCCGTAATGTATCTAATAAATAATTGTTTATTTATTAAAAATATTTAGAGTAGGTACTTTTCATAAGAAGGTTCATATCAATCATTCAAAGAACTACAGACCTACATCGATTTTACCAGCCATACGCAAAGTTTTATATCGCCTGCTGGGTCATTTCGAAAAAAAAAAAACTATTCTCCAATGCTCAACATGGTTATGAAAAGAATAAATCTACATGTAGTGGTACGGTCGACATCTTGAATGACACTATAAAATTGATTTGCTACTGCTTAACATCTACTTTCGATATAATCCAGTCAAATTGCACCATTATGGAGACCAAGGCAAATTTAGTACAACCATCTATCAGAACTCCTGATGTTATAATCGTGAAGAATTTTTTTGAGGGCTGCTTAGAAAGTAGCACATGTTTTACCACGGTGAAGCTCGTTTAGTTAAGGAGACAATAGCTATTGCTATATATGCACTCGACTGGGTGTTTTTCAGACTGGTGACCGTCTGGATCATTTCGGTACACTATTTTGTAAATCGCTCAGTATGGGTGGAGTTGATACGTATTCTTGCACAATATTGTCTGCCGGTTGACTCGATTCCGCTGGATCTTTTGTTGGCTGGCGTTCCTAAATGAGGTAAAGGGAAGAAAACCTTTGGTTTTATATATTCAGCGACAGCTGCGAAATAAAAAAAAAGAAATATCCCGTTAATTTCTATTTAAATGCCTGCCAGTATAAACATTTCGCGTTTTTGGTAAAAGATCAATTTTTGACCAAGTTTCTATCAAGATCTGTAAAAACAGCACCGTCGTTCTAGATGCAACTGTAAATATCTTCTATTCGCTATTTCTGCATTCTAGTTCGATGAATAACAAAATACTTAATACTCTGGATTGGTCTATTGCATTTTTCTATTACTAATGAACTATAATTTAAATTAAACATTTTTTATTTTTATTTTTGACATGACACGGTTCGAACCCGGAAAACGTTTAGTTTCAACAGACTCCGGCCGTGGAAGCCTACGTTTTTATTTATATAATTGAAATGTTGACACCTTTAAAGTACTTTAACTTTTGCCAACGTATTATAGATCATTGAAATAATAAAGTTGACGATAGCCAAAAAGTGAGCTTGTATTAACTTTTTCAATTGTTATTTTTTCTTGTGTTAATTCTAAAATTCAAATTTTTATTTGCCCAGAGTTGTTGTTTTCATGATGATGATGATAGGTTTCAAGCGTTTCCCATTAACCGTGACATCTTTACAATCGGAACAGAGGCAAAGGACATAAGTCGCACAAAGAAGAGCCGTCCAGAAAGAAAAAAATTCGGAAAGGACCCTGTATATCATTCAAAAATCGAGATATCTTAACAACTATTCGCACCGCTTTCTGAGCCACTAAACAATTCAATTAACTCTTCGAGTTTATTGTTATATCTGCTGCAATTTAAAATGCTCGATGTCTCCACGCTTTTCCATGCAGATCCTACGTAAACCATTTTCCGACACCTCTTTCTTAACGTTGCTGCTATTGTCCCATTGTGAAAACTTAATATTTGGAAATAATAGAAAGTAATCTGCACCTTTATGAAGGATTTTTTGGCAATTTATTGCTGACTATGAAAAACAAGCATCAAAATGCCAAGACAACCGCTTTATTTACTCATTCTGGATCCTTTAAGCATTTCGTAATTTTTCTCGTGCTTGATTACCACGCAACAACATGCCAACATGACAGATTTACTATAAAGTCATTCACTCGCGACATATAAGGTAGATATTACGTGTCGTATGTCATTTGTCTATCTTGGGAAATTTAGATTTATCCGTGCTCCAGATATTCGCGCGTAAGCGGTTTTCAATACATTTATTTTTTTTTTGCTGTTGCATCGAGTAGTCACCTTTTGTCACCACTAGAGTAAATCAACGGACGCAATCGTAATAATAAAACGGTTTTGTTCTTGTAAATGAGAATTGCTTAAGATTGTTTTATGTTAGGCGATAAGTAGGTGGAAAAATATAAATATATGAAACGATATGATTTTTAAAAATTTATCCTAACGGTACGCGTTGCGATTTGCTAAAGGGCTTTAGTTGTGTAGAGCGAGAAATTTAATGTATCGGAGCTTCGAAGAAAGATAACAGGCTAGATTACCTCATAATTATCTTTATTATTATCTTTAACTAAGATAAATGATTTTATTAGTTATTGTTGCGGAAAGAGCCGATTTATTCAGATACGGATATTTTAAGTTTATTTTATATAGGAACATGTCGTCCTTTCAACGAAAGACGTCCACATTTACCATCGATAGATAAATCTAAATTCAAACGTGTCGAATCAAAGACCTTACTGGAGCCTGCCACAGAAGAAAAAGGCAATTAAATAGATGTTTTGGACTATTTTCATGCAGGATTCATTCAGGATTAGAAATTTCGCATAGATCGGTACATATAATTTTAAAGAAGCATAAGATGCAGCCATATTATTTTCAAAAAGTCCAGGCCTTTCCACCAGACGAACATGCTGGAAGAGTTGAATTTTGCCAAGACATGGCAGTTATGAAATTATATGGATAGATGAGTCGAAATTCAATGCAGAGGGAATTGCATATATAAAAAGTTTTCATTTTTTAGGTAGAACAAAATCCAAACAAATGTCCTACGCGAAAGGAATTTTCAGGATACATTTAATTTTAATGTATTCACATTGATCGTGGACGTATGAAATCTGCAATGAAAACCTAACAAGCGCAAATATAATGTAACAAGGCCTGTAGTTTAAATATAAATAATCTTTCACGCAATGCGCTCATTACATGACGTATATCGAAAAATGACAAATATCTTTGAAGATCGATGGATCGTCCTGAATGGGCCTTGGCTTTGGCCATCTAGATCCCCCGTCGTAAGTGGTCTTGATTTTTATTTATGGGGTCATATAAAAGATCAAGACTACAAATGTCCCGTTAACAATATATAACAAATAAAGAGAGTGTATGCCGCTACTAGCGTAGACAGTTGGCGCAATGTTGACTTCCGATCACGGATAGCTTGGTCCCACGTGGGGGCGATATCGGCATCACGTGAAAGTGTAGATATTCTACATTTTTGTCCGTCCATCTTTTGTCCATCTTTGGCCAAGCTACCCACTTTAACGAACATTCTCTGAAAATTGGGTCATTGTTGTATGTGGACCTGGACGTCATATGTTTACAAAGCTTGGCAACTAATCTTCAACCAACGCTGCAACTGATTGAATTGGTTCAAGATAGACTTGCTTATGTCACTTAAGTGTTTACCGTCAAGTACCATTTCTTCATTGTCGACCAATACTTAAGCTTTTCGTAGGTTCTGTGTCATGTACAACTTCCATGTCATAATAAAAATTTGGCCAAATCCAACGTTTTGTTATGGATATTAAGCGCATTGTTTGCTCGAATCAAATTCTTCCATTCTTCTATCGTCTGGTGAAGCAGGCCTCATAGTTGTTTACCTGCTGAGAAATAACGCGGAAATTCACAATAAATATAAATTTAGTCTTCTAACGACTTGATAAATTTATTGGACATTGTCGCATCACATCCCAACATAGGACCAATATTTTATCGAGTAATATACGTACATATAAGTGTGGGTAGACTTATATCAACATCTATCCATATACGGCTATCACTCCGAACCAATCTACCGACGCGTATGAAATTCATCCACGTACCGTAACAGAATGTTATTGGATTTATTTTAAATCTGCATGCAGGTGTATTACTAATGAGCTACGTATAAACACCGATCCTAAAAAAAGCAAGGTTCGTCGACCTATAGGTGTTACCCACTTCAGCCGTATCGAGCATTGCTTTGCAATTGCATGGAAACTAATATCTGACGAGTACACGTTGTATAAGTTAGCAGCAAGTATGAAATATGTACCCATAATGTGTTCCAATTTAATACGTACTGCCCGCAGTCATGTATTTGTGTATTAAAACGATGTAGATAAACTAGATAACGCGAAGCAAAAGAGTATTGGAATATTGTATGTGTCGACTTATTAATAGTATAACGTATCGCCTATAGAAATGCTAAGACATGATTAAGTGGTATGAAGCTTAAACATTATATTCAATGGCCTAAGCTATTTTATTCGTTATTCAATTGCCTAGTTATCGAAGGTGTATTGCAGATATACAGGATTGCCATCGTTATTATTAACTATGGGCTCGGATTATCACGACGTTCTGAATAGAACAAAAATCTTCCTTTATGTATTTTTTTCAATATAATCTCCATTTAACATTGTATACTTTTCCAACCGTCTCTCCGGCTTTTTTTAAATCCTCCAAAATGTAGGATTTCAGAAGGTCCTGAAAATAAACATTTCGTAGTGAGACGTTGACCATCAAAACTGTATTGTCTTGATGGAAGCGAGTATTTTCCTTTTGAAATGGAGACGTTTTTTTCTCGATTTCTTCGTTAGACCGATACAATAACGACGTATAATACTTTTCAGTTATTAATTGTTCTTTTTCCAAATAATCGGTGTAAATGATTCCGCGTGCATCCTAAAGAACCGGGGCCATCACCTTACCGGCCGATTTTACCGTCTTCGCCTTCTTTTAAATCCGTTCGAAATCAAAAATCTATTGTTTTGACTGTTTCTTTGTCTTCAAAGTGTAGTTGGGTATCCATGTTTTGTCCATAGTTTTGTATCGATGGAGAAACTCATCAGGACTACGGCGGAAAAGCATCAAACAGCTTCAGAGTAAACCACACAAATGCGGCACCTATGTACATACATATGTCGCCGTGACTTCCTAACATCCAATTTTTCGTGTAAAATTGCAAACGCTGTACCTTGTGCCTATGATCTCAACTATTTCGCGCATTTTGGTCCGTCGATCATTCAATACCATATCGTGGATTTTTACAATCGTTTCAGGAGTAGTTACTTCCACCGGACGTTCAGATCGATGTTAATTGTTTGTGGATTTACGGCCACGTCTAAACTCATTAAAATAGTTGCTAACGCAGGAATAGCTGTGATCTTATCATATTTGAAACTTTTATTACTGTGAATGTGTTTAACTTGGATAATTGAAATGTAGAATTTTTAATTTTGTAAATTAATTATGAAGAACACACGCAACACATTTGCTGCTAGGCACAAAAACCACAAAAATCAGAAAGCCTCACCAACACAGTTAACGAAAATTACGTCTTCACCAAGGCGAAAATTTAAAATCATAAACTTATTTTTGATGAAGTAAATATGGAAATTAATCTAATCTAATTCATAATAAAATCAAAATAAATTACAAAGGAGGAGAAGGTAATAAACGACGGAAAATATAATATTTATTTCAACAAAAGTTACATCCGTGAACTTTTCGCATCTCCGAATAAATTCTTCATGAGCAGCCTCTGTAATTGATCCTTGGTTCAAATTTTGAAATGCATAACAATAATAACTTTATCTCTAAGGAAAAATTTCTTCAGGAAAGTCAATAAAAACAATATCTTTTAACACTTTTTTCACTTTACTAGCAGTAAAAGAGTCCTCTGTTTTATAATAAGCACAATTCAATTGAATTTTTGATTATACGTTTTGCTTTATTAAACTTTCTGTTTCTTCCGTCTGTATTAGTTGACTCAACGATCTTCTGTGTATGATAAACTGTTGCATTTAGTTTGTCCCATAAACAATTTATGCAAGTTTTCCAATTCAGGCTTGAGTCGAAGTATATTCCCAGCATCTTAATATTCTTCATGTTATTTGATTCTGTTGGGCACACCGACTTTTCAGTTTTATTGGTATTGATTTTTAAACTATTTGCGTTCAACCAATCCTTAACTTCGTCGAAACCTTCTCTGCGCCTTCCTTTGTATTATTGTGGCTGTGAACAGCAAAGTAGTATCGTCAGCATTATTACTTGACGATTTTGAAGATATGCGCACAGGGCGTTTGATTAGGTGAAGAACTCGCTTTGAAGTGTCTACCATTTTCGAATTTTTCCCTGTTTTCGAGATTTGATTCGAGCAATTTCACAGGTTCTCCTCGGATCCCATAATATTGTAATTTACCGAAACTCAATCAAAGTCTTGCAATAGTTCTAATAGCATTGCAACGCTTTTTGTCCTAAATCAAAGTTCTCGATTAGTTTACATATGGCTTTCACTATAGCTCTGGGTTTTAAATATCCATATTGGCGCTCACAGAACAGGAAAAATATGTCCTTTTTAAAGTAGTTAAATAATAATAGTGATAATTTTCTTTTCTACATATTGCTATGACTTTAATTAATTGCAGTTGATCAGGAAAGACGTAGTCAAGAAGTTATCAGAAAGTTTTTAGATTCATAATAATCGAGAAAATTTCTGCTTCGGATGTATACGCCAAATAAAGAGATTTCTGTTGATATTTATTTATTCTGTTTAAAAAGAGGTTTACAAGCTTGCAAGTTTTTTGCAATAACTTCAGATATAACAGCAAAGAACATGCTAAATGCGTCAGTATTAATTTCTGCTGTATCTGTTGTTTGTGATTTACGATTCAAGTTAGCATTAATTAGCGTCCATGCAGCTTTTGATTTGTTCTTAGAGCTCTCTATAACATTGAAATTCGTTCTTTGTAAGATTCATTGCAGTTTCATATACTTCTTTGTATTTCTCGTGCTTATCTTTCTTATCCATTTTGGCACTTGGAAGTCGTGCTTTGTTTCAGGAATCTTAAAGGAAAATTGCTATTATAAAGTCTGGTGAAATCTGGGGAAAAAACTCGAAACTCGAACCACAAGCGTGTTTCGTTGGAACACCTTGTCTTAGTTGAAATTTATAGTACCAATTGTAAAATTTAGTAAGCCTGTTTCTTCGTATTACATAGCGAGCGCTCTTTCTGTAATATTTCAATTCAAAACTAATTCTTGATGAATAGTGATCACTGATCAGGTGGCATGTCAGCAATATTGGAGGTTAGTAGGGCGGGTTCTTTGCTATTCGTGTCGATTTATCTATATACATATGCTTGATCAGACGCAATCATTTATGCATCATTTAATTTTTTCTCACAAAAACAAAGAGCCACAATCATTTCTCATTGCGCAAAGATGTTGAATTGTTGGAACTTCTTTGTTCTCTAAATGTACGGTGATTTAAACGCCGCTTCAGTAATGAGAATTGTGCGGGTTAAACAGATAATTTCATACAAATATTTGGCTTTATCTATCCAAACAACGTTATCTAAAAATAAAAAATCGTCCTTTTGTTACCAATTAAAGTAAATTCACAAAAGCGCTTCTTGAAAAATTGATTTCTTATTCTCGTTTGGTTGTTGAACCATGGAAAACGGGTACGTTTGCAAAGTATTTAGAAAATAAGTTCAGTCCAACAGAAAATTAACATTTCAGGACGGGAGACAACGATTTATTACCCGCGCAACGATATGCACGCATTTCATTGCCATTGTCGCTATTTACATTTTCACACGACGGGGCCGTTATTTATTGTTTCGAAAAGAAGGAAAAAAGCCAACGTTCTCGAGACGTTAGCACCTACGCTCCGGGATGCCCACCCGACCGTGATGAAGTTCGAGGCTGCGTCTTGTCTTGTTGCCGGCTAAGCTGTCTGTAAGCAACGCTCATATAATCGGTAGCGTTAACATTAATTGGCATGCGAAAACTATCATGGTAGTTCAAATAACTTCCTACATTTCGTCGATTCGCTCGATGTAAGGAATCGCAAGGTTTTACGCAATTAACTTCATCGGCGATCGTAACGAAACCGTTCTGTGTACTGTGAGTAAATAATAAATTGGTTGGAATCTAAAACGAAAACATTCGGAATCGAGGAATTTGAACCGGTAATTATACGTATGTCTTGATTATTGCTTATTTGCAAGAGTGATGTTGAAGATAGAGAAGTAAGTAAAAGTCTTTTGCGTTGATGATAAGTCTACTTTAAAGGGCGAAATAAATTAGTGATAGTTAAGTTAACAGAATTATAACAATGTTTCTGTGAATTTACGGTTCGCTACATGGATTACGTATGGTCAATCTCGATTAAAATTTGCGTCTCGAACCGACCAAGCTGGTACAACCGTGCTACCCTGTCGCAAATGATATAAACAGCGCCCATTTCGGCTATTCTCGAATCTTGAAAGACATCGCAAGAATTTAACGACCGTTCGATTTCCAAAATTTTTGCAGACTGGCATAAACGACCGACTTAAACAACAACTGAGCGCCCAAATGACTGAAATTTTCAAAAGCCTGTTTTAACGCGCAAGCACATTACTTGGATGTTTTTCTTTGTTTTTATCTTCACGCGGAGGCTTGAAAATGTTTCGGACCATTCTCGTACCTACCTTTCTCTGCGTTGTCAACAGCTGAAGATACGGATGTTAATTTGGGCAAGTACGAAAGTATGCCAGTAGTTGAATGTTGAGAAGATTTTCCCATCATCTGCTTGCTGTGTTTGTCTAACTATAGCTTTAATTGTATCTTAGAAGCTTTTGTTGTTAACTGGTTTCCAATTTTGCTGAACTTGTATGTTAGCACCCATATCAATGTTATGTGATGGCCGCTGGAGCGTCAACAAAGATTGCCTTTGTAGACCAGGGAGATTTTCAGTTTTTCTTCCTTCTTCATAACATCGTTGGTCCCAATCTAAGAGTACTTTAAAGAATATCATAAGAAACATTGGAGATGTAATTAAACATACTTCGATAAAACGCGTGCACTTGCGATGAATAGATTAATTACATGTAACAATTATGAACAAGCAACTCCTCCAGTTCCAATTCAACTTTTAATTACCATCTCGTCTATCCAATCAATAGCAATTTTAATCGATAGAACTAATCGCAGCGTAAATAACATAAATATTGACATTTTGACAAATCGCCTCGAATGCCAACAACCTTGCTCCATTAACTACTAACGACGACGTTCTTTTTTCTTGCTTCGTCGTTATTCTTTTCTAATTGCAATCGTGTCCACCGCGGACCCGGTGTACTAGATTTCTATGGATCGAATTAAAAAAGAGAGAAACTGCATAATAGAGCGTCAATGTACAACTAAATACGTTACTCTTTGTCGCCTGTATATCATTGAAAGTAAAGAAAGACACGCGCATTACATTCTATATAAAGCAACTACCTAGCCTATTCGATGTTTTTTTTTCTCTTTCCTTAACGATTGACAGTCATGATCGTATTAGCGATACTGGGTCGTATGGAAGGAAGGATATCCGGTAAGAAGGTTATGCGATGGCCATCGAAGCAATGCCACGGTATACATTTAGCGAGCGAAAAACAAAAAAAAAATAACAACGTATGTATAATATGAACGATCGTTGTCGAGATTTTAGAGGCTAATCGTTTGTAATTCTGAAAGGTGAAGCAGAAAAAAAGGAGATAATCATACGGCTTGTAAACGCTTTGCATTTAATTATGTAGAATGAAGCGATAATTTCTAATAGCGTTTATGCTTGGCATCCATTCAGTGTATGGACATGTACAATCAAACGTGTTGCAATCTTGATATTAAGGGGAAATACTAAACGCGGTTAAGAGTTGCGTTAGCCGTAAAGATTCTTACTGTCATGGTTTAAACGTTGTAAACGTTTCAGAAAGGTAGATTTTCTACCTTTCTTGAAGAATACACTGCAAAAACTCGGTCAGCTTAGTCACATCGATTTAGAAAGGCATGGATTCAACAACCAACAAAAAAAACTTAATTCCCTTAGTGCGACGAAATATTAGTAGAACTTGAAGATATTAATATCCAAGGTTGTTTTGCAAATAATCTCCTTGAACACTTGTCCCAATTTTTCTAAATCATCCAAATAATTTGTCGGTTTCTGAAGAATATCCCTTTCTTCTGCGAAAGTTCTTTTTATTTCATGTGAACTGTTTTCCGCCAAGACATTTTTTTCAAGATTAAAAAAATCTGGGGAATATAGTGAATGGGGTAACAATTCATTACACCCTAACTGGACTAATTCCGCCATTATAATAGTCGATGAGTGAGCCAGGACGTTGTAAGGATGTTGGAGTTTTTTTTTTTTTCGCAAGGCGATTTTTCTTTTCGCGTTAGTTCAGCGTAAAGTCGCTACAATAAATCGGCATATCGGTAATGTCTCGCGATTGTCCTTCCTTTCTCTAAACACTCAATTCAGATTATGTTCGGCGAATCCTAAAAATCGTAAAAATCATCTTCTTTTCAATCGTCTTTTTCCGCTAATGGAATCTCCTTCGCCTTTGGTTTCTGGCGTATAATAATGCATTCATATCTCACCCATAATCGCATAATGCCACATACACTTTCGCGTTACGTTTAAACATCGCTTCGAAGTTTTCTTTTCGATGAATCATCCGATAGCTTTCTCATACTCAACTTTTCGTGATCGTCATTTTCCTCATCAAAGGCGGATGTTCTGTATCAATATCTGATGATAGTTGTCGAAGATGCAAGCTTTTTAAACTGCATCCATCTTTGATTTCTGCATGCGTTTTCCCATCCCAATTGGAATCGCCGATAGGTAATGTTCCTTTACCATGATTCCGCAGATATATAAACTTCCTCATATTCAACAGCTCTCAAAGCAACATTACTCTGTGAATATCTCCGAAATTTTTATTTTTTTACTAAAGTGAATAATACGGATTTTGACACGGAATGCCAACTGTCCCGAAACAGGGATCCTTCTCTTACTACTCCTATTTTTGATCGTTACTAGCTGAATAGATCATCCTATTCGTGTTAGGAATGGCCTATTGATACGTCGTTCTTTAAATCTCTTTTGCATATGTAATTAATATTATAAGGCTGCATGATTTGTTTATATGTCTGCTATTGGTCTGATCTTTACTTAAAGATAGTACTGCTCTTGATATCTTCGGCGAGCTTGAAAGAGATGCTTTCACGTGGTAGCTTTTGCAAGTACGATGTCTTAGGATTTTCCTCTCATTCTCTATTTCTGTACTTAGGTAATTCTTTTATAATATACAATTAGGCTTTGGTCAACTTAGTAACTCTTACATTTTTTTCAAGGCTTTGGAATGTTGAACTATTTTTTAACCATTAATATGAGTAATACTCGTAATAATCGATATTTCAAAAGTACAGGATATTAACATTTTAAGGTGATAAAAAGCTGAAATTAATTGAAAAAAATACGAGTACAAATAACAAACTGGAAGTGTTTACGTTGTGACGAACAAAAAGCATTAAGATGAGACAATCCACTCTTCTCAGTCCACCGTTTCGACCGTTCCTTGGATTCTGGGGTGTTAGTGTAAGCTTCATTTACAATCGAAGGGCATGTAAATTCTGACTCACTTCGTTTACACTACTTCAACAGGGCTTTAAACATGTTTATTCGAATGCCGCAACGCGTAGCTTTTTCATGCCCATTATAAAAATGGAAAATGCAGTTGCAAGTTATTATTCATTACATTACTTATTGAAAATCTCTAAGGTTATAACTTTGTAACATAATAGTACGTTTGTTAATATCTAATCAAAAATCTAGAGTTTGCTTTGCTTGTCACAAGGTAAGTTGATGAACGTGTATTTATTATGTTGAAAAGCAGGTTTAAATTTGATAAACGCAGTTCATTGTTGTAATAAATTTGTTAATTAGTATAAAAATTTGTTTGTTGCTTTGACAAAATGAAGTCGACGGACACGATTTATTGAATTCAATGTATTGCCTTTCAAACGCAAGAAGTAAATGATCGCTCGTTATTCAGCTTTTTCACAGAAAGACTAACGCCAGTTGACACCGTTCGACATAGCTGAAATTTTCAAAAGTATTACGGTCTTAATGTTGCAACGAATTAAAAGGCGCAACTTCTTTAACACAGCCGACTTTAGCATTAGATTCGACCTGGTTTGAAAAGCAAGAACTAAAGATTTTATTTTGTGTAAGGAGTGCTACGGACTGTAAGATCATCTTAGTATGCCACATCCAAAATTAGTTGAATCTAATTATATATTACATATAGTTGATATGAAACGGGACTTGGCAAAATTTGTATAACAGTTACTACACCCTCCGTTTCTATTCTTCGCTGATGAAGTATTTCTGCAAATATGCTATCGCTATAATCATATATGGCTATAATTATAGCCATTCAAAAATAATGTTTGTATTTAAGAAAGTAAATAGTAAAATTACATATACTTTATAATACACTTCACATGCTATTTACATTGCAATCACCGTTAGGCTTCTAGATCGAACGCAATTTACGACAATCAAACGAAAATACCCTGTAATTTATCATAGTTAACCTTAAGGTAATTTTAAAAATGTATATTTTTCAACGATCTCCTACAAAGCTAGTATTACGTGTATACAAAACATCTCATTCCGAAGAACTTAATAACCACTTCATTTCAAAGTGGAAATCACCCAACGCATTAAGTGAATTGCCATATAAACTAATAGCAATTTGCTCTCTCAGTAGGTCAATGTAAAATTCGCTTCGTACATGCGAACACAATCACCGATTGATAAGTAAATTAATGGATGATCGTATTGGTATTACGAATACACGTCGTCATTTTCTTATTTTCCGTCAACAGAGTATTTCTTAAGTAGGCACTCATACCTGTTTATTATATTCATATAAACACTAGAATTGCTAGTGTTTGTTTAATAAATCTCCAATCAGCTGAGATCAAGTAATCAAGCAATTACAACACTTACGAGGTGGATAATTGACAACTCTGTGTTATTACTAGAGCTCCCCAACTGCGTGGCGCACCATAGGCGTCGATAAGGAACATAAGTAAAGTACATAAAAACAAAAGAAATAAAGAATTTTAAAACGCTTACTTTTGTAATTAGCCGTATCCAATATAGTGGGTGCTAATGCACCAGGAAAATAGCATTAGTCAGCACACGAGGAGGTAGGCACATTAAAACTGTTACCGTAAGCGCAATCCGATTTCTCAAACATCTGAAGCATTAGGAATGTTTCCACAGTCGTTTCTTTCAAGGATGTTCGTCGTTCTGAAAAAATGTTTTTATATCTTGAAAATGAACGCTCGACGTCTAATGATGTAATACACGCGTAATGAAAATAATCTTTGAATTTAGTCACCGGATCAGTAGAGTTACCTTCCCAAACTTGTCTTAACCTGCTAAAATTTGTATCTTTCTTCATAACACTTTCAAAATTTCTTGTAACGATATCATTTTTTTTTGTTATTTATACAGTGTAGGAGTGTATTAACGTCATCTAATATTTGTATTGACTCCGTCAGGGACAGTGCACTATTTTGTAATTTATTTATTGCCTCAAGTACTTCTCTATAATTGTTGTAAACGGTTTGTAAATCTGCTTCAACGGAAATATCTTGCAATTTATCCTGGCTTTCCTTAATAGCCGCAGATTCGTTGGGATTGAATTGTAAGACGACTGATTTTATTTGCCGGAAGTATTTAAAATAATAAAACGCTGCCTTCAGCCATATCCCCCAACGCGTAAGAATCGGCTCTGGTGGTTCGGGAATACCGGAACACTGTTTATGAAATTCACTGGTACGTTTGGGAGATTTGAGAAACACTCGTTTCGTATTTGTTATTAATGCATTTACCTCAGGGAAATTTGCACGAATAGTTTCAGCCGCAATATGCAGAGCATGAAGTTTACAAGTAATATGTAACATCATCCCATAACGTTCTTGAAGAGAACGACCTACACAACGCATTATCGCGGCACCATCGGTCATGAAAATTAATACTTGAGTAGTGGCAATTTCAAATGTTTGTAAAGTATCAACGACTACGCTCTCGATAGCGTCGGCAGTACACGATTTTAGCCTTTTACTAGCTAATAAAATTCCCTTTGTAGGTTGACGAGGTTCCAGTATACGTACAATCACATTCAAAATGGAATGTTTTTTACGGTCTGTCGTTTCGTCAATACATAACCACAGTAGTTTATTTTTTATTGCAGATCTGATCCTGTTTTCAATTTCGGTACGTACACTTGGCACACATCTCCTTAAGCTTGTTTCCGACGGTAACTCAAAGTCTGGATTATATTTATTCCAAAATTCACGGAATGGTTTCTTCCTGAGTAAGGAAAACGGTAAATTACACGCAGTCAGCATATAAAATAAATCAATTATAAATTGAGTTGCCTCAGTCGGTGATACACCCAGTTTTTTATTTTTGTGTTGCTGACTATTTACATGTCTTCTACAGCCATATTTATCATTGCACATCAGAGGTATATTACAAATTTTACATATAATCTTACTTCCATTATATATTAAGTCAGGAAATTCTCCACAGAACTTTTTCACTTTGTCGGCCTGTGGGCGTTTCTTACTACGCGCGTCCGCCATACCGTCATAACCCGATCGCATACGGTAATAAACTACCGAAATGCGATGCGAGTTATTTGCTTATATATTACATTACATATCCCTCCGGCCACGCCCCGGCGGTACGCCTTCTGACTTGCCACGCACTTTGGGGAGCTCTAGTTATTACCAAGTTTTACGTCCGCCTACTACAAAACTTATCTCGCGTTTAGATCGAAGTATTACAGCAGAACATACAGAAGCGACATTCTTCGTCGGCGCTTTGATCTTTTAAGAGCGAAAACTAGTAACCATCGGCCATGTTTTTGACGATATATTTCAAGGAGAATTTGGAAAATAAATGCTCATTTACAAAAGTTTATTTATGTGAAGAATATATTTTAACAGGATTCGTAGGTCATCACTAGAGATGACAAAGGCAGGTGGAACTATTCCTTTTTTCCGCCTCCTGAGCATACTGGTGTCCTCAAGAGTCGACAAAACACGAGTCTGCCTAGTCTCTGCAAAAAAGGAATAATTCTTCTTCTAATTAATGCTTTTAGCAAAACGAGAATTCAAGCATTACATTTAACGTATTAATTTCAAGTGAGTTTTTTCTAGAACAGATTTTCTAGCAATTTTTTAAAAAATATACAAGATAATCTATATATATATATATATATATATATATATATATAAAACGAAATAGCATGAATACAACATAGCAATGATTTCTTGGACACCACTCTACAGTATAGCCAGATATGTGTATGGTAGTCAACTGAAGATTAAATTGAAGATGTTCGGTAAAAAGAAAAACAAAAAAATAATAATTGCATCCGCAATTTTATGCTGTAAAACGCTTACCTTCGGATATTTTTTTATTTGAAAATTGTTTTGAGTACTAAAAGCACTAGACAATTCAAGCGAGACATCCATCTTAAAATTATTACCAATGCTTTGAAAGAAGCTACAAAAGCAAGCAGTAAATGTGAAAGGCAAAATTGGTAATTCTCTTCTGTTAATGATTCCCGTAGAATGTCCGCATTTACTTCCTTAATATTAAATCCCAAAGAAATTGTATAATTTTATTACCAGACAACAGTACAATCTCTAAAATAGCAGTGTTAAATTGCGCCAATTAAAGATTATTTAACAAAGATGGAAAAAATTAGTAATTGTCAAGAGTACGCGTTAGTAGTTTCTCATTAATCAAACATATTGTTGTATCAAGAAGGTATTAATTGCTAGTTAAAATATTTATCGTCTGTTATAAATTAAAAGAAATTGCCTATTTAAAAAGTATTTAAATTTATTTAAGAAATAATGGTTTGTAACTATTCATTCAACAGGAAACTTATATTCATTATGTTTTTTGCCTAATAAATTTAGAATGGTTGGTATTTCCACTTTGTTATATCGACATAAAAGGCATTTTAAAGTGTTACGTGCGTTTTCATAAGTTATATCCGCTGATAAGTAATAACTGCTAACGTTTTACGCCTTGCATTTATTTTGCATTAATGATATACGTCTTGCGTTATTTCTGCAAACAATAACAACGTCCTGTAAAAGAATAATGTCGAAGGTGAGCATTCCTTGCACTTATAAAAGGGAACAGGAATAATGTTCGAATCACTTTACTTTATATTGTTCTCGCTAATCTTCGTTCTAGTTCAAATATAACAAATTGGCATGTCTCAAATTGAAATAGAGGCGAAGATACACCAAATTTCAATTCATAAAATTGTTTTCGTACCTTTGCATTCTTTATATAAAATTCCTGATCTATCCATGTTTCCTTTTGAGTCTTCACTGAAATTTCGTTATAGGCTGTTGAGGTTGTTGTTTGAAGAAAAATGCGGGCAACTTTAAAAGAATTTTTTAGAAGACTTTTATATTTATCACATTACATTAATGTTAGTAATTTTGACGATTTATTATAATTCATTTTGATACCAATCTTTAGTTAAAAGGAAATTGAGCAAACGATGCATCAGAATGCTTAATAATCGAGAGTTTATGTTCTCCGGAGTGATTAGAATTCCGTAGGATATACCCATTATTATTGGTATACATTTTTTAATCGAGTTGTTCTAGAAAATCGCTTATTGAACGTTTGTTGCTATCAGAGATGTAAAAAATGTCATCGACATATCTGCCTCAATGCCGAGGAAAATATGTCAAAATATTCTCAAGTTCGGTTTCAAATTTACTCATAAAAAGGTCATCCACAAATGAAGATAAGCTATTTCCCATTAATTAAAAAAAAATATATTTCATACAAAGTCTTGCCAAAGAAATTAAACTAACAACTTCCCCATCCGTTTGGTTATTTAACAAAAGTTAGTGAACTTTTACCAAACAACACAAAAATGTCTTTCTTAGCGAACTCAACGTCCTTAATTTTTTCAAAGAACGGATAAAAATTGTTACTAGCCAAAATATGGTTCAATTCGTTGGATAACCACCTGAAAAATGAGTAAGTTGGACTGTTGACGTGCGAAACAATAGGTTTTAGTGAAACGAGCGTCATTAATTTAGGAAAAAAACGTTTTATACAAAGTCTTGCCAAGGAAATTAAACTAACAACTTCCCCATCCGTTTGGTTATTTAACAAAAGTTAGTGAACTTACACCAAACGACACAAAAATGTCTTTCTTAGCAAACTCAATGTACTTAATTTTTTCAAAGAACGTATAAAAATTGTTACTAGCCAAATCTGGTTCAATTCGTTGAATAACCACCTGAAAAATGAGTAAGTTGGACTGTTGGCGTGCGAAGCAATAGGTTTTAGTGAAACGAAGATCATTAATTTAGGAAGAAAACGTTTTATACAAAGTCTTGCCAAGGAAATTAAAGTAACAACTCCCCGATCCGTTTGGTTATTTAACATAAGTTAGTAAACTTACACCAAAGTACACAAAAATGTCTTTCTTAGCAAACTCAATGTACTTAATTTTTTCAAAGAACGTATAAAAATTGTTACTAGCCAAATCTGGTTCAATTCGTTGGATAACCATCTGAAAATTGAGTAAGTTGGACTGTTAACGTGCGAAACAATAAGTTTTAGTGAAGTATTTCACTTTAATTCTACCTCATGCTCTAATTCAATACAAGCACAGATATACAGTGCTTCAGTGGAACGAGGAATTTGAGTTGCTGCCATCTAAGATTAGAAAGCTGCTTATCAAAGACAGAAACTCAAAGCTCCTATTAGTATTAAGTGGGGGATGTATAAACAAGCCCTAATTCCATGTATGTAATTACGAAGTAAGAGAAGTCAAGAAAGGAATTTCTACGAAAGCATGAATAACGTTCCAACCGAACTCAGCTATACAGAATAATCTAGAGAGGCCTTACAAACGAACAAACATATCACAAATAAACATCTAGTAAACGAAGAATTTCGAAAACAATAAACTATACAAGCAGAAGCAATACCTATTCCTGATTTAATTTGTAAGATATAACATCCCATCTGTTGCCGTAATTGCCAGGCACATCAAAACAATTAACTTAATTCAATTATCGTAAACATCTCGTCATTATCAGTTTTGATCCTTTCTGCATTAATACATCGCTATTTAGAAAGCATCGGTATTATCGATCATAAGAATCGTCACAACGGACTTCGATCTATAGAAATCCGCCGACCGCTTCGTTAAAATTGCTAGACGTTCGCGGAGAAAACAATATATAACTCGAGAGATTGCAACGTCTTGGCTTTCTTTTAATCGCGCGGCGTTCTATACAGAATGGAAATCTTCCATTATGGAAACTAACCGCTGGTAATAGCTTCGCGATAATCTCGTTGTAACACGGAACCATTAAACAATTAAATTTAAAGTAATAATAAACGATTATCAAAGAAAAGAAGTTGTCGTTTTTATTGACCTAAATTTCGCGTAAATGCTTAATGTTCCCTATCCGCAGGTGATGGTCTTCCTTCTGGACAAGGTTAAGCACGGTTACGCTTGCTGTGCCATTGCTTTAATAGAGCTCTGCTGCACGCGCGTGAACCTTGTGTTCAGTCATGTGAAAAACTGTAGGAAGCGATTTACGCTACTTAAATTACCAGGAAATGTAATACTTACGCACGCTTCGAAATGACAATGTCAAGATCTCGAGCCTAGACACCACGTCTACGTTATTGCGGTATAAGTAATTCATTCCCAATTAAATTTCCATATATATCGAAAATTGGTTGGGTTTATGGTGTTGCTTGTATGAATGAATGAGAAAATGAAGAAAGTGATCACTACTATAGGAAGATATTATGCGGTAAATATATCAAATAGGACTTTGATTGGTTTAGGATTAGTTCGTTTTTGCATTTGAAGAAATATGGCATAGTAGTCAATAAAATTGTGGCCGTCATGTTAATGATGCACCGAGATATTCTGTGATTTAGAATAAGACAAACTTTAATAAAGTGAACAACCAGATGCCGTTGGATTAGATTAAATAATAATGGCGTATTCTATTGCTGCGTATTCAGGTCTATTGTGATCGCTGCCTCGGTTGCTAGATTGTTTCTGTTCGTTTTGCTTCTTTCAGCTAATCTAAAGGTCTTATGAATAATCTTTCCGCTTTTATTGTTTAATTGTTTCTTTTTTATTTTTTGTTTTTTTATTGTTTTATTGTTTGATATTCTGAGCTAAGATATATTTCTAAGAATCATATCCAAGTTAATCTTATGCAAGCTCATAATATATGAAGGTACTTGTTAGCGCTTCAAGTACTTGTTAACTGGTGACGAGTGTACTTGAACTATTTCGATAACTTTAAAGCTCCTCCGGTAGTCTTCACGTCTCCGTATCTAAACCAAGTTAACCTTAACCCGGTTAACCAGTTTGTCTAACGAATTCATGGAGTCCGTTGCAAGTTTCAGATCAATAATTATCGCTTATCGATTTTTTCAATACATGGCAACTTTGCTGCTATTTCGGTTCGGTCCACTTCAATATCTGTCTTTGAGCCATCAGATAGATCCAGCTTTAATTAGCATTTTATAGACTTTATCGAAGCTGTATTTGGGACTAATGACATCACTGAGTCCCGGCTTGAACTCCTGAAACAACTTCTAGTAATCTCCATCACGGAATTTTTTTATGGGATGTTGGCTGTTCATTATTTTGTAGGTACGATGCTACTACCTCCAAGTTGTATTGTTAAATGCTTTTTGCGACAAAACAGGAGCAAAGGACGTTAATTACCGTTACTCTTAATAGAAAATAGGTTTGAAGTATTGTACGTTTATTTGGCATAAAGTGTACAATTGGTACAGAAGAGGTATTGATGGATCCATCTCAGAACTTTTTTATGTCTGACTTAGGAAAGAGAAGACGAAGAAAAAATCTATTTTTACGCGTACTCCTGAAAACATTCGGAATATACGCCACGGCTTTTTAAGGATAACGTAAAGCTGAAGATTTGTTTCTTATTAACGTACAACAAATCGCTTCCAAATCACGCTGCTATTCTTTTGTAAGGAGTTCTACAAAATCATTGGATCCTTTTGTAACTGTAGATCGCACACTGGTTATTATTAATAATTTAGGGGCAAAAGAACAATCAAGGCAAGGAGATAACAAACGCTGGTTCCGTATACTCAAAGATGTTTTACAACAATAAAGTGTCTAATTTTAAAATATATTAATCCACGGTTACTCACAAAGGTCGCCAATAGCATGCGAAGCATCCAATTCAGGAACGATGATGATTGCTGCTTTTTCAAAGAGATAACTCTTAATATTTTGTTTTAATTTTTATGCTAATAAATTCATCACTTTATTTGCTCTACTATACGAGCTTATCACATCGGATCGTTTTAATTATTATATAATTAACAGAATATGTACATATACGAGCTTATATTTACGTAAAAAGAACAGCGCTGTAAATAGTAAAATGACGAGAGTTTAAACGTTTTGTCTGTTATATTGCACAGAAAGAAAACAATTTTAAATTTTGAGGAATAAAACACAAGACTGTTCTTTTCCTTTTGCATTGGTAACAGTAATTACACTGACCAACAAGGTTTTAACTCTAAGTTAGTAACTGATGAAATTGAGCAGCATATATAAAGTAAAATTGATTTGAAACGCGGCAACGTTGGCTTAGCTCTACTCACAAAGAAAATGCCTTTATGTCTACTGCAACAATGTTTATAAACTTTCTGAAGCTTTTGGAATACATCATGATTCCAGTTCTTGGAGATTATTCATAGACTCATCAGAGACCGGCCTAAAAGCAGTTTTGTTGCATAATGGAAACCGTTATCCTTTTATTCCGATAGGTCAGGCTGTTTCTATGAAAGAAACTTACGAAAAACTGAAAATTTTATTGGAAAAGATAAAGTACAAAGACTATTCCTGAAATATTTGCGCAGATTTTAAAGTAATTGCAATTATTTTGGGTATGCGATCTGGTTACACCAAATATTGTTGCTTTCATGTCTTTGGGAAAAACATTATCATAAGCAAGAGTGGCCACTACAACAACAGTTTATACCAGGAAAAGACAATGGACAACATCGGCCACTAGTAGAAAAAGAAAAGATCATAATACCACCTCGCCACGTGAAACTTGGGCTCATGAAAAACTTGGCATGTAAAGAAGGTGAAGGTTTTAAATACCTTCGCGAAAAGTTTCCAAAATGAACACAAGGAAAACTGAAAGAAGGTATTTTTGTTGGACCTCAGATACGAGAAATAGTAAATGATGAAATCTTTGAAACCAAATTAACAGCGAAGGAAAAAAAGAGCCCGGCTTTCACGAATTTTTTAGGAAACAAAAAGGCCGACAACTATAAAACTTTATTAAAGGATATGTTACAAGCATTTCGCGCTGCTGGCTGTAAAATGTCGCTTAAAGTGCACATTCTACATTCTCACTTGGATTCTTGTCTGGAAAATATGGGCGACGTTAGCGATGAACGCGGTGAGCGCTTCCACCAAGACATCATGGGAATGGAAAAACGGTATCGGGGGAAATGGAATCCTGTTATGTTAGCAGATTACTGTTGGATGTTAAGAAGAGATGCTATAGATACTGTTTATAAGAGACGGAGCAGTATTACTTCACATTTCTAATTATAATAATTTGAAATATACATCAAATTATGATTTAATCTAAAAGACCTTTTCGTTGAAATATAAAAAAATCGAGCTAACTTGACCTTCTACTTTTATTAAGATTATGATTTTTAATTAATTAAGATTAATTATTAATTAATCTTAAGATTAATTAATATTAGATATTAAGATTTAAGATAAATGTTTATATATTTTCTATTGAAATTAGTATAAATTATTTTATGGCAAAATCAAAGTTGAAATTTGTTGGCCAGTGTAATTAACAGAATACATATGTACATATACGAGCTTATATTTACGTAAGAAGAACAACGCTATAAGTAGTAAAAATGACGAGAATTTAAGTGTTTTGTCTGTTATATTACACAGAAAGAAAACAATCTTAAATTTTGAGAGACAAAACACAAGAATGTTATTTTTCCTTTTGCACTGGCGACAGTAATGATTAATTATCTCTTAGCACTTTCACAAAGTTTACACTATTGTTTAATGGTTCGGCTGCTTTATCTGTGCGTTATTTAAAGATTTTGCTAAATCACAAAAATTCACAAAAATATTCTTACCCAGTTAATACCACAACGGATTAATTTATAAAATCTTATATTTTTGTGTTATCCATAGCGGTCATTACTTTCCCTGACGGAACTACCATAAGAATTAATGCGAGATTAATGCAATATTTTGCACTAATTTATAATAATTTACTTAGTTATAACGAAACCTAAATTTTTTCATACCGCACGGAGTTACACTAAAACGTTATATGGAATGTTTATTAGTAACTTCTGCAGCGTTCATATTCAAGAATGAATATAGACGTATTGATTTAACTGCGTGATAATGTCAAAGTTTGACGTGTCTTTAGTTTCGCACTACATTAATTCTTAATTCCGTACTAGATGGTGGTGCTGAAAGGTGGTACCAATTCACATTGTTCAAGCTTTCTTATATCTTAATTCTTGCACTTATTTCGCACTACCCAATATGAACGTTACGTTTAATTTGTATCTCAAGGATTGGCTGCCTTAAAAAAAATACATGTATGTATGATTACTTATATTTTCTGTTAAACGCCCTTAAATTTGATAAAAACAACAGCTTATATTATTGCAATTATTAAAATCTAACTTAATTAATCTATCTGGGTGCAAGATAGGCGCAGTCTACATTTATCCATTTTTAATCATAAATTTACGTACATTACCGCAGTAATTATTTTATAGGCAACCATACTAGAATTTTATGTGCCAAGGTTTTGGTTAGGCAAAACCCATATTCGTTTACAGCGCACAAAATCGTTATAACATTCTTCCTTTTTTGTATTTTTTCATCTGTTACTTGCTTGCCAGTTATAATCTTGTACGTCTTACGATCCAATCTTGCCTTTTCAATTTCATAGACAGCATTCAAGTGTTCTCTCGTATTACGTGTACGTATGTATTGTATTGCGCAACGCAACTAATACGTATTTAACTAGACATGTACACGTCAAGTATGCACTTGCAAATCAAACTTCAAAGGCGATATACGACTATCGTTAAACGATTTCGATTTATTATCTTTTTCAATTGAGATTACATGACAGGGCAATTAATTATAATTCTTGTATAAACCGCAATGTATATAAATACATACATACATAGCTGATTAATTTAATTACAGTTACGGTCTTACTTGATAGCCAGTTTAAATAATAGAGTTGCATGAAAGATGAAGTTTTAGGTAAATATCTAAAAATTTCAGTGTACTATTAGGCTAACTTTAGGAAGGGATCAATTACATTAGCTTTGTTTTCATCGCTAGATTTAGCAGCGTTGTGAGTATAAATTTCGACTTTTGGGAAATCCGAGCCCATTTATGAGGGCCGTACTGCTGTCAGCGCTACGCAGTCGCACAGCACATGAATGGCAATCTCTTCTTCCGCCTGGCAGAATCTACATGCTGTTTCCTCTGTCCGCCCCAGGTTCGTCAAACGCTTCGTGGCAATACATTGTCCTGTTAGTAAGTTCACTATTGTTCTAATTAACTTCCTGTCTCTGCTTACTAGGTCCGCTGCAAATGTAAAGCTGTGTGCAATCAAGAATTGATTGGCCTATCTCTGACCTGGGATATTCTTCCGCCAGTCAGATTTCTTATTTTTCTATCGTTTAATGGTTGTTTTTACTATCGTATTGCCGTCCCCACAGAGTGCCTTGACGACTTGGTTGCCAAGCTAGAATCACCTTAGTTTTGCTACCTAGCCGATTGAGCGCATTCATGCAGTTCCACATCAGTTCTGACTTCGCTTATGTGGAGTCCAGCGCTTTTATTACTGCTTGACTTTCTGAATAAATAGCAATAGATCGATAATTATCTAATTGAAATGCTTTGAATTAGGCTCGACTCCTACAAATCCCGACTTCCATTCCATTCTCAGTCTTTGAGCCGTCTTTGACCGTTGATAGCCGTCAATAACTTGCTAGTTATTGGCGCTATCTTTAGTTCCTTTAACAATTTAACAATTAAATAGGAGGTTGACTACTCACTAGTTAGTTAGTTAGTTACCCTGACCTCTCCTTGAATGTCACTTCCAGAACAGCTGTTGATGTGGTTTTCATGTTTCAAATGGTACACAGACATGCTAGTCTTTGTATGCCATTTAGCCGCCGTGTTGTCTCTGCCTGCAATGTTTTCGTCCACCACACGATCGATCCATATGCTATCATTGGTCTGATTACTCTCATGGATCATTTCTAGGATTAATCCCCACGTTTTTCCACGCAACCTTCAATAATTCTTAAAGCAATAGTCGATTTATTGGTTTTAATGATGTGACAATTCCATGTACGTCTTTGGTCGAACCACGCTCCGAGGTATTTCGCTTCTTTGATAAATAGAATTTCTACTCATCCCAGCACGATTGACTTTTGATTTTTTTTGTATTTTTTGGTCATTGACTATAAATCTTGCCTGTTTGCACCATTTATTTACGTATGAATTTAAGACATTTTGCTTTTGTTCCGGTATTACTCCAGCAAAGTTGCCTCGTATTACTATAGCTAGATCGTTAGCATATCCTGGGCAATGCAGGACCTCTTTGGACAGCTTTGTTATTAGTTTGGAAAAAGCACTGAGCTCAATATGATTGTACCTGATGTACAGAGGACAATGAAAAGATTAGCAATACATGTGCACAATCGACACAAATGCTAACAAAACTACATATGTCCTTGATAGGAACATTGGGAGGAGGCATATAAAGAAGATCTTATTGGTACGATCATGTAAAGCAAATAAGCAGTTCTTGAGTACAAACCTTTGACTTACTAATATTTAAGGAGATCCTTTAAAAGAAAAAATACGGCATTCTACTTCCCAGGAGAAATAGAAAGTTTAACTTTGAAAAAAATAGACTTGTAGATCCGATAACATACGAAAAAAACTTCGTTTACTACAAACAAAGAACTTGCAAGTTTGTAGCTTGCCTGTGCAAGAATAGAGGAAATTCAAGCATTGGTTTTCTGTGAAAATGAATGTTGTATAGCAGTGTTTCCCAAAGCCCGTACCTCAGCACATTATGAATTATGAGAAAGCGTGAATCTAGCTACAATTGTTTACTTCTACGTAATGATATTTGTCAGCTTTCTGAAGAAGAGGAAGATAAGTGGTGCGATGGTCGAAGGCTCTGCTGCGGAGTGGGACAGCGATGCAGACGATAATTCTTCACCGTCAATGCGGGCTTCTTCAACTTTCGGTAGATCCTCCGAGAAGGAAATCTCTTACTTCGATAGCGACAATTCGGGATTATGTTTCTCCAGAAAAGGAATCTGATGATGATAATATGAATGATGATCGAAATAACTACTACATACTTATATAACGAGACTTTGGCTGAAGTGCAATTTGAGTATAATGTCTTAAGAGACGAATTCAATCAGAAGTCGATATATTTTAAAAATTGCAGGAGCCTATTGTAAATGCTACGTGAAGTGGCGAAGATGGCGTTAACGGTACTGATGTCTCTAATGCCATCGTGAAACGGGCAAAAAATAAATGGTAGGTACATAAAAAAAATTAAAACTATATCTTTAATCAGCCTTTGAACTTGACCACGCTCCTTTTGAAATATAATCGAAAGCACTATTAGGAAAACCGATGTTGATGAATATTCATCCGACAAAGGAAAATAATAGATGTGCCTTTTATACATGAACTAAGGTGAAGAATTATTATTTCAACCATTAAATTTTGGTTTATTTGAATTACTTTGGCTGTTACTTAAACCTTAGTTTTTAGCACAAATAAATACTTATTAAACTATTACTTCTTCCGGAATTCAATAAACCCTCATATCTAACTGTTTTAATTAAGTAATGTATTGTTGGTACTCTTATTTATTACAACATATAAAAAATTTAAATATATACAAACACAGGATTAAAAGAGATAACTATGAACCCCAATTAAAAAGACAATTGAAATCTCGTTGTACAATACTCCTAAAAACCGTTAAAACACATTCCTCGTGTACAGCAATTAAACCTACAACACTTTAATGGAAAGATAACTGTACACAAACAGAAATAAAAACGAAGCTCCAAATCTTCACGGTCATAACGTCCACTTCGTTCGAATCCTCGAACCGTATCCGACTTCCTTCACGAACAGCCAGAAGAAATGTCAATGAAAAAGCGAAACGGATAACTTTTTTTTTTCGCTGAACCTAGACCTACAACGGCATAATTGCAGATTATAATACGTGAAACGGATGCGATTGCCTCCAATTCGAAGTGTGAGGTTTTAGGAACCTTGCGCATAATTGATCAGCATACGTTTATTGATATCTCGATAAAAATAGAACGTTACGGTCTGGAGTTGTTCACCGAAAAGTCACTTTCTTAAGTAAATATGCGATGGAAATGTTTGTCGCCTGTTTACTACCTTGAAACTTCCGCACTTCCGTGGTTTTAATGTCTTGTTCCGCGACATTGGGCTATTGTTTTATTTTCGATGCGGTAAACATTGCCAAAAACGTGATTCGTTTTTTTAACAAGCCTATATTTCTTTCTGGAAATCGAAGTTTCTTTAAACATGGTGTAACCTCATGTTAAGCTGTGTTAATAACGTAAGATTTATGTCTACGTTTTCGTTTGATTTTATTAAACATCGTATCCCACATTTGTTTATCCACGCGTTTGACAGTTATTAAAAGTAACATGTTGCAGAAAAATATGTGGACATTATAAACAAAATTCTAAATATTCACAACACAAGCAAATTTGTAAGAAATCTTACCCATTACCCGTAAGCAATAACAATAACAATAAGTTTGTTGCATCCCTGTTAGTTCCTACATAACAGTAGATTATCCTACAAGTTACAAGTCTTCCCAGGTATCCCATCTTTAAAAGACGTCTTCAATCCAAACAACCAAATCTCCAGCAAACGTTTCACCTTGCAATTTCGCTTTTAACTTTACGAAATATAATTTTACCTCATCGTAGCAGGTTTTGCTTTATTTCTTAAAGTCGTCAAATAAAATTGGATATCAATGAAAACAAAGTCAAAGTAGGTTCCTTCTTCTGTCAATGAAATGTCAATACTACACAAGGCGTCGTTAAAACGAAATGTTTATGTAACTACAATTACAACTTAAATGGAAGAAAGACCGTTATACAAACTATATGCAGAAACAACCGTCCGATATATTTAACATTTTATTTGACAATTATCGAACTTCATATTAAATTGATAATTATTTCCATCCGATTAAACCAGATAAAACAGAAATGTCGGAGAATATATGCGGATATATTAAACGAAAATAATAGAAACAACGGGATAGAAGAAGGACGACAGGAATTAAAAAATATAATTCTAGCGGCAGCAGAATGTTCTTGTAACTCGACAAAAATAATAAATAAATATGTTAAGAAAACGAATTGATGGATAAGAAAATGAAAAACAGTTATTAAAGATAATAGGAAAAGAAGGAGAATGTCTACAAACAAGGGAATAAGTAGATTGCGATGAATAAAAAAAGCAAAGAATCCATGTCAAACGAATAATAAAGAAAAAAAAGAGAGAAAACTTGGCAAAAATGTGATGAATGAGTGAAAAATGCTCAAATGCTCATGCTTCAAATAATCAGGAACGTCTCTTTGGAACGACGAACATAAGATAAAAGAGGAACGAAACAGTAATAAATATCAACGATAAAGGGTGAAATATTAAAAGAGAGGAACAAAAAATTACGGAAAGACGGATAGTAAAACTCCAACATGCGACAAATTACAGAATATGCAAAAAGAATAATTAAGTAAGGATGAAATAAAATCAGTAAAAACAGCTGACCATCAACATTTTAGAGGTACAACGTTAATCAGTGCGATAGCGAAAATATACATTAAACTATGATAAAGAAGGGCAAACTTAGATTAATCACTAGCAGGGACTGAATTTGGATAAAAGATGCAGCATTCATAATAAGACAAATAGGAGAAAAAGTAATAACAGGAAAGAAAAATCTATCTAATATAATCTAATCTATGCTTCATCAACTTGGAGAAAGCGTTTGTTAAGATTAAAAGAGAAGACGTAGGGATGATATTAAAACATGTATGTATATAAAGAAACAATAAAATTAAGAGAAGAACAGATGAAGAAATAAAAGTCTAACAGTTAGAGGAAAATTATTTAACAGTATTAAGAGCTTCTTCGTTTGGCATAATTGGCACTAGGGTGCATGTACATACAAAGAAGCTTATTTGCCAGAAATAGAATATATCATGATTCTCTCTTTCCCCCGAAATTGTGAATAGGCCGTTGCGTCATATTCGCTCATTTATTTCCGAAATAAAGTCTTCGGGGAACCAAATTTACCAGCGATAGCGACGTTAACAAAAGGTGGTAAATACGAGACAACATAGCTACTTTCTAGTATACGCTGATTATGCAGAAAAAATCATGTTTAATATGTTAAAGATAATAAATATCGTACAATCCTCGTACGTACATACACACATTTAACCAGGTATCTCAGAATATTCACGTATCTTTGCAGATCAATAGCATAATACAACAATGACGAATACCTATGATGTAATTGGGAGAATACATGCGGGTCAATGTGCGGTTTGCAAAAAGCGAGGTAACGCAACTTCGTGATTCATACTCGCGTATAAACGCAAAATAATGGACGTTCACATCTCAACGCTCCCGAACTCTAGAGGAGCGAGCCGCGGCATTTTTACGAATAAATTATTTCGAAATCGTACGTTGTTCTCTCATATTTCGGTCTCGTAACTATTGTAATTGTTGCGAGTAGCCTCGAATCCGGTTCGTAAACTAGATTATCCGATTATTAACCTCTGATTGCGCGTTTGTTGTTGGCGTTCCCACTTTTGCAAGCTGCAGTCTCCGATAATTTGTGAATTGCTGAGAAGACGCGATCGCTCGTTATTTATTCTATTTCCGTTGTGGTCGTATGTGTACACATAAATTAGTCCAGCGAGAAGCTTTTACTTTATTCCTAAAGAAGTTGTTGTTTCTTACTTGAGTTGCCGTTGAAAATCGCTTGGACTAAACTTGATACGCCTCTGCTTTCCGTGTTAATGTGATTTAATTTGTTAATTTCTTGAGCGAAAAATTAAAATTAAAAACACAATCGTTTTGGGGAAGTACTTAAATGCTGCTTTAATCATAAAGTCGGACCAACACATTCGATTAATACCTTTTTTTTTAATAATCGCTTTTTGATGAAATATTCAATCATAACTAGAGAGGACAAAGACGGGTGGAATTATTAATCTTTTGCAGCGACTAGACAGACTCGTATCTATTCGTCTCATAAGAAAGGGTTTGTGTGCCTATTAGTTTCCCCGAGAGTCAATGAAACACGAGTACAATACGAATATAAACATATTATACTACAATATAAACATCGAAATAACTCTCTCAGTGAACATCTACTGCGATAATTTACATATTATCTCGTAACATGAAAGTTTCAATTACATTCATTCCTACATGTTACTTTAGAACTGCCGTAAGCCTCTCAATACACTACAGCAAACGTCGTAATAATCAATGCACGTGCAGCCAACGCGATTTTTTCCAATTATCCCATTCGCAACAGCTTAATGAATGTTGTTAAAGGCTTCGTATATTATATTCACGCCGGACAGCTCGCATATATCGCTGCACCGATCCATACAACTCCTAAACAAAAAAAAAGTACGCGTACGGATAGCATACCGAGAAACATTTTTTCAAAGGCCCATGCCAGCTTAAAGGTATAGGCTGAAAAAAATGGGCTTGCCTTACTACGCGCATTCCCCATATTATTATCTATTCGAATATACATGTGCTATTTACAGCACCGTACGAAAGAAATAAGCATCCGTTGAAGTTAGGCTATTTCATTAAGGAAGGTAGGAATGCCGATTAAAGAGAGGACAGTAATCTTGCAATGGGTTGCAAGCTACCTGGAATGAAAATTAGTCGATAAATGCCGAAATTGTTAATAGTTTTATGGTTCTTGGTGTATTTACTCTTTGTCATTTAAGCAGGTAATCTGTCAAAATAGATAACAAAGGAAAAGGTGATGGATAAGCTTATTTATTTAACTATGATAAGCACACCAGCTGGCATTTATTTCCATGCATTACCAAAATTTGTAGTTCTGATCGGGTCATATTTCCAACTTGTTAACCCTAAACAGGTAAGGCTACATGTGTACTTCCTGCTATGACAAATTCAATTCAGGTAACAGACAATTTGAGAGATGTACAAATGACTAACGAAAATCAATCAGTAACAGGATAAAAGCAAGGTTCTATGAGCAATATCCCGAAAAAACCCTTGTAAACAGATTCTCCAGAACTATTTTGAAAATACGGTGGGTAATTCGAAACTTAAAAGAGCAAATCTGGAAAATTAAAGCAAGGAAGCTTGTAGAGACGAAGAAGAAAACGTAAGATTGTTAGACGAGATCATTACATGAACTTTTATTATTGCTACTAGTATTGTAATCATTTCATTCCAAATGTTTGCCGATATTTTGCATACGTTAATGTAAATAAAGGTTTTCAACGTTGTAAGTCGTTCGATAAAATAAAATTCCACATCTTTTTTAATGATCCCTTTCTGTATAGGTGGTTTGCATAAAGAACGTCCAAAAATAAGGAGGCATCCGTAAGTGCCAAAATATCTCTACTGACATACTAGTTCATCCAAAAATAAGTTAATGCAAGTGGCCGAAGTTACTCCTGCTGGGCTTGACATTAATTAATTTCTTTCCAGTTATTATGGTACAAAAAGAATAAGTTACTTCATCATCAGGTAGATGGTGTTAATTATTAAAAAAGAAGCGTTACTTCTACCATCTAAAATAAATATTGTATTATAAAGGAAAAAATCCGAGTACTTATTGCTGGAATTAAACAATTAGAAGAAATGTCTACTACCTTTCTAGAGACTCCCTAAGGCTAACAATGGTAAGAAAAAAAAAGTTATTTTTTTACATGTTTATTCTTATTATTAAAAAAAGAGCCATCCATACATTTGCGATAGAAAGGTCAATCACATAATAACAAATTTAAATAAAATTGAAATTTCTATTCAATATGAATTTCTAAATTTCTTTTCAAGTTAATTCAAAATTATTCAATTAGTAACAGTATGCCATGGCCGTTATAAAGCTTAAATATATTTTGAATTATATCGAGCAGAAGAATCTAAATTTACAAATTTTAAGCTTAAAAGCTTGTTGTGTAGATTAAGAAATAAGGCTACAGGTAAATATTGTGGATCGGAACTTATTGCCATGCATGCCGTTCGTTAGCTTTGAATAAGCGTATATCACCTTGTAAAAAATGGTTAACATTCAAATAATAATTTACCAATTTATAGCCACAGTTTAATTAAGTGAAACAATTAATTGCTCCCTTTGCTGAAGGATAGCACTATTTTTGCTGTCTGAAGCGAGCCTGATATAAGTGTTTTCGCCTGTGCTTGTCCTGGAACATTTTCCCAGTACAAGGTTTTTAAATGTCCTCTCGTGCTTTAATTACTTGTTTTACATGACTCTCTTGCAAGCCACAGAAAGGATTAAGACCGACGAAGGGCATACTCACTGCTTCTTTAACAAGCCTGGCTGTATTGTCTTTGATTACTTGGATCCCATTGCAGAGTAATGTGGTTTCTGTGTCCTAGTTGGCTTGAATTATGCATACATTCGTGGATTAGACAAAGCATGGTAAATTTTCAAAATGTACAAAATTGAACATCTTGCAGTGATACTTGAAAGGAAAGACAATGTCCGAAACCAAAGAGCGAATAAGACATACATGCTCTGCACGAACAACCAAAAAATATATCAAGTCGTTGGATTGCCATTCAAGAGTTTCAAAAAACGTGTTGGAAACAGGTTTTGGTAAATTTTTCATTTACCAAAACATATTAGTATGAAACGACAAGATCATTTACTGTAGTAAACCATGGAGAAGCAACCATTAGAAATGTTATAAATGGAAATATTAAGTAATTATGTGATGATTAATATAAAGCATAAATAACGAAACGCCTAGGATATGTAATAAAGTTACAGGGAAACAGACCAACCAAACGTGTTTGAAATAAAAGAATTTTCGTATCAAGAAGAATGAACAAACCCAGAACTAAGTGGATACAAACGGTGGAAAAACTTTTGAAAATCTGAATGTACTGGACTAACGAAGATAGAATAGAGTACGTAATTGTATCGTGCAGATCTGCCTTCACGCGTAAAAATATTAGCATTATTTTGCCAAGCATTTATCAAAAATAAGCTTTTCGTACATACAAGATTCTGCCTAATAGCTCGTTTCTTTTGCTAGGCACTGTACGAGGCGATTGTGTAAGTCGTAATAGGTGCAGGCTGATATGTCATACGACCTGTCAGCGGACGGTGGTGATTGGATCGTTTGCGGTGGCAGTCACAATGCTGCCCGTTGTTGGGTTGGCGGTTTCATTCAATGCAAGATAGTTAGGTAATTTGTCGGACTAAACTGGGACGTCGACCTTCAGATTCGGCTAATGTCCTGTGTATGTATGTACACAATCCGCAGCCACACCTTACCCGCATTCGTGTAGGTACTTACATTACACACGCACTGTAGGTGATGGAGACCTTACGCACTTACATGTTAAACACGAATTACGTTACGATGGATGTACGTAATACGCATGTATCTTTTTCATCTCCTTTTCATAGCAACTTGTTGCATCCTCTTAAAAATGTTTAAATTAAAGGCACGCTAAATAGAGAAAAGTTGGATCAAACGCTGTTTTGTTGGTACTCCACCTTTCCGACTACCCTTTCACCTTTAGCATTGTTTAATTTCATGCTGGTTCTTTTTTATCAATTCTTTGCCTTATTTCTTATAAGGGAGCTCCCTGTGGTGTCGGATTGAAACTTGGCAGATTTGTAGGACACACAGAGTGTTTTAAATCGCCTGTTACCATTTTGGTGGAATCGTCAAAATCGTTAAAGAAATTTTGCAAACAGAAATAATTATACATTACTTATAGAGGTAATGTCTCTTCATCGTGTGAAAAAGCATGAGAGAATGGATTCGTGTTGCCTACTGGTGTCTCCAAGAGTTGACAAAACGCGAGAGTCGACAAAACACAAAAAAAAATAATTTAATCCGCCTTTGTCCTCTCCATTGATTATTGCTATGTTATTCCGCTGATGTAAATCAATATTGATATTACCGAGTAAAACTTCATCTGAAAGCATTTTCGTGAATGTTTCCAACGGCTGCACCACCTGATTGGAATATGTGTATGTTTATCGGCAGGTGTGGGCTCTTGCAATTTGGCAGGACAGCCACCTCGAATACCATTTGTAAAGGAAATACAAGTTTTCGTACAGCCGATATTATAGATAGTATGTGTTGTAGATGTTGCACATTATACAGCATATTACATGTTTTGCATGCCATATAGGTTAGACTGCGACTAGCGTGCAATTCCAACTTAAATCCGCTCGCAAACATTATCAGCCCCATATATTTCCATGTTTCGTCCTGCTATCGTCCTGTAAATTTGGTTATCTTCTTAGATTCGATTTCTTCGTTTAAGCTGCGATATTCAGTTATGAGGATGCTTAAAAAATGTTGTAAATTAACATTAACATTGACTTTTAATACCCATTGACGAGGGCCCATTTCGATGTATAGATTGTGCAAATTAGCACATCTTATATTCAACAATCTCCAATAACATTTTTCTGCGTGTTCCTCGGTTTTTTTTTAATATTTTTTCCCGTCTATATAATTGCCAAAGATTTCTTCCATTTGTAAATTTAAATTGCACAAGCTATTGAAGCTAGCGATCGTCTTATTTGTTTACCCGATCTTCAAAATTTAACGGTTATCCTCTTATAATCGGGACCTATACCTATATCATCATTCAGTCCACACGATTCTTCAAATTCTCAAAATCAAAGTATGAAGGATGTCTCATTTTCATCTGTAGCCTCTGCAGCTCGTAGACGAAACATATCTTCAAATTCTAATCCGATGTCGGTAATTGTTTTCCATTGTAGTTATATGTAACTATAAGCAAACGGATACAACGTGTACTATGTTACCACGTCCACATCCCGCCAATTGAATACTTCATACACATCTCATACTTATATAATGGTCCTTTCCGGGCAAAGAAGTGGAAATAATAGTAAATTGCAGAAGTCCGAAAATCGTAAAAATCTTAAGGATAGCTTTCATCCCCTAAATTTGAGATAACACTTGAGGGATCCTATTAAATCCTGTCAAGCTTCGATTCGATCGGTGAGCGGGTGTCACCTCGGGGCGTTTCTTCGTCAGAGATACCTAAGTTTGCCTATCTATTTTATCGTGTTTCATACTTAGCGAGTACAGTAACCATTTCGATTACTTCTCCTCTATTACCACTATTTTTCACACGGAGCGCTTCTCCTATTTCAGTTAATCTTCTTTGTCGCGATTTTTCTAAGCAACCTCATTTCAAAATTCTCATTTGATTTTACCTTGTTACTCAATAACACCATATTTCCCAACAATAAGTACGTTTAAATAGTTACATTTGCAAGCTGCACGGTCTAATTTTTCAATTAAGCATCGTTCGAAATGTATCTACTGCTAAAATCGATTGCCATTCTAACTATTACATTTTACGAATACAGCTGCCACGGTTGATGTCTGTAATTTGTTCCATTAAAATCAAGGATTCACTGAACTCAATTATTCATCGACGCTAGGGCGCGTTACTCCTAAAGTGTTTTTAATTCACAGCCGCCTTTCGAAAATACGTTTCGGTAAAAACGTTTTAACGACAATTTCATGCGCTAAAAGAAGGCGAGTTGACAATATAACCGCCGCGAGGATTAATTGCGAAGTAATGGAGCATATTACGCCGTAAAGGATACTCGTGCATACCACGAATAAAGAATTTACTCGTTTTTTATGGAAAACTTTGCCGCTGTTACAACTTTATTTAGGTATCAATTGATTGGTTGATGTCAATAATAAAATTTTATCCGTAAAAACGTCGTTATTGCAAATCTTCGGTCGATATGTGATAAACGCCTTTTTTCGAGATTTTTATAGCCTCAGCTAGCTCTCTAATTTTAATTCGACGGTCATCCGGCACAATTTAGTGTTATCGATAATGGTTGCAGTTTTTGGTCGCCCTATTCATCGTCAACCCAGCTAAGAACGATTCTGGTTCAGAAGCTTGATTTCTAGATAATTTTCATCACTACAATGAAGGCACTGCTTAACCTACCGCCTCTGAATTTGCAAATAAAAGCATAACGTACCATGTGACGGACCAAGACGGGCATGCGTTTATTTTTAACATGATAGATGAAATCCCCAAATTAGGTACCAGATCGAATCCTCGAAGCGATACCATTGTGAGAACTTACGAGGCGGTCGTACCGACTACAGAACAGCGGCAACAAGGGAATGTTGCTGAAAGCGGTCTCGATTTTTTTCACGGACGGATCTAGAACACAATTCGAAAGAGAGGCGGAAATATGCGGCGCTGGCAGATTGCAAGCGAACATTTCTGCTAGGCTTAGGAACTTTGCAAACAGAAGTTTATGTGCTAGAGAGTTGCTGAAAATCTTGGTCGGAAAGGATAAGATCTTTATCGACAGCGAAGAGGCTTTAAAAGCACAAAAATGCATCTGGAATCATAGAGTGATATATTCAGTTATTGAATATACTCGTAGAAAAGAATATTGGTACCGTCGAATATCAACATTTCACATAAAGAAAAGCCAGGACGCCGGAGAATTCCTGCTTAGGATCCCTTTGGAGCCGGAGATCAAAAGTCACCAACATCAGCGGTATGAAAGATATTGGAGAGAAGAACCAGGAAACGTGCATTTAAAGGCTTCTCTAATAGGACTCTCGAAAGAAGAGTCGAAGGAAGTGTTGGGTGTGAGCAAATCCGATGTTAGCTTTTGGTCCAACACCACAGCTGTTCGCTGTTCGCTGTTCTCTAAACAAGCACATGCAGAAAGTGGAATCCGTACTCAAAGCAGTATGTGAAAAATACGGTGAGGCTTTGCAGCTTATAAGCTACCCCGAAGCATAAGATACAGAGGATTAGGGAGACGAAAGACTAACCTAGGAAAACTCTTAAACACGGAGTCGAAGAAAATTGTTGAACTTTTGAAAGGCCATATAACCACCTCAGCTTGTCTGTAATTGTTATTCCTTGTGAGTGTGTTGTGCCTACTCAAATTAAACGTCGCTAAAAAAGATCCTTGGTTGAATAAATACCCAACAATATTCACAGAAAAACCACGATTCTGTGAAAGAAGATTAGAAAAATTAGGAAAAAATCATATAATTGCCGAAATTATTAAAAATAAAATTAAATTAAAATTAAATTGAAATTAAAATTAAAAATAACATAAAAAAATAAAAACAGAAACGTTCAGTTTTTCTAGCTCGTCCAGCAATATGCAATTAATTACTGGAACAAAAAAAATCATTTAACGAGACAATTTAAAAAAAAGAGTCAAAAAAGAACGTTATTTCCATACGAAATACAACTCAAGTTAACTGTATGTTAATATGTTTGGAAAACTCAAAATTAAACCTCGAAAGCTATGCAAAAATGAAATTACAAGAAAAACGGGCCTAATAACATTATTTTTTAAACACGAAGATGGGAAAAGTCGAAAGCAAAGAGCAAATATTTTAAAGCGTTTATTAAATTTGCCATTGGAATAGATGGATGCGGTAACTTTTCCAAATTATGTTTGAATGTTCAAAGTCAATAGCAGAACAATCACTTAGTTCTGCTTATCCTTGTACATGGAGCGGAATAAACAAAAACAGCTTAGGCAGAAAAGATGATACCAGAAGTATTTAAAGGAAAATTTAAAAATCGTCTTAATTGGACAGCTGGAAGTAAATATAGCTAGTCGAAACAAGTTATTATCATCACCTCTCGAGTTGCATTTACTTTTCGCTTGTAGTAAACGTGCCTAGAAACTTTTGAAGAAGTAGTAATAGCTTATTTAACTGAATTAAAGACAATTAACGTAGACATATATGTAACTCCAAAAGTTCAGATAGTGCTTTATCACATCGAAGATTTTTGTCAAATAATAGGCATTATGAGCTGTTCGTTCTGACTTTAAAACAATTTGGAACGTGGAAAACAATCCAAAATAAACTTGGGCAATTTCTTCGAATTGCGCCAATTTGGTTAGTTAGTTCTTCCAAGTAATCATGATCAATAAAGCTTATTAAAGGAAACCATTTTTAAATAAATTTAGATATATTGCAGTAACTATTCTGAAGAATGTGCATTATTCTAATAACAGCGACAACACATACATTGCAACTACTTTTTCGGTTAGAACATATCCAAATTCGCTATTCGAATATTTAGAAAAGTTGTCCAAAGATTTAAGGATGGGAAAGAATAGTTTCTTGGTTCGTTTAAATCTTTCGCAATACGTATTTATCGATTGCATCTTCTATTATCGCAATTCATCTTGTTACAGACGGTTTATTAAAAAATAGACTGCTTCGAATGTTAGACCTAGAAAATCCCGTCCGATTCAATAATTAATAACAGGCGCTACAGACTACTTTCTTTTTTCATAAAAGAAGGCAATCAGTTTGTGTTAATTACTTAACGGTATACCTTCTACATAAATAATCGAGCAAGACCTACTCGAACCGGGCTTTTCAGTGAGCGTACATATTTGAAAGTGGACGCCATACAGAATATTCAAAGCGACCATGTATATTTGTAGGATATAGAAAAGATATTACCAGCGAAAGTAGACGTGGCTTGATGAGCCACCTGTTTACCAATGTCCGCTACATGATAATTTGTATCGTAAATGTATAAGTAAGTTAAGTACTATGCGGAAGGATATTGAATAGACCGTAGTACAAAACGCAGCCATATGGTTTCCTATAAGCTATACTAGTAAAACAAGCGTTTCTATTTCAATAGGGAGACGTCGGTTTTAAGCATTTTCAAGAGTTGGTAACATTGCAGTTCCAAACAATTCAAGTAATCTATTGGTTTTGTTATAATTAGTAAAGGCAAAACGTTGTAATGTTTTACGCGGGGAAAATGGGAAAAATGTTGAAATTTCTAAGATTTTTGAAATTATTTGGATGAAATTTTTATGGTCGTGAAATTCGGGAGTATTCTTTCGGCAATTTGGAATTGATGAATGAACTTTCAGATGACAACTAACATTATTTATCGAAATTCCGCTTAATAAACGCTATGTTTATGAGAGAAGAAAAGATAATAATAATGGTTTGTTATCCATCGGATTCTAGTTACAGGACAATATTATACAAAGAATACGTACAATGCTAAATGGTAATTGAATGTAAAATAAAAAAAAATAAAAAAATAGTAAAAGGAAAAAAGCTCAAAGCTCATTAATTTTACTAAAAAATACATCATTATAAAGTGTATCTGTTATGCGGCACATGGAAGGTGGATGGAAGAAAAGAATAACGGATTTGTCCGAGATACAAGAAGGGAGAAAGTAGGAGAAGAACGTGAAGATGCGCGAGGAACTAGAAAATTCAAGGAAGAAAGCAAGTGGGATAATCACCACGCGCAAACTTCCAGGCAAAACGTGCACTCTGTCGCTTCCGACGAGAAGCCGCGGTGTCAATCAAGAAGAGCGCGATCAAGCGATGTTCCGCACTGGATTAATTCCGTCGGTCTTGAACGATAAGAATTTGAGAGATCTCCGTTGAATCTTCTCAACTTGGAGCTGTAAATAGATGTAGTGAGGTGACCAAACAGAGGTATAAAATAAAGTTTTGAAAAGGGATATATTCTCAAAGTATCTTTAGGTGCGCATTACGAGGCTTAAAGCTTTCGATACGGAAATACAAAGGTGGATGATATGCGGCCCAAAGCTCAAGCGACTATTAAGGATAACTCCAAGATTGCAAAATTCATTAACTCTCAGAAGAGCTTGGTTGTTGATGAAGTAACTGGAGGGAATTGAGTTAAATTTCCTTATAAGTAGCACTTGTTCACATTGACCAGCAGCTTTGAGGAGGCAAACCAATCAATGATCGTATTAAGATTACGCTGTAGCTGAATAATGTCATTCCAGTTCTTAATAGGCATAAATATTTTTATATCATCCGCAAAGGCTAGAACAGGACAAGATCCAAAAGCAAGTAAATCATTAATGTAGAGATTGAATAATAAAGAACCCAAATTCGAACCCTGTGGAGCACCTGAAGAAGGACTAAATTGTTGGTCAAATAGCATTTTACAAGTCGAATAAGTGATGGACTGAAGCCAAAAGCAGGACATTTCTGAAGTAAAGGTAAAATATTGTGATCCAATGTGTCGAATGCTTTACTGAGGTCTGTGTATACCACGTCCACTTATCCTTGCGCGTCAAGATTCTGGCTAATAAATTGGGTAATCGACACAAGATTGGTAACTGTTAATCTTCCTATGTTCCCGATGTTCCTGATAATATATGATGGAAAATAAGACAGTTTCATAGACCTTGGCAAAATTAGACAAGATCAAGATTGTTCTATAATTATCCATTCTTAAAAATCGTTCTTCTCTCCCTTCTCAAAAATTGGGATTACACCGGCTCGCTTCCAAAAAGAGGGGAAAGTACAGGTTCGAATAAAGCAGTTAATTATAATTGACAACGGTTCGAACGGCAAGAATGTGGCAGGCACTACGTATTGTATGTACGTACTACAATTGGGAATTAAGTCATCACCAGCATTGTGATTATGAGGAAATGAAGACATTATGTTGATGAAATCTGTTATAGAAGTAGCAGATAATGTAAGAGGAACATAATTGGTATGTATGTCCTCATGGTTAATTTTATCACAAGGAAGGTAAGAGGAACTGAATTTATGAGCGAAGGCGTTGACAGTGTCCTAGGGAGATCCCAAGTCCGAATCATTATAAACTAGTGTTGAACCTTGCTTTGTTTGAAGACATTTAAAAATCGTCTTGATGAAATGAAAGATGAAATACAAAAAAAGTAAGTCCCTTTTCGCCACTACCGTTGTTGACTATACTTACAATATCTCTTTACCACTTAGGCCCCAAGGTTAATAGATAATAAGTCAGAAAAGGAATTTTCTTTTAGACATTGAACTTCTTACCACTAAAGAGAACTTTACTCTCGATTGGTGGACAAACTGAAATCAGTAGATAAGATGTGTGAACGGCGCTGATGACAGGTTGCCTCTAGGACGTTTGTTTGTAATATTAAAATATATTATTTACAATGGAAAATAACGTCCTGAAAATGCTGTCGTCCTACAGGACAATTTCTAATAAAACTATTTCAGTTGATATGCTTCTTGACACATGGCAGGTGCACGCGTGGTACCTATTCGCAATAGCGGAGACCTAAAGAATATTACTAATTATGGACGAGTTTCCGTATTGTTCGCTTTTGCAAAGGTGTATATGCTCGAAAATTTACCCACTCGTTGCAAATATAACAACCTTTCAGGTTGGTTTTGCTGCGAAACGCTCTGCTATCACGAATTCAGCTTACGTAGTATACTGAATTTATGTTTCTAACATCTTGAATAGAGCGGACCAGGTAGATCTAAGACGTTTAATAGTTTATAAGTAAAGTTCGCCACTTCTCGTGCGCTTTACGAGATTAACAGAGACTAGACAAGCTCGTGTTTATTCGTCTCTCAAGAAAGGTTTGTGTTTCGTCTACTAGTTTCCCCCGAGATTCAACAAAGCAGGAGTCTGTTTAGTCTCCACTAATTTCCAATAATTAAAGGAAATTCCACGTTTGTTGGTGCCCCATAAACTTGAAAAAGTGGCACGTCACTATATAATTTGATCTAGAGTATATAGGCCCATGTTAAAAATATTGATATGTTTTAGTAAATGAAAAAATGGAATTAAATGACGATCATTTAATTCGATTCTTAGCCATCATGATAGGCTATGGTTAAAAAAGTTGTTACATGTGCCAGAAAAGCCTTTACTTTTATAGCACTTCTTTTTAACTCACTAAATAGGCTAATAATGGAATCTTTACGTTACAAAAAAAAGTTAACAATTACTAAAAATTTGTCAAAAACAATCTAGGGCTTAACTGCAGCAACGTACGTAAGTTTTTATCACAACGCAATGCGTAAATAATTTAAGTAAAACTGGACGAGCTTTCTTGCATGTAATGCTCCGTATCAATTTACCACATCTATCTGGGAGAAAAAAGAAAGAAGAAAATATACATCGCAGGATGCAATTAACGCTAGTGAAAGTGCAATTGCAGAAATTATAACAATGCGAACATTGGATACAAACGAAATTAAGATCGTATAAAGTCGACCAGGACGAAACGATGAATGACATACTTACCTCACTTTTTCTTTTCTTTTTCCTCTTCTGACATAGAAGTGGGCGGTCAAATCAAGAAAGCCGGAGATAATTTGTTTGTCGCTAACAAGTACGTATAGCTGATGTAGTTTTGCTAAAGATAGTTTTATGGTTCGTTGTTATATTGAGAATTCGACGAAACGCCGAAGGATATTTTATATCGTTAGTTACGTGAATAATAAATTAGTAGCATTTCTAGCAAAAATTGAATTATAATTTTTTACCGTCGTAAACTTGTGTGTATTACAGCTTTTCTTGGCATTTTTTTGCTGGAGAAACAATGGCAACGTAAGGCCGGCTAGCCAATATCGTCTGGAATATCTACGACTTTCTTATTTGTTGATCTAGATTTGTAAAATTTGGTGTGTACGTCAAGAGAGGTATGCTGTGCATTGGAATTTATAAAATATCGTCCACGTCTACATTTATTATCTAACAAAAATAATTTTTTCTGCGTGTTTTCATAGGAAAGTTGAAATAATTAATTCATCTTATATTTTTTGCTTGCTTAAGAAATCTCTTAAAAATAGATATTAAATTACTCGATTACTTCTAAATATTTTCTTAAGGATTGCTTTGTGTAAGAGATCTACGAAAGCCTATTAAATTAAATGCAAATTTTCCCTGTTGCTGGAGGTAGATCATTTTCCCCGTAAGTTAATCTTTATAAAGTTATATAAAATCTTTGTATTCAGTTCTTATCGATTCCAGTAATCGCAAATATGTAACTAACTAAATAAAGATTATCCTTCTTGCATGGTATCGAATGGCGCCCAGTTATTTCATCCAAAAAGCAATTATGGTTTGCCAATGTCCGAATTATTTTAGCGGAGTCCAAATCAAACAGTTTTTAGGTCAAGATACAACCGTTCTAGGCCACTGTGACAGGTATGTTGTATGGCTCTAGAGAAAGTTCTATAAAAGAACATTTCACTAACACATGGAATACGCTCGATTACGCGGTGAGACTGGAAACAGGGCAAGATCACCTTAAAATTGAAGCCATCAAAAGGATAGGTATTTAACTAGCGAGAAAGCTACCGAAAGAAGCTATTCTAATAAAATATAGTCTGCAAAGATTGACTCAAGTGTGACTATTGAAAATTGGGGTAGCATTCGGAAGAAAAAAATACGTTTAGAAACAATGAAAGAAGTAAAGATACTGACACCACCATAGTGTCCAGATATTCATTAATATATAGAAACACTAGCTGACTGTGTTGAAGACCAATACTTAAGTGTAAGAATGTTACAATTGGTTAGCCAAATAAAGCACAATGGTTATGTGAAAACGAAAACTTTTCGTTAAGATAATTAGTAAATAATAAGTTATTAATTACGATATCAATGTCAATAAGTCAATTAACACCTTAGAAAGGAAAACAGAAAAAGATATCAAAAACGAACATAGGAAATGAATGGTGAAGTATGGCGGTGGAATAAGAAGATTGAATAATTAGAACACGAAGGAAAAAACTAAACAGTTAGAAAGCGAAGAGCATAACGCTAACGAAAGGGATAACGGAGAAGGAAAAATGAAATTTAGTACAAGAATGGAAAATTACGCAAAAGGCTAACAAAAACAGTAAATAAATAAGCCTCGAGGTAAAAAAGTAGACATTAAAGTCTCTTTGAGCTGGAAACATGGGACGTAAGGCGTCTAAATGGAAAAGAAATTGAATTAACTGGTAAATTTGAGAAAGCAGATTTGGACGTATTAGTGACCGGAAACTAAGAAAAAAGGAAACGGGGCCTTAGAATTGGAAAGTTAACACATTCTGATATCGAATGACGTTAAAGAAGAAGTCAGGATGGTTGCCGTACTGGGATGTATTTTACACAGAAACATTAAAAATTTTAATAATAATTAAAATCCATATAAGGCCACCATACAAGGCAAATTGAAGCTGCTTATGTTCTTTCTGAAGATGTGAGAGTGGAACAGATGAAAGCAATTTTGAAAGAATCAAATTTTATTATAGAAACGATTAGACGAAAAGTCTAGTCTTTGGAGATTTCAATGCCGGGGTTAGAAAGGGAGGAGACGCTTACGCAGCAACAGTAGAAGAACATGAAAAAGAGCTAATAAGTAATAACGTAGGAAAGTTAATTCAATTTTATATGGACGACAATTTCATAATAACTAATACTTTTTTTAAATATAAAGAAACATATAAATGTGCAAGAAGCCGAATAATGGAGAAAAATAAACAGATTGTATTTTGGTAAAGTAAGAGAGTTGATCATTAGTCCTAGATGCAAGAGTTAAAAGAAAAACGTGGATATTGAAGGGGCAGATATAGCATACGGAGAAATATAGGAGATCATTAGAAAGTCGAAAAACGAAAAGGGACCCGGATAGGATAAAGTAACTTTCGAAATATGTACAATAACCGCATATTTTCGCAGAATCGTTCTCCTCTAGTTTGTTGATCGCCTTTAATAAAATTCTTTGTTATTAATAAACGTTGATAATGATATTTAAATTTGAGTTCAATTGATTTTAATTTGGTCTGTAGATCTTGTGAATAAGTGGAACAGAGAGCTCTCGGTCCAATTAGATCATCCACGTTTCGAATAATCCAGGCTTTTTTATCTGCCTCATAGTCAAGACACCATTTAGCCATTTAACTCCGCTAAAGCAACGTAGCTTATAACTTTTTCTAATTAATAAGTCTTTTAATTTTTCTAATCTGTCCATGTTGGTTGTAAAAAAGCATCTTACTCTTTTTCTTTTATCTTTCCCGTCATGACATTCGTCATTTGTCCGGAAAGCTTCTAAATAAATAACTATTTCGTCACTGTTGAGCACATTTCTCTCTTCGTAGTTTTTCAATAATCGTTGTTGTACACATTACAGAGTTTTCGCTTAGCAAACCATCCGGTACTAGCTCTAACACCAAGTCGAACACTTAATTCCAAAGCTTTTTGTTTAGTTATGCTATTGGATGTCAGTAGATCTTTAGCTCTTACAGCTTTGAACCATTCCGAAACAATTTATGTATTTTGGCTTCTTAATTCGCTTGTTTTTTTCGCACTTCGCGCCATCCACATTATATGCGGATGATTTTTTTTTTTAATTGTACACAAAGTTAATGCAGAGATTTGCGCCCTGTTACGTCAGCAAGCGAGAGGAAGTCACTTATAGAGAGTCAGATAGAGGACGAAACACATTGCCAGCAAGATTTGTTCATTATAAGTCTCCAAATAAATTTTAAGTTCAGTAAAACAGATTCGATCGTCATAAATATACAATAAAAACAATATTTTAATAAATATTGTCCTCTTCTTTCAGCGCTGCTTGTTTTTGCCACATTTAAGTTGTGTATCCTACGACTTCTTCTGAATTTGCACAGGAAAAGGGTAACATTCTACAAAAGGATTTATATTCTTGTCAAAAGTTTACTTGCTATGTAAACATCTTATTAATAATTGCAAACGTTTCGATGATTAATACAAGACGCGTACTTTTCTAGGAATGCTCTCGATTTACTCTAGCACAAATCCAGCAGCGTTTTCTCGGTCTTTTTTCTTTTTCGCGTAATTAATCTCAATGTTATTCAATCTGTTTACACTTTCACCGTGTATTAGCAATAAGATAATTCAGCATGACAAATAAATATTAACAATTAACGTGTAAGTACACCAGCGTGTCTTATTGCCGACGAAACCATGACCTTATTTATTTACGATTTATTTATGTTCCTTCTCCAAATATGCAATCCTCTTAACGAATGTACAGAACAAAATTTAATTTAATTGGGAAAAGTTATATCCATATATTTTCATATTTTAGCTGGCAATGTAAGAATCATTAAATATGGCACTCTGTTTCCTTTTCTTGAGGGTGTAATTACTTGAGTAACAATTATCGTTTTTTCTTTTTTGTTAGAAGTTTAGGTCTTTATTCGAAAAGGATTATTACATTAAAAGAAGATGATATTTATTCCTTACATTGTCTACTTACTAAAGTCGTAAAAAATAATTTTAAAATTCCTATATTTCTCTTAAAGAGTCGCAAGATAACTAAAAAAAGAAAAACATTTACATCCGTATAACTATCGCACTGCGATCACTGAAGAGATTCACTGGCTCATTTACTTGTATTTGTTATTTCAACCCAAAATTCATCAGGAATTAGATTAGATTAGATTACTCCCCGTGGTGGTTCTTAATTTATACCACTCCGAACCTCTTCAGATCTATTGTGGTCATTAGATCAATTACATTAGCTTTGTTTTCTTTGCTAGATTTAGTAATCTTGTAAGTTTTTCCTGTAAATAGGTTTCGGCTCATTGGGTATTTCGAGCTCATTTTTGAGAGCGGCACTTTTGCCAGTGCTACACAGTCGCACAACATATGAACGGCAGTCTCTTCTTCCACGTAGCACACTTTACATGCTGTTCCGTCTGTTAGACCCAGATTGCTTATGTGTAGAGATGACAATGTTGCCTACCGGTTCGACAAACCACGAGTCTGTCTAGTCTCTGCGAAAAAGGAATAATTTCATCCGCCTTTGTCCTCTCTACTCATGTGTTTCTTGAACGTACAGTATCCTGTTACCAGACCCGCTGTTGCTCTAACAAAGTTCCTCTCTCTGCTTAGTAGGTCACCTGTAAATGTAGACCTGCTTGGCCTGTCCCTGTACTAGAATGATCTCCCACCAGTCTTATTTTTCCATTGTTTAGTGGATTCTTTTACCGGTATATATGCAATTCTTATGACTGCATTGCACGATTTTCAGCAGTTGACGAGCTTGCTCGGGCTAACTCGTCTGCCTTTACGTTCCCTCGATGGCCTTCTTGCCCTAGTACCCATACCAGGGTCACTTTAGTTCTGCTTCCCAGCCTATTGAATGCACTCATGGAGTTCCACACCAGTTTCGAATTCGCTTCTGTGGAGTCAAGCGCTTTTATTACTGCTTGGGTCCTTGAGTAAATAGCAATAGATCGATAGTTGTCTGCTTGCCGATCTAATTCTTCAACACATGCCAGTATTGCTACTATTTCGGCTAAAAATACTGTAATACATCAGGAATTGAAATCCGCGCACTTAAGGTACGAGCCTTCACAACGATATGTCCGAATAACGGATAATTTTTCAAAAATTCTCCATCTCTTTAAGAATTTAAAATATTTCTAAAGCTATTATAAAGACGAAAGAAGCGTCTTTCTGATTATCCTTATGATTCTGATGTTTTTAAAACGGTTTAGGTGGTACCGTAAAGGAAAATCACTAATGATGAACGTACGATATGTGATTATAAGTAGAGAGCACAAAAGCGAGTGAAATCGTACCTTTTTTGCAGCGACTAGACAGAGTCGCGTCTATTCGTCTCATATGAAAGGGTTCGTGTTGCTTACTGAGAGTCGACAAAACAGGAGTCTGTCTAGTCGCTGCAAAACAGGTATGATTTCACTCGCTTTTATCCTCTCTAATTATAAGTCTATCATTAGTTTGGGTTTGTAACTGGGATTAATTGAGGGTAGGATGGCGCCTAGTGCTATAGGTGCGTTGATCCAATCAATGATTTTCCCAATAAAGTATAAAAGTTTTGTCTTCATCTCAAGTAGCTGGAAAAAAATTTAGATTTATTACACTGCGTCCAAACATAGTTGCCAAGACTCATAAAGGCAACAAAGAACGTTGTACACTTGTCTCTATGAAGCTATAAAGCTAGTAAGCTAAATTGCAATGTTATTCAGCTTAATAAATTTGTAGTGATATTGCTAGTACTAACGGGAGGATATTGTCCCAACTTTGTTAAATCCTTCCGAAGACTCAGAATACTTTGCACTCCTTGAGCAACCAGAGAAAATGGCGGATTATATTTTGAATTCCACAATCACAATGTGCTTGTTAACAAATTTCTTTGATGTAAGTGCACTTTCCACTGCCAGAGAAGAAGGTTGTCATAAATCTCATGTATATTCGTCCAGAAGAGATTGCTTTAACCATTCAGATGTATTCTGCTAGATTTGTGGTAAAATAAGCATAGAAAGACAAAGGCAAAACATCGCGGATTTTGCAAAGAAAGCGTATTTTTTTATTTCGCTCGCGCAAATTAAAAAAAAAATGGAAACAGGATAAGTATTGAGTTACCCATAAAATCTGGAAAGTACGTGTGGAATCTCTGTGGCAACGGACAATAACAAAGACAACAAGTTTAAACTTTGGCGTGGATACGATGGATAAATGGATAATGATTGTCGTTTAGCGCATACGCCTGAAATTTTGAATTCTATAATTTCCTATCTAGGTAATCGGTTATTCTGTCAAATGAACATGTTGCAATACGCAATACTCAAAGAAAGAACGCGTATGTAGATATTTCATTATGTATATTTCTGAAGGATTTTGTCAGCACATATACATTTCATTTTTCACACCCGCCGACAATGAAAACACGATCGTTTATCGTGCGATCGCACCTTTCTATGCAACGATAGACGGGCCAATTTACCTCGTACTTGGGCTTGACATTTTCAATTCCCATCACATGAGCCTACCAAAACAATATAATCGACACTGAGAGATAGTATCGATCGATTATGTGAATAACGGTCGCGGAAAAAAAACATACGTATGCGTTCACCTTGTCTTATTTACGGATAATCAAGGGTACCGCAGCTGTATGTTATGTACGAAGCCCGTCTTAAAATAGGCGAGCAAGCGTTCCAAAAGTAATAATTTTAGACCTTGCGATTCCCAGAAAAAAATGTTTGTTTATTCACATTAACAATGGAATACGGCCTACGATAACATATCGTAATTGGTTGCACGTGATGTATACAAGTGCTTAAAAAAATATAGATATGTAAGTGACAGTGTTCGTAGAAGTTGAAGTTTTCCTTAGAAAAAAAAGATAGTAAATGTTTCTTTCTGTTTATACCTTCTACCTATCTAAATGATAAAAGTCACACCTTTTCAGACAAACGTATTGTTCTACTCTGTAAAATAAAAGAAGATGCAAGTTTACGCATGTGCATTCCACAACCGAACCATTTGCTTTTAAGCATAAATTTCAATTCAAATAATAATGATAAACATTTATTCTCCAACACGACCATTTCGTGTAAAGGGCAACAACAAAAACATTACATATAGAGTAACGATAACAAAGGAAAAATAATTTCTCAACAAAACATCACATATGCTCCAACTAACGTTTTTAAACTATTGCGTCCAGGTGGCTACTTCCAATCAAAGATACGTAGAGATGTCAAAGGCAGGTGGAATTATTCCTTTTTTTCAGCGGCTAGATAGACTCGTATCTATTCGCCTCATGAGAATGGATTCGTATTACGTACTGGTGTCCCCGAGAGTCGACAAAGCACGAATCTGTCTAGTCTCTGCAAAAAAAGTAATAATTTCATTCGCCTCCTCTCTAAAGATGAGTCTTTAGAGAGACAATGACATTTTTAAATATTATTTTCACAAACATCGCAATTGAACAATGATATCAAAACTGGTTTACTGACAGGATGATTCACAGCGAGTATAATAAGTAGAGATGACGAAAGCAGGTGGAATTATTCCTTTGAAGAATAATTGAAGAATAATTGAAGAATGGATTCGTGTTGCTTAGTGGTATCCCCGAAAGCGAATCTGTCCAGTCTCTGCAAAAAAGTAATAATTTCATTGTCCTTTGTCCTCTCTAATGATAAGAATTACTCCGTTTTATAACCTGAGACAAGCAGGTAACGTTTTATGTCCCCATAAGCCCATCCCCTCCATTGTAAACATGTTTATTGGCCATTAATTAGATATCATTTCTAATAATTTTATTACCTGCTGTTAGGATAAATTGAAATTTCTCTCCATAAAATCGTTTATGTTTGATTTCGGTATTGAATGCTTTACTGTTATCCTAACTCAGTTATACAATAATACTAAGAGCATTGAATATTGAAAAGTTTGATTTTTTAAAGTTTTAGCTATCGTGGACGGCGGTGTGTAATCGTATATCACACCCTGTAAATCAATGAAACATATGTTGACCAAGGTTCAGTATAAAACAAGTAGATTTATTTAAAGCATCGTCCTGTAAGCTTTTTCAGCAGTAAAAGAAAAACGAAATTTTACTGAGCGTTACCAAAAAAAAAAGAAAACGCAATTTAGCCAAACATACACATATGTTTCTTATGTTAGTAAAATTCTAACAAAATTCGTTGACCACTTGTATTGAAAATATTTGTATTTTACAAGAGCCATACATTTTCGAAAGAATTTCGAGCATTCTGTAAAAGCTCTTACAGAAACTTTCTGGATCTTTCCGAAATATTTCCCGTAGCAAAAAGAAATTAGGGGAACACAATTCGATCGCAAGTCAACACACACGAGCACATGTACACACCGGGCACCCAGTAGTCGTTGAGGTAGGTCATGATTACGACCGTGACATTACGCGAGGTAAGATCTAGATTGGCGTGGATCGTCCAGCGCGTCGACGATATAGCAGCTGTGGTAGTAGTTGTAACAGGGGGGAGCGACACCACTCGTTAACGACCGTTTCGCCGCAAACCTATAAAAGACGAAACGCTACTCCGGGCTCGAGCAGTCGAAGAAAGCTAGGTCATATGGTATTGTGGCAGTAGCATGAAGTGACGATCGAAGTGACAACGCACGTGTTTCACTTGTTACTAATAAACGTGTCTCTGTGACCCACTTTTTCCAAAAGAAAAAAAAAAGAAAACAACATAATTAGTGTGTCGAATCCGCGTAGGCGAAGAGAGGAGTGGTTTCGTAATTGGAAAGATTAGTGCCTTCAAATAAAAAAGACAGTGGCGAATTAATTTCGGAAAAAAGACTGACGGGAGGAAACGAACATTTTCTTTTAAGAAGCAAAGTGATACTGAGTGATGTGATATTAGTTTATAAATAAGGATATATCGTAATTTAATTTAATTTAAAAAGGACATTCTTTTGGAATTTATAGAACTTGATAAAGTGTGCATAGAAAATAGAAAGTACAAAAGCAACAAAAAAGAAGAAAATGCCTGCACCGATAGAAGATAACAGCACGATTTCCCAAACGATCATCGAGGAGAACGAAACCGAACTCCCACCATCAGGGAAAATCCTAGAGACTAGAGATAGCATCTCGTCAATAGATAGCGACGTGTCATTATCTTTCGACAAAGCTCCGACAACGGTACCAAATCAGGATGCCGAGGATGAAGGTGCTCATATGGGCGAGATCTCGGACAGCGCCTCCGACACCGGTTCCCATAGCGGAGGCAAGGATTCTGGATGCGAGGTCACTCCGGAAGTGACGGAACCACCTTTCCAACCCCCTAGCGACGAATTAGCCGACAAGATAGTGCAACAGGTAGAATTTTACTTTTCCGACGCAAACATCACTAAAGACGCCTTCCTACTGAAGCATGTGAAAAGAAACAAGGAAGGTTACGTCTCCCTCAAGCTAATCTCCAGCTTCAAGCGCGTTAAGCATATCACTAAAGATTGGAGGGTGGTAGCTCACGCCCTATCGCGTTCGAAGAAATTGGAAATCAACGAAGCCGGTACTAAATTGCGTCGTGTGGATCCTCTGCCGCAATACGACGAAACTACACCATCCAGAACGGTCGTCGCCGTCCATATGCCAATTCAGAAGCCGACGATTGAAAACGTAGCGGAATTATTCAAACAATGCGGTGAAATAGCTCTAATTAGGATCTTGAGGCCAGGAAACCCGATACCGGCTGATGTACGGCAATTCATCAACAAGAATCCGTCGTTAAGCGGAATGGTATGCGCCCTGGTTGAATTCGTCGTATCGGAATCCGCTAGGAACGCGATGAAGTTAACTACAACACTCGGAGAACCATTAAAGGTCTACGAATTGAACGGAATTCCTCACCCGGAACGCAAGAAGAAGAGCAACAAAAACAAAGGCGCCAAGACCCAAAAGAACGAAAGCGACGAGGCAAAGAAAAACGCTGAAAACGAGGAGAAGATCAAGAACGATCCGCGCTTGAAGTTGAAGCGGGGGAATTCAGTGCATTTTCCGCCGAAAACAATCGAACCGGCCGCCTGGCTCCAGAGAAGGTTTTCCGCAACTACCACCGAGGCTAATTTCCTTTTCATGCCGCGAAGATTGTCTTACGGTAGCAGAGATTCCAGCGACTCAAGTATTTATTCTTCAAGACGCGTTAGCACGTGTAGCAGTCTGTCCGGATTCGAGAGCAGCTCTAGCAGTAACAGAAGGATGTCGTCTTGCAGTCAAACATCTGATAGCAGTGGTGGCAGATCAAGGAGCAACAGTTCGGCTTTTCAAAACGAGAACGTCGTAAGGCTACCGAAAGGTCCGGATGGTTCCAAGGGTTTCAGACAGAGGCCTTCGATTACCGCAAATTAGATCATATAAAATGAGACGATGATGTATATTTCTGTTATTCCCAGAGAGAGGCTTCTGTTACACGAGGCTATTTGTTGTTTTTTTTTTGTATTACGTTATTTCAGAAAAAAATTATTTATTTATAAATCTTTAGCTTTAAGGTCTTTCAAGCTTTTTCCTTTTTTTTTACCTTTTAATAATTTATGTTTCTCTATTTCATCTATACACTTAATTTCTTTAGTAGTCTTAATTTATTTATTTTAAAGAATCTTTTATTTGTAATTTTCTTGCATATTGTATTTCTATTTGCTGTATTCTATAAGATTCGTTTAGTACATCTTTCATTCATTTGTCACCATCACTTTATTTATTACCTACTTTGTAATGTAAGTTTCTCTATTTCGTCCTATTTCCTATTTTTTTTTTTTAAGTAATTACAAAATGGAAAATAAATCTTTTGCATTCGATTTTCTCTTTTATTAATTTTTTTTTACATATGCTCTTCGTTTCCACAACGGTAACTCGATAAGCAAAGAAATGAATGTGGAATTCTCACTGGTAGCCACAATTTCTCTCACATTACATTCTCCGCACTTTCACATCGTTTGAAGTCCGTATAACAACTTTTTAGAGACTCCGCGCATTTTATCTAGCCGTCATATTAGATATCATTTTCTTCTTTTTTTGTATATATAGAGCCGTTATTTCAACACTGTGTATTACGGCGTTCGCGATTAAAGGATAAGAGATTTTAATTGTCAAGTCATACAAACAATTATAAAAGTGATATGTTAAGATATGTTAAGTGATATGATAAGATGTTTACGAATTTTTTTGTTTAGGATCGATTATTTTAAATTACTTCGCAAAAAGAATCAAGCTAACCCCAGCGGGCAATAAATATGTTATTTGTTGTTGTTTTGGAAATAAATATATTCTCAGCGTGATATTGCGTTACAACCTCATAATTTGCGATAACGTAAAGAATTAAATAACTTCGAAACTACGTAATGCTTGCATCACTTTATAAAATCATTAATTTAGATAGAAGATTCTGCAGGAACCGGTATCTGAACTTCCGATTCCTTCGGATAAAGAAGCACTTATAGTTTCTAGATCGCATAATTAGCCAATCAACATTATCAATATACATTTAATTTCAAGTTGCAAATTCTCTTAAATGCATCTACGTAGTGTGTAACGGATAATAATTCCTTCTCTAAACATTCTAAAATACATTGTTCTTTTATAAATTAAATGCAAAGTTATATACGAAGAGTCATTATTATATTCCTAGACTAGACATGAAAAAAAAAATAGATTATGGAACAACAAGAAAAATATATTTCAATATAGGCCATCCGGGTTTTTGGATGCAAGTGTTACATCGTTTCAATAACGCTTCTAATCCGCTATAAAAAAATCCTTTGGTTTGTCTGCTAAGTACCTTTCAACAGACATCATCATACGTTCCTTCAGTACCTCTTTGATACTGAAGAAATGGATGATGATGGAGATTTGGAAACGAAAAGTAATCACAAGAAGCTAAACTTGGACCGAACGTGATAGTCAATTTGTATGAAGTCGCATTCGGCAACGGCAGCTTTTGAACGTTTTGACTTGTGCGCCCTTTCGCTTTAATAGAATCTCTAAGGCGATGCCTTAAACTTGCATAATACACTCTTACCGTACCGTATGATCATCTATTAAGATACCTCGACGATACCAAAAATTAATTTTCTTGCAGAACTGGCGGCTTTAGACTTCTGGAAAGGGCCGAAGCCATCATTATATTGATTCTTCTTTTGACTCAAGGTGAAAACGATAGTCCCAAATTCCATCTCCGATAACGAGTCGATGGATAATTGAATGTTCGTCTTCACAAGGCGCCGAAAATCGTTCACGCGTCTCTATCCTGACATAGATTTGGAATGGCCAAAGCATTCATGGAATCCATCTTTCGCTAATTTTAACAATCATCCAGAATGTTTCTTCACCTTTGGGAAAGAATAATACCTTCTTTCAAATTTTTACCGCTTATCCGTGGAATTATTAGGTGGCTGCAATATGCAAATCTTCTCTTTTAAAATTAATAGATTACCAATTATATTTTTTGTTCCAGAAACGCGCCTGCCAACGGAAAATTGTATATTTTTGTCGGTCTCGATTGCACAAACAAACGCTCAGGATTATTTATCCTTTCAAGTACTAACTTCATTGCTTCGTACAGGTAATTTGACCGAGTAAGCTATCTAAATAGTGGGTTTCCTTTATGAATTGAATCAGTTGTAGTATGTTTCTTTAACATATTCACGTGTGCATTAGAAAATGCATTCATCAACACATAAAGCATTAATAGACTGTACTTTCTCTCTTTCAACACCATTCTGTTATATATATTTTTTTCTCTGAACCTTAGGCAAATAAAAAAATCTTTCTTCAAATTTATTTCGCCGATTAATTAGCATCTTTAATTTTAATAGCTTTTTAGCTAGAGGAAATTAAAAAAAAAGGTTTTGATTTTCACCTTAGACGAACATCCTCAATTTCTTTCTTCTTTTCAACCATTTTAACCAGTTTATAAAACTACGTCAGTGCTTTATCGTTTACTCATTTAATTAAATAATTATGCAAATAATTATGTAAATGAGCATGTTCGACTTGAATGGCAGCAATTAAAAATTCATCGTGCAAAATAATTTTTTATTTCGCACGATTTACACGATTGCACGTTTATTATTATGAAAAATGTATAGCGCGTTCACGCTCAGGTGTTAAAAAGAGTAAAAATCGCTTGCATTATTCGTTGGTAAACGCTTCGAAAGAAAATTTTCTCGTGGAACAATCCTTCTGGGCGCGTCTGAATCTGCTCTACGTGCTTTAAATTCACAGGTTCCAACACCGTAAAGCAGTCGCAATTTCCATAAAACTAACATCGCCTTGACGGGAGTTAATTGCTTACAATGTGCAGACTCCCGATTGCGATACATCAATTACGATTGATTGAAACATACTGCACGCATTTTACTAATTTTCGTAAATTTGGATTGCACCTATCGCGTATTCCTGTAAAAAGAATGTGCGGAACGTCTGACTCTTGTAAATGCTGGAAAACAAATTAGATCAATGTAATACGATAAACAATCGTTCAAATTAACCTTCGGAAATACACTTATAACAAAATTTTTAACGAGATACTCCAACAAGAGCAGCCGGTCTATTCGGTCGCGTTGCGGTAAGAAACCCGTTGCTCCGTCGCGAAAACCGCATAAAGCGAATACAGTGAGCCGAAATTGATAGAACTTGGATCGCAGAAATTTTAGAAAATGTTGTTTGGATTAACGAATCCAAGTTCGAAGTGTTTCGACAGAAGCGAACAGTTTTCGTGAGTCGCACCAAAGAATGTTAAGCCATTGTGTCGTTCCGATAGATGATAGTTTGGGATTGTTTCAGCAGTGATCTCGCCAGAGATCTCGTAACATCAAGATTACGGTTGATTGGGAAGAACTTCGTATTTTCGCATCTTTCCTCTCAAGCATAAAAAAAGTCTTGCAGATCATGCGCTGGCCTCCGCATTTGTCCGGATTTGAACCTCATCGAGTTACTGTATGATGAGCTAGACAGACGTTAAAGACAAATCTGCCCAACTTCAAAAGAACGCCTGTTCCGGATTCTCCGAGCCGAATGGAACAATATTTCCGGGGAAACTCTGACCAAATTAACAGAGCGCATAACGTGGTCCGAGCAGCATTAAAAGGGAAAAGAAGCTTCTTCAACGATCAAAAAATATAGCCGTGGTGCAGTATTTTAATGAAATTGTGTTGTTTTTAATCCTTTATTCCTTCTTGTTATTTATTTATATCTTTACTTCTACGGATGCATTTTTATTTTCTTTTGAATTCTTGCAATTTTTATGTAGTTAGCAGTAATTTACTGGTTGTCCTAACTTCAATGGACAACTACGGCATTTAGTAGAATATATCAGATTTGCTATTATTCACATCAACAAAGTTTCCCGGTTATCTAAGAATGATGAATAAAGCTTGTAAATACTGGCGCAAACATTTATTGCGAGCATTTTATCTTCCACGAAATCGGAATATAACCAACTTCCGCTGTACTTAAACAGTTATCCGAGTTAGAAAACCTATAATTCGTACGTATTAAGGTTTTATAACTCTTTCAGGATAAATGCTGTTATGAAGAAAACAATCAGGAAATATATGGGAATCATGATATAACTCTTAGAAAGTGCACCGGATTTATGTTATACAAAAAACTGAATACAATGCATAACGCTAGAGATATAAGTCAGCATTAATTCAATTAAATTGCTTTCTTGCTTTATCAAAACAATTCGTATTCGATAATTTTCAATCGGAAGAATTAGCTGCAGGTTACGATATCTTTGTGTTTATGTCGTCCTAGCGTTGTTGATTACTTGTTCAATGACATGAAACGGTCCAAAGAAGCAAATGCTTCACTAATATTCTTGAAATTAGAAACGATTGCGATTTGAATATTTTTTGTATAATTCTATGATGTAAGACAACAAAAAATCTAAGATGTTGAAAATTGATTTGCCGACATCTCCGAAATGCAATTGACAAACGCACACTTTAGTTTTAAAGTTAATAGAGGACAAAAGAAAATATTATTCCTAAAAATATGATAGATACTTATGCACTGAGTTAAAAGAAAGGTAATCTACGAATTCAACAAAGAACCTTTCCGGATTTGCTTTCAGTTTAGCTCTTTCTCTGTACTCAGTAATAGAATTGTGAATTTTTCTCTGGTACTTGTTTCTGTTGAAATTTCGGTTTAAAGTAAAATGTGGTGGTATCTAGGTTCCATCACTTCACATCTGTCTTGAATTCATAGTTAACATCATCCTTATTTTATTGGAAAACCTGTATATCTTGGCGTATTTTCAAAGAACAAAGTCGAAAGTTCTACAATTACCATCAAACAATCCTTTATTTGTCGCGTCACTAATGCTGCAATTTAAATGGGAAAGCCGTCTCATCCTCGTTGTCTCCCATGCGCGAAAAGGAGTCATTGTAGGTATCATATGTGTAAAGCAAGTTATTTCTCTTTAATTTCAATCATATAACCATGTATTGATTCCTTTATTCAACATTATTCGGAAATTCCAGTTACGAAACTTCAGGTTGAAACAGATTAATTCCTTGTTATTATTCAGTTACTTTGCCACCTCATTCGCTCTTCCTTACCTCTCATTCTGTGCTTCTATATTTTTTTCTCCTTCTCTCTTCCATTCTTTTTTTACTCCTCCTTCTTCTATTCCTTGTTCTTTTCCTTATTTTTCTCCTTGTCCTATCTATTTTTATTATTTATTATCGCTTCTTCATTTATTCTCTCTTCATCTCCTTCCTCTTTTCGTCTGTTTCTCTTATACCTCCCTTTCCTTCTTCAACTCGTCCTCTCCCTCCTATTCTCTGTCTCCTATTCCTTCTTAATTTCCTTCTTCTTCTACTTCTCTGTTCCCTTGTTCCTTTCCTTCATCTTCTCCTTCCACTTATTTTCCTCTTTGTAATTTCTCTTATTATTTTTATATTTGACTTCTTCTTTTCCTTAATCTTTCCCTTCCCCTTATTCTCTAGTCTCCGTCCATTTTTTCTTTTTTCACATTTTCTTTCACTTCTTCCTCTTCTCTCTTCCTTTTCCTTCTTTTGCTCCTGCACTGCTTCTTCGTCTCCTTCACCGTTTTCTCCTTCCTTTATTTTCCTTTTTCTCTTACAATTTATTTTATTACATAAAACCCCTTATAATTTAATAATAATAATAATTGAAATTGCACGCTCCGACATCCACAATCTAGTTAATTTGAAACGAAACATTTTTTAAGCGATGATTTAACGGGCTATTCAAGTTTATAACTTGTCGTCGTCTCTGCATCGTTCAGCCCATAAATGGAGTAAATTATATTCATAACATACGAATGCGTAACTCGGGATTATATCGGCGTATCCACAAAGAAATCTTGAACGCACAGAGCCTAACAAACACGAGGCGACCCTTTACTATTGGACCACCGAGACGCATATTCAAATGAACTGATTAACTCAGGAGTGACTGAAACTAACTCTTTGAAACCTATCGATGCTGTATGAACTTGTAAGCAAAGGGAAACTTTGTATTCTTCTAGTATCACATAGTTTCAGTTACAACTCAATCAACTACCGTTTCAACAAGAAAACGTTTTACTTGGAAAAGCTGATTTCCATCGTACAAATGGAAATATTTCTTTCCATTAACGATATAATTCGAGATATTTTATCGACGGCCGTTCCACAATTATACTAATTACGCCTAGCTATCGTCGATGAGCATCAAACAATCGTATCATTTCCCATCGAATTATGCGCGGAGCAAATTGTCAAGCGTAGAAAAAAAGTTTTAATTGTTCAATGAATTTAGAATGTGACCCGCTTTTGCGTTAGGTTCGTCTTATCGACGACTTTCACTCTATCGTGCATTTCGATTCATGGCGCTATCGACATTAAAATTTAATAGAAAATTTTTAAGTTTAAAAGCATGTCAAAGAACTTCGTTGGATGGAGTGTGAAGTTATGCATCGAACAGTCTAATATTATAAGATGGTTTTCTTTTTTCATTGTAAATAGTAAACATATCGTTGTGAGTGTTAAAGATATATTCACAATCGGCCAATGATATTGAGCAAGAAAATTAATTTTGGGTATATTTGCTTATTCACTTGAAGTAGAATTTTTAACGGAAGAATAAAAATATTCACCAGAAAATTAACATTAGCTTAATGATAGTTAAAAAAGTACAAATTCGAAAAATTATTGAAATCAATATATTTTGAACAAAAAAAAAGAAAGAATTTTCAGCATTAAAAACCCTGTATTCTCAGCCCCCTTTTCAGGAACATGAAAACTTAAGTTATCAACCTGCACATTAGCACTTTAATGATCGCCACATTGCGTGAAGTTATAAAATAAGTAAAAAAAAGTTAATATTAGTTATCCAGACAAGTCAAAATTCATAAAACTGTGTGACATCACCCACAATACCTAGGACTATTGTGGGTAATGTCTTCTAAACTGGATATTTAACGCGCAAAGGAAAGCTGTAGCCACTAACTTGATTCCTCCGAAAAGCTTTGTCTATCTAAAACCAAGTAGATTCAAGCCACTTTGTATTTTGAGCTTATGCTATGTATTCTTTTACTAGATTCTTGGCCAAAGAAATAATAAAAAGCACTGACTATTTTCAAATTCGAAGTAGGCTCTAGTCAAAATTCAAAATAACTCTATCCTGGCACAAATTGATTTCTATAACTGATTCAGTATAATTTAATTTAATAACTTCTTAAGTGGAAATATCTTTTTGTTATATAAACGCTTGTTTTTCTCTTTATTTCTGATGTTTCGTTATACCTTTCTTATGATTCTACTGCAATGTTAAAGATAACGGTATCATAATTAGCGTTGTTCAGCCATGTGTATCAAAAAAAAAAAGACGTTCAGGCAACGGCAACGTTCCAACGACGTGACACCCAACATGAGGAGACCTCTGTATGAATTCTTCTAGCTGGTTTTCGAGCACATAACTGATAACTGTCCACATTAAAATCAAAAAACAAAGCCTAACAATAATTAACAAATAATGGTTTCCATGAAACATATGGATTCTTGTTTTTAATTCATATTTGCTGCTTCGTTATTTTCTTTATGGCATTTAATGATAATCGGTATGATTAGAGCACGATTAACGTGTTCAGGCAACAATAACGCTCTAATGACACTTAAGTCTTTTCTTGCTACCATTTCTGTATCCTAGAAATATTAATCAGCAAATATACCTTCAGCTAACGACAGTCCCGAAGTAGTCTTCGGAATACATTCTTTCGATTCTTAATATTCAAATTTAAGGGAACGCCATTCGCAAAAGAGGTGCAAAACAACATTTATAATACATTTAGTAAACATGTACAAGAAATTAAATGTTATTACCTACTAAAACATTAATAGGTAGGAAACATGCAAGGTCACGAACTCGCACACATGATACTAAACTACACACAATGACGCTAAACAGCAAACCCTAGGATAATGTTCTGTTAAGTTAAGTTTAATATAATGTTATTTAGTAGCAATAAATACTTAAAAAATACAAAACGGATGGTAAATTATTATTGGTTGACAATCAACAAATACTATCGTGAGCCGAAGACGAAAAGAAGCTATAACTTCCAAATTTTTCTAGTTTTTCGTTTATGAAGATTACAGTGGCGCACGAAGTTAATTGATTCAAAAAAGCATCATCGGAAATAACGTAATTACAATTAAATTTTTCCATTTTCCAAACATAAAAGAGATAGAAATAACCCATTCTCATAATCAAAAAAAAATAATCATGCATTTTAAGTGTTCGAGTAATGTTAAAAAGAGAAATCAATAAAAAATTTTATGATCGAAATTAAAAATAAATAACTTCACTAATAGATACAGTACCATTAACGCCGCTTTTTGGCGTATGGTAGATGACGAGTGTAAATTTATAAATAAGGGATTATTTGATAGTAATTGTAGATAATACTATTAATTATGACGTTTGCGAAGCGGTAAAATAATAGGTGACACGACTCGTGCGAAAATTCTGTCGAATCTGCCTAAAAACTTAATAAGAATTTCCTTATGTCTGCGCCTCAAAGATACTTGGTTAAAACAAGGAATTTTCTAATAGAAATCGACCTTTCTACTGTTGGATGTACCCCTATGGACAATGTGAAATGCCAAGAAGAAATGTGGAAGTGGCGCTGATGACTTATAACCTCATAGACGTTTCGTTGTAACCACAAAATACGACGTCGTTTCATTTGTATCGCCCTAATAAAATAAAAAAAAATAAAAGTTTAGATTTTTATTTTTTTCTAAAATACGCGTTCATTTAACTAAAACAAATCATCCCTAAATGTCATGAGATGATTTCTACGCGGAATTGATATTTTTAGAATTTATAATAAATTCCTACGTAAAACCAAAATTTTAATTTCTCGTGTTTTCAGGGCAATACAAAAGTTTCAGTTGCATGTTTTTGAATAATATCTGAGAATCGATTCCCGCCACCCTGACTTATCTATCTCGTTTGTTTTTCGAATTACACACCGAAAAACGCTAAAAATAGGGATCGAATTTTCCCAACATCCTGAAACCCATAGCTTGCTTACCGTAAGAGACAGAAAATCGGGGAAACTTTTAATTGGTCCAAATTGAATTCTTTAAATGAAGTTGTTAGTAGGAGAGTTATAAAAAAATCATGAAAAAATCTCTGCTAGTACTAAACAAACGTAATGGGATAGAAACGAATGCATTTAAGTTTAATATCCAGTAAAACAATTAGTAAAGTAGGTATCAGTTATAGAGAGGTAAACAAATTAACAGTAAGATTATCTAAAGAAAAGAGCATAGACGTTTCGAAAAATTAGGCGATATAAGTTTTTTGTCCGAACGATTATTGCAATACGCTTAACTTTACAGGCAAATAAATAACAAATCACATGACGATTATTCCAAATTTTATGATGAAGCAAAACAACTCAATTTCCTATTCTTCGCTTTGATCTTGCGCAAAGTAATGTACGACGACAAATATTTACATTACTTAACTCGCGATTCATTCGAAAGATGTCAATTATCGCGGCGCCCCGTCTATTGTTTTTAACGATAATAGCTTAATGGGTGTATTGTAGAGGTAACTATGCGGGTTGCGTCGATTGTTGTTAACCTTGACTTTGGATTCAATTTGACACAATAGAAATAAATGGTTCGTTTGTGCCGGTTGTGCGAATCTCGCGAACTAAATGGATACACCATTCGTGATGTTGTTAACTGCCTTATGCGAAAAATGTTATTAAGAAAAATATTTTGATATGTTTTGTATTTTGTTCCTGAAATTCGAAACTGAAAAAAACGATAAATAATAGCGAACTGCCTTTGTGGATAGAGGGAAGGATAGAAACACAACGTAATTGTTTCGACACTTTTACCAAAATGTTTTTTTGAAAAAGATGGTCCCTTAAGTGAGCATTAGGTCTCTAACTGTGAGATATAGTTCTTGTTAATCTCATTGAAACGGTTATGTTGGAATCTATTACATTTCTTAGACAAAAACTTTTTTCGTATATTTCGCGTGAGTTCCTGATTTTAAAAGTGCAAGATTTTTTGAGATTTTTGAGAAAAGAGTTGCCTTTTCGTCACATTGGTATTATTGCTGTTTGAAAGGGTTCCGATTGCTCAGGAAGTTGATAAAATAGGAAATAAAAAACTTCTTGAACTGCTTCCTGTAAAATTCGACACCGTCTTCATCAACCTTTGATCCTAAAAGAAATACAAAGATTTTATCTTTCTAGTTACGTTGATGTTCAAATTTTTGGCGATCAATTCGATACAAAATCCAGCAGTTTCCTATCGTCAAATGAAAAAAGTCACTGTTTGCAGCTTTTTTTTTCTAAATTTTCGTCTGTAAATCTGGGTCCTTTCAATATGAATCTTTAAACGTTGAAAATTATCTCCCGACATTATAACCTACTGCCTTTAATTTATAAAAGATATTGTAGAAGGTGTTCATAGACTCAAATTTTTTGATGTTATAGTAAGTTTGAGAAAAACACTCACGAGCTCACCATTTCGTGTTAAGCAATCCAAGAACAGTTGGAGGGATAGCTTAAGAAACTGTGCGAAACTAGCTGTGAGACTAACAGCAGATAAGATGAAGTAAAACCACTCGCGGAGCCGTGCTAAGGACGCCGGTTAGGCAGAAACATGTCCGTAAATGGTGTTTTTCTTTTTCTCTCCCTGCGTTGTTTCTGTCGCGAATGATTGCACAAATACCACGAGGAAGCTATTTTAGAATTATTTTTTATTTATTTATTTTTTCGTTATGACATAATAAACACAAATTGCTCTAACTTTTGCACGTGAACTAACTTTAAAAAGATTTTTGAAAATCCCGCGTTTTTTCCTATTTTTTCTTCTACTTTCAGCTTTTCTGTTTATCAGAAATTCTACTTCTTCGTCAACACCTTCGGGTGAAAAAGCATGTAGGTTACTTCAATAAAAGGTGCTATTGCCTACATTCGATTAAGATTGTTGTTATAAGGTGTCTAAAACAATTATTTAATTCAAAAAAAAATATTGCACCTCTCGGCAGAATCATACTTGCTAATTCCTTAAAAGGAAAGAAAATTCTTATTGTCGTACCTCTTGCTTCCAAAAAGGATGATGTACTCGTTCTGTACTGTAAAGATTGTAGCTGTATAAACATAAAGGAATTAGGACTGCGTTAAACACTTATTTAACAGCTATCGCGCAGTTATTTCATTTTTTTAAATGCGGATAACGTTTTATGCTCATCTTGTAATGATTTGAGCTCGAAAATACGCCAATAAAATTTTTGAAAATTTTACGAACAATTCAGATTGATAATCGCCATAATGAAGAAGATATTTACTATTTATTACCGGAGCTGCTAGCTTAAATTGCCTGCGATTTTTAAAAGTTTCTTCTATGTATAAGGAAAGTACCATACATTACTGTGTAAACAATTTATACCTTAACTTAGTTGTATCATTTTCGAGGATCTTTTAGTGCAGCAATGAAGAGACAGGCCAATTACCCAATACCTAACAAGGAGAATTACTTTTGCGAGCCGCTTCTTTCTTAATTTTCTTAATTTCTTAAAATAACAAAAGAACCGCTTAGATGTTTAACAGCACTACTAAGACTCGTCTAATGATAGAACATCGAATCACCAGTAGCCTTGTAAACTTTCGAAATATATGGGAACAATTGTTAGACGATGACTACTAAGTATCAGCTGTCACCAGCACTTAATCTGGAATATCTCAGCAACGGAATGAGCAGAAGACGAGATATTTGTGAAACAAATCACCACAAAACACGAAAAGCGAATGCAAGGCTCAGTATCTTGGTCATCAATTGAATTCTCTTCAATTTTGCGGCTTCGGATTTCTCCTAGCTTCTCTAGATCACTGATCCATTCATTTTCCCTATTTTTCAAATTTTTTTTTTCAACACAGGCGTGAATTGAACCGAGTGGAACTCTTTGTTAAATACTTTTGGAAGCGGAACATTCCAATCTGAGTAGATAACAATGGGAAGGTACTTAACGAACAACGTCGTTCCGACATTACACAAAAAACAATTCTACATTTTTATTGGATATATTGAATTTTCCAACCAGACTTATTAAACTTATTAAATTAACCGAATAAATTTAGCAGCTTTCGGTCTTTGAGCCTTTTCTGACTTGCGAAGCATCTTTCATTTTTGCCGCCGAGGAAGAGAAAGATGTGCGGTAAACTTGCACACGTTCTTGAACTTAAGCGTATATTTTCATCATTCCGGTACTCCGGGGCCAAATCTAGGGGCCAATTTACTACAGCTAGACTTCATATCTTCTTTTTTATTTTCTTTCTTCTCTATACTTCTTTTTCAGGCCTGTTCACCACAATTGCTACGTTTTGCAAATTACGTATAGTTCGTGATGCACTATAACCGGAAATGTCGCCTACATTAAACCAGCATAAGATTCTTATTCTCGATCTTTTCAACTTCATAAAAAAAAAGCGTACGATTAGTACATGAATGTATAAAATACACAAGTTTTAGTAGAACATGCTAAAAACCTTTTTTTTCTATTGTTTAGGCTTTTTAGGACGTGAGACTTTTTCTTGGAACTTTCTTCGTAAAACATCGTAGTAGCACGCAATTAATTTTAATTATTGGTGCATTAAATTAAACGGTTAAGAACAATAGTCTCCACGTATACAACAGTACACCGACTGTTAACGATTCTCTTCACCACGGTCTGAATGCAAAACTGATTTTCATTATAAAATCAGATTGCGGCTAAAGTAAGGCGTTGCAAGAAATTTACAGTCGCCGATGTTGCCTTACAGAATTGCGTATTTTCACGTCGGAAGATAATCAAAATTTTAGTAATTTTCTCCTAAAAATACAGCTGGAAGATATGTATGCGCGTAAATAATGATAAATAAAAATATTGTTTACTTTGCTTTGAATAGCCCGCTTTGCTTTTATGGTCACGTTTTATTATTTATTTTGAAATGAATTTCTGTATTTAACGGATCTTAAAATTCAAATTTTATAAAAGAGGAGGAGGCTATTTAGCTATTTTCACTGTTACGATCCTTTTGTGGCGATGGCCCAACGGGGTGTTTGTTTAACCTCTTCGCGGACCCTTTTTGTGTAAAATATTCCGTGGCTTTGTTACTATCACCTCCTCACTGTAAAACGTGAAGCGCAGTTAACTGTCTTCCAATACGGGGTCCCCTAAGAAACTTTGATCATAGCGGGACTCAAACACGCAGCATATAACTTTGCCCAGTCAGACGTAAGCTCCCTTACCATTAGATCTCCGAGTCGTTGAAGCAAGAAAAAGCAAGAAATGCAAATGCTGGCAGTATAAGTTGCAAACATTGGCATCCACTATGAGCTTTCATAAACAATCAGAGAAAAATGTGGGTGTATTAAAAGAAACCTCTGATATTCTTCGATCAAGTAAAAAATATAAACTTAAACGAAACTTCTTTTCGATAGATCTTTTGGTTTCATTTGGTTTCATTTGGTTTCTCACAGACTCCCAGACGGTGACAAAAACTTAATCTTTCAGACGTCGAAAAAATGGTAAAAAATTTACCATTCTTTAGCCATAACTGTTTCCTTCTCTTCCAGATGCAAATGACGGTTTACCTCTCGATCAAGTACCATTCTGTGTCGGTATTACCTTAATGGAACATAGCCGGTAAGGATTGTGATTGCAGCCCTGACAAGCTTCCTGTCAAGTGTTACAAGCTTTCTGGCTCTGTGTTTTCTAAGTTAGATGAATACCTTCGTCTTAGATAAACTTGTGAAATTACCCAACGTTCGGGAAACATGTGCTTTGCCAATGTGAAAGGTTTTGGACTCCATAAAGCATGCTTGCCAACTAAACATTAACATTACATTAAAAGAAGAAATTAGCAGCAAGTAGCTTGTGGGATTCTTTACTAATTATGATTTTGCTAAATGCTCTCCTTAACAAAATAAATTACGCAACAAAAACAGTTTTCTCTAAATGAAGTGAGTCAATTTTAATAGAATAACGTGTTAATTGTGTTACTACCAGTTGGAAGTACATATTTAGATAAATATGTTTGTGTGGAATAACGAGTTTACAGCACATTGTTGCGAATAGAAAAAAAATACAAATTAGCGTTGGTTAATCAAATTCAACGTATTTATGGTCCACGAACGAGGCAATAGTGCTAAACGAACGAACCAATTTCCCCATTTATATTTACTAGATTTATTCGTGAGCTTATCGCAATATTTTTGTTGGTTATCGAAATTAACCATTGGTTATCAATATTTCGCGAAAATCTTTACTGTTAGCATGACATTAAAAGCAATGTGCAAAATATAATAAAAAAAAGCTATTTGCCAACGCTATTTATCCATGACTACCGAAAACAACTAAATGAAGATTGAAAAAATTTGTTTTGCTAAAAGTTGCTAAATGATGAAAAGTTATCTGCTCTTTCCAAATTGCTATTTCAATCGATAAAATGATAAATCATCGGATTGGAAATAAATATAATGAAGGTGGGTGAATTTCATTTGGTTTTTCTTGACACAAGATTGTATTGAAAAATTAAAGCTCTGGCTTTAGAAATTGACACAATGCCAGTAGAACAATTCAATGCTGCCAAAATGCCAAAATTCGATGCTCTGTAGTTGTTAAGTACGACTTCGACTGAAAATATTAACTAATCCAGGAAATTGATATCTTGCACACTTTCTATTTCGCATATTTTAGTAAAAGCCGATGCCGAATAGTTATTGCGTACCCCTGGTGTATGGTTTCAAATTTAAAATGTTTATACGGGCACTTATTGCAGAATTGAACGAATAAAAAGAAGTTTTACAAATCAATTAAATGTGACCAACGGTGGTAGTTCTAATTTTTTGTCCATTTTGTTTTTTAAGTATCCCGACCACTAATGATGTACAAATTATTATTTTACTTTCTAAATTTAATTACTTTGAAATTGGAGGTTTTTCGGGCAAAAAAGCTTCTAACTTACTTTTCTATTAATGTGTTACGTTTCATGTTCAATATTTACCAATCTTTTCAAAGATATTTTGGAGTAACAAAGAATTTTTTTCAATTTCCCACATTCATAGTATATTTAGAGAATTCATATCGTTTTTCCTTGTTTATTTTTTTATTTATTTATTTATTTATTTATTTATTTATTTATTTATTTATTTATTTATTTATTTATTTATTTATTTATTTATTTATTTATTTATTTATTTATTTATTTGTTTATTTATTGTTATAATTTTTAAAAATATTTTTCTGGTTTACCACTCTTTTAATTTATATTAAAATTTAGAGATTAATTTCGAAGATCAACAGCATCAAATTATTTTATAAAGCTTTATGCCTCTAGAAGTGCTTGTGGAGCTCTAAGGTAATAAACAGAACAAATAGCAAAAACACACCGAGATAACCAGATTAATCACAGATAACCAAAATTTATCCAAAAATATCAGACAACGTGTACGTGAAGGTACCACGAGACATAATCGAACAAGAAATAATAATGCCCGACTTAAATGTGTAAGCCTTTCTAAAAGAAATAGGTATCCCGAATCTGGAGTAATTCATAAAATTTACAATGACATTTTTAAAAAACGATTTTCCAGCCTTCAATGTTCATAGTCAATATCTACAGTATCTAAAAGAAGAAACCAAACAGTCAAAGCTTCCTAACTGCGATAAATGTTTTGATATGTGAATAAATAATCTTTATCCCGAGTTTAAAGAATTCAGGCTTTTTTTATGACTTGCGAGATCAACGCCCATTTGCCAGCAATCATTTTTTAGATTTGATTTTACCCATATTGTTAGCACCAAGTGAATGAATACACCGTACGATCTATTATGGGAAAACACCGCAAACGTTATACTTAAATAGAACTAATAACTCTGCAATGCAAAAGACGTAGATCTGCTCGGTATTACTTTTTAACCAGCAACATCCAAGAAAAATGTATTTTAAGCTAGATTCTTCAATACCATCTGGATACTGGCTGTGTAGATGGGACCATGTACCTTTCATGATCGTAGTACACGTAGACATGAAGTCTCGAGATTATCGTGCGGTAATAACGTAGTAGACTGCAACCATATACCAACGACCAAATGACCAAAACCATAATCTGGCGCTCATCACGAAGGGAAGGTGTGCATAGTGTAAGTCATGTGTGCAGAATATATACTTTTGCAATATCCATCTCAGTCCTGCACTAGCAGGATCCGTTCAGATTTCAATACGCTGGATCCATTAAAAATTACCCCGCTTTTCTATCTTTTATGGTAAGCGAGCTATGTTTTAGCGTGTTGGGAAACTTTGATCCCTATCTTTAGCCTATTTTCGGATTGTAATTCGAAAAATAAACGAGATACGTAGATGGACTGATTCTCTAAGTCAGATTTTACTCAGAAACATGTAACTGCAGCATTTCTTGGTAAGCGGGCACTTGGGTTTAATAGAAAGCAGAGAAATCCAAGAAAGCAATTTTGCCCACTAGCTTATAAAATTGCTCGTCCCACAAAATTCGACCCTCTCCTTTGTGTCATCCTCATGGCAACAAGTAGGTTATTGTACCTAAATCTGTAGCGTATCCATTTACTAAATACGAAAACTCTAAATATCAACAAAGTAGTGAAAATAACATTTTTCCGCGAAAACCTTACTTTTATGAGGAGCAAGGAAACCTTTTCGGGTAAAGATAGAAGACCGTAAATATATTTGAAGAAGCCGTAACGTTACATAGAGACTCCATTTTATGTTATGCCGGCGTAAAAGTATTCAATTTTAATGTAACTTTCCATTATATTATGTTTTATCACGTACATATACCTTGATAACGTAATAGATAATTTACCAGATAATCGCAACGGTGTTAGTCTTAATATCCATCAGCTTGTGTTGCTACTGCTGAATTATAAATTCATAACGGAACAAGGATAATCTCCATAAATCATTCGCGAAGCTTAGTCGTATAAGGGGATGTTTGTCCTTCGAAGTCGACTACTTGCGAATGGTCAAAGTTGTTTAAACATCGTTGACAAAACTCACTGAACGATGATCCCCGTTTATGTCAGTCTATTGACAAGATCACATCCGATGTTGCGGATGATGGCGACTTGTCACCGGACATGAAAACTAAGTTCGTCATTTTGATCCTGAGTCAAAACAAAAGTCAATGCAGTGACATATTAAGACCTCCAACCATTCCTTTAAAATCACCCTTTCTACGGCGAAGTTTTCTTAAGATGGTCAAGAAATGTTACTCCACAACAATGCACCAGTCCACAAGTCAAGACTTTCAAAAGCTGCTGTTGTTGACTGCCGCTTCGTAGAAATTTTGTTTTTGTTTCCAAATCTTAAAAAGAAAACTGTAAGATGATCAAAATGTATGGACGATGATGAACTTGTAGCGGATATTGAAAGGTACGTTGCAGACAAACCAAACATTTTTTTTTATAATGAATTAAAGATGTTATTAAAACGATGTGATACTTTTAATTGAAAACAAGCGGCCACAAGCTGCACAATTACGAAGGCTACTATTAGAAAATAAGGCATCTGTTAACAAGAAAATCTCTCATTTCTTCCGAGAAATTTTAGCGTGAATAGTGATGATCATCATCACTTATCCGGCTATCTGGCATTTAAACCTTTTCCGAATTCTTTCTTTTTAAAATTGTTGCGTTTTTTCTTTTTGCTGAATAGTTAGATAGAATTAAATATTTTAGTACTTAACGCCTTTGAAACGTCCAATCCTCAATTTATAATCTTACAAAAAAGAACCAGAGTAAGAGAATTAAGGACAATCTTCTAAAGAAACTGCAATTAAATTAGCGAAGCCTCCGCAGCAATATCTTGAATAGAATCGAGTCTGTTAGCGGGAAGGAAAGATGATTAATATTGTAGCGAATGTTTTGCTAAAATCAGCGTATAAACAACGTATTATTATAGTATGGCGTCGATCGTTAAGAGTAAAGAAACAACAGCCGGTCTACAATCGAGGTTACATTTTCCGTTCCAAACGAGAACATTCTAGACGTGATATTCGCTCGTGTGGCACAGTTGAAAGATCTCGCCTTTTTTCGCTTTTTCTTTACGTGTATATAAACGCATCTGAACCGTTATTGATGATTTTTGCGTGGCCATGTCTTCGTATTACGTTCAACGAAGTGTGTCTAACGTAGCGTTCACGGTTACAACCGGTGGATCTAGCCGAAATCTAATCCATCGTACATCGTTTCAGATATTGTAGTAGAATCGATCGTAACTTTCACCGCAGTATCGTCATCAATGGACACGCCGTTGTCGTTTCTGCGATTCTTCGACGTACTTTCATCTTGCGACCTGTCAACTTAAACCTATAGCGTTCTTCTTGGTGCGCTGGTCGATATACGACGTATTCGGAAAGTTTTGGAACTAATGTTATTGTAGATACTTAACCCATTATGTACAAGTTTTTGTCAGTTTTCCTTAAAAATAGCTAGTACGTACTTACAAAGAAAGATCTCAAAGTGACGCCCAGCGATCGGTTTGAATTTTGGAAGATCTGCAATTGTAAAACGCCGTTTTTCATTTCGGCTGAATTTCACGTTCAAGGGGCGGAAGCTAGCCCTGAAATTTCGATGATTTTCAGATATTCGAGGTTTACATCGTTATTGCGAATAGAGAAAGAAAATGCGGCTTTTATAGATCTATCAAACCAGCATGCCTTTATCCTCCTTACGAAGTAAAGGTTGAACCAAAAAGGCATAACTAGTCCCTTAAAAATACCATTTATATTAATATAGATACTTGCTGCTCCTTCGCCCCTAATTACCCTAAAAGAAACGAATGAATTTAACTTTTTTTAACAATACGGCGCCAAATTATTTTTAGCAAAAGCAGATATTTATCGCCGACATTTGTTTATTTCAAAAAAGCAATCTATTTTTGCGGATAATTTTCTTAAAAAAATACGTTTTGTAAATGTTTATCGCCGATGTTGATACTGAGAGTGCAAATAAAGCGGATTACGTCGTAAGCATGACCATTACATAAGCAAGGTATGTGTATGAAGTATTGTTAATTCGTAGTATCCGTTCGCTAATTATTGCATATTACAACTATGAGTAATGAAAAAGAAGTATAAGTATATAACTGAATTGATATAATTGAAATGGACAAACGAATAGAATTTGAAGACGTTTGGACAACATGCTACGAAGTTTGCACTCAAAAGTAGGCCATCTTTACAAGAAGAAACGTGTGCGCTGAAACATATTAATATATGTAGATCCGATCATACGAAAGGCGTTTTTTGGAGATCGGAAGCGTTCTGAGCTTCTGAGCAATCCAAATTTAAGAAGAAGGAGGACACTCAGAGAAAAGTTTGTTGCAAATTTGCGCATTCAATAGATCGCAACGATATTCCTCACTGGGCATTAAACGCCATCGCTAAAGTTAATTTCGACAATCTTAAAGCATCCCGCAAGTGAATGTTAAACTTTAAACGAAGAAATCTGTATCTAAGAAGGTAACAAAGTTTGTCCGTCAAAAAATTCGTAAGAAAACGGGTTCAATGTAAAATTGCACGCTGATGGCTCTCTGGCCTATAAGGTCAAAAGCGAAGCAATCGAAGATGCTCTAGAATCTGTAACATCTACAACATAACGGTTGCAGGAAAACTTGCATTACCTTCTTATAGTATTGAAGGAGACTAGAAGCGCATGTAGCTCACGAGATTTGCCACTAATGCTTTCACGTTTTAAAACCATAATATTTTACATTCGTTAAGCATCAAATGCTAACAGTGAAGCTTCCGCTTCAGGCAAATTAACATCCAGAATATATCAAACGATCGACGGTGATGTATTTTTGCATTGAATAACGAGATGGACGCAAACACGACTCTTATTGCTAGAGTGGCCATCGTTTTATCAACCTTCAAGAGATCTCTGGAGATAGGTCACTTCATTTATTTGTAATAACGGTGTAAACTGAAGAAATCTGAAAATCATCGAAATTTCAGACGTAGCCTTCACCCACTAAATGTAAACTATTGTATCGCATTGTATATTCTGCGGTCGGTGGTTTCGGGTTACCCGTTGCCGTTTGCCGATGTGCCAACCGGTGGAGTTCAACGGCATGGTGAACGTTTGCGCTTGACATTGCGGAGTCAGTCGCCGTGAAAGAGAAACGCCGTGCAGGTATATGCGGTGCGCTCGGGCTGCTCCGCTCGTTATAATTTAATTATTTATAAACTCGCAACCGTGACGTGGAGATATTTTATAATTGCGCGGAATCTAGGATCGTTCTACACGCGCTGCATGCACTCTTCGCGACATGGCGCTTCGTCCGATATCATTGTTTATAAATCGAAAATTGGCGGCAGAAGAAGTTTCGAATGGCTCGAAGCATTAGAAGCGTTTCAAGTTCAAAACGATTTCCAATGTTTCAATGCTTAATAAATCTTATCCGATAATCATGATCGAATTGTTAGAAATTGATGTGTATAGTCCTTTTTCGCTCTGATATTATCCTCGTTCTTTTCCGAAACTATTAGGTACAAGTATGAAAGAAGTAATGACATTTTACACGTTTATCCAAAAGGAAAATACAAGTTGAAACCATTGCACAGATCGCCCATCATCAGGGCTGCGTTTTGAGCCACTACTATTATTACTAATTACAGCATTTATTAAAGACGAAGCTCAATATATGTGCAAACTTTCTGTAAGCTTACAGCAAGAGAAAGAGGTAATAATACAATCCATTTAGTTAGTAACGTCGATCGATTAATTAGAAGGATTACAACGACGATACGCTTTGGTGCAATTAAAATCGGAAATGCAAAAATTAAACGAATAAAACATCGACATGGCAATAATCCAATGTTATGGAAACGATGGGACATTAAAAATTAATTAAAAAAATTATCCTGTTTACTTAAAAAAAAAAAATAGGAAAAAAGGACAGACGCTTCATACTCAGATAACATATCACTTAGTTTCGTGATACACTATTGTTAAACATTAACCTATTAAATGCAGTTTACAGAAAGAATCGTTAATAATTCGAAAACTATTAAAATACCTATTTTCAGCAAACCCCAATATCAGTCCAATAATGTAGCTAAGCATATATCAGTCCATTTGAAAGGAAGGAAGTTTATTCACTTTGAAAATGCCTATGTTATGTCAGCGAACAGCCCGAAAATGAAATTTAAGAAGAATAAACTGTAAGGTGTCCTTAGCACAGATAGTTGGCAAGATGTTGGCTCCAACTAACAAATAGCTTGGCTCAACATGACAGCGATGTAGGCATTACAAAAAAAGTATATTTCTGACCAAATATTGGCTCGCAACGTTTTCATTTGCTTGACCTTTGAGCGAACGATATATTTTGATGAGCACCGATCTTCAGCGAACATTTTATGAAGATTGACTCACTGTTGTAACAAGTTTTCAACGTTTAACAACTGATCTTCAACCGTCGTTACATCTACTGAATTCTTCAGTGTAGGCTTTCACGACCGTAATCCATAGTAGAAATTTCTTTCGGGTGTTGCCGTGTAATCAATATTTTACTTGACGCTTCGCTGATCATGCTGTCAGCTTCTTCAGAAGATTTCTAAAGACTGATATTGTTGTCTGTTGCTCCTGGTTATATATTCCATTTCTGTTCCGTTTTGCCGATCCATAACCATTTTGTTCCGCTGAATCGTATCGCTCGTTATATGACCATTCCGCAGAGCTAACTTCCACGGGTTGCTGATCTTGTATCCGTCTTCGCGATACTGGCGTTCTTCATTATTTCTAACGAATCGGGTATTATCCTCCTAGTCTTGGCTATATACCTTAACGTCGCTGTAGGTGATGTGATGGTCTCCTTGTTGGTGCAGGTGTTCTGCTATTGTAAATTTTTAAATATGCCTAAGGCGTGCGTCTCTCTCATGTTCTTTCACTCTACATTGAATACTCCGTCCTGTGTTTCCCGATGAAGCTTTTTCGACATTGTCATTTCAGTCCGTATATGCCTTTTATTCGTAGTTTCCGTAACAGGTCCTTGTTGGGGGTGACTAGCTGTTCGATCTTGGTCATCGTGTTGTATCGTGTGGTGATAAGGGAACCCTTTTCCTTATGGTGCTTTTTAGCCTATCGGTGACTCCGGCTATGTACAGAAAGTATGCGTATCCTTCTGGTTGTTGTTGGTGTTCGTCCTTTTTCTGCTCTCGTGACTTCATTATATCTTTCCTACTGTAGCCGTTCTTCTGCAAGGCGTCTTTGATATGTCGTATTTCACTACTACTATGATGTTCGTCGCTGATTTTCTCCGCTCCTCTTAACGATATATTGATGAGGGGTATCTTCTGTTGAGGATGGTGGTGAGATATTGCATGCAGGTATAGGTGCAAGTCTTCTTACGGCATACACTGTGGTCCTGTCTGATGCTGTCAGTGCGCTCCACGAATACATCTAGAAATGGTAAGATGCCGTCTTCTTCGACCCCCATGGTGCAGTTAATGTTTGCGTGTTGTCTGTTGATATGTTGATCAGCGAAACGTCAAGTAAAATATTAATTACACGACAACACCAGAAAGAAATTTCTACTATTTACTGAATTGATTCAACATCAACTTGCTTATATCACTCAAGTGATTTCTGCCGAGCCTGTTTGATTATCATTTCCCGATTGTCGACCAACGCTTTTGCTGATCTAGAGCCAAACGACACCCAACCTTAGATAAGTACCATACTTTGCTACCGTGACTAACCGTTACCCTGTGACGATATGCCGACGGAAGAAGAACTGCCAGCCAACCAATTGTCTTTCTGTTACGCATTATCTTCCATTTCAAAAAGACCGGTGCAAATGCTAAAATTTCAATATGATCGTGTATATTTCGAAAACAGTTGACTTTAGGGGGAGAATGCCCTACTTGAAATTATCTACGTGCATTGTATATAATCAATTAAGCTGATAAAAATAATACAATTGTATTTAAAATAAGGAAGTTGATATCCACTTCCGGTTTAACCGGAAGTATTTTGTAGACGTAAATATTTCAAATGAATAGGACCTATTCCAAAATTTCAGAGTTGCATTCATAATAAGGCCGTTAAAACTTCTAACTAACGGATTTCGCGAAATACTCTGTATTGTTAGATGTAAAATTATTGTTTTATATACATTTACCAATGCTTCATTAACTTGTTAACTCTATATTTTTGTGCCGAAAGCTTTCTCATTTTATTTAAAATAAAACAAACTTTTCAATTACAACTGCTTTATTAGTAAATTAAAGCTCATGTTCACGCTTAAATTTCCTTACAAACTCTGCGCTTATCACATCAGCAATGAAAAAAATCTACGATTTCTACACGCGACCAACCAATGTTTGAAAAATATGCAACAAAGTATCGATGCATCGTTATGTACGTACACGTTGTGTACATACAATTATTTACCGTTGTTTTGCAGCAGAAATACATAAACAAGACGTAGTAATTAACAGCGAACTTCAGAATTGACGTAACTTATATTTCACTTGCAAATAAAAATTATATAATACGGATTTTTTACATCGGAATCTTACGTATGCGATATATCAAGTGACATAATCCGCATAAATTCACGCTTCGTACATTCGTACATGATAATTCCTGTTTATGAGATCGGCCTGTGGCATGCGCCTCTATAGAAATACGCAAATCAGAAGCGTCGTGCTAAAAATAGTGCGTATTGCAACTAGAAACGTGATATGCAACTAGACAGGGTGTCTCAATAAAAATGCGTCTTTGAAAGGATTTATTAGAAAATATTTGCAACTAAAACAGTAATTTTGTCATTTTACCTAAACTTAAATGGATACTTTATTCAAAATGTCTTGAAAAATCCGTTACTTTGTGATCGCAGATTTCACTTCTTTGTATTGCTTATTATTAGCATATAGCATTTCCCAAAGATTCTCGATGGGGGGATTCAAGTCGAGTGAGAGAGCCGGTGTTCGCTCTTAATAAGATAATTTTCTTTTGATGAAACCACTCCTTTCTTCACCCGGAAGTATCGATAGCGATGTTGTCTTTCTGAAATATCTTATGACTGCAATTACTGAGCAAACAAAGTTTAATATTGACCTCATTGTTATGTTAACACTGCCGCCACCAAAACTTCAGCTCGTCCCACTTTCAAGACACTGGCGCAACTCGTGTTCAAATTAAATTTGTTCTGTAGCATTCTTCCATTGAAGGTTCCATCCCATCTGGTTCTGCATAAACTTTAGTCTTGCTCGTTTGGATTTTTCTGTTAGGAGTGGAAGGATGTTAGGAAGTTCTTCTGTTAGGAAGTATCGACGAGCACTGCGTAGTTGAGTTAGTTTTTGATCTCTTACCTTGGTGCAGGAATTACCCAGCTATATAAAATTGTAGTCCATTTCTTAGCTGTTACTAGATTTGAACAACGTGCCTCTTTATAACAATTTGTTTTTGTCCTTTCGTTCTCGGTTAGCAACTTACCTCTTAGCCTACCTCTTGGCACTTTAGAAACTATTACGTATACCTTGCTGTGATATGGATATAGCAATAAATAAACTGTTTAAGATGTTTAGGAACTGTCTTGTACAGAAAAGCAATACATGACTTCATATTACATCTATTATTGTAGTTGGTTATATATAATTGTACCTTTCCCTTCAAGTATCCACATAGGAAATAATACGAAGCGACCAAATCAGAGGGTTCGTGTAGGTTAGCCGATATAACAATTTTTCCATCTAAAAAAATTTCTGGAAAAATTTAATTCGTAGCACGAGCTATGTATTATCCGGCACCATGCAACCACATTTGCCGCAGTTCCAGTTGATTCAATTTGCACACAACTAAGTTTCCTAACATGTTACGGCCTATTGATGCCGCTGGCCCAAGTCTTTATTGTATCAGATGGCGATTTTCAGTACCCCAACACCGGCTATTTTGTTTGTTAACAAAGCCAGACAAATCGAAGTATGCCTCGCTGGTCGTGAACATTTTTTGCTAAAAATTGAGGTGGTCTAGATGTAAAACCTGAGTACTCTAATTTCGCCGCCGTACATGGTACAAGATTGCTAACAAACAAGATGGGGACATTCTGAATTACTGTACACAGCATCGATAAGAGATGACGTTTACAAATACACTTAGCTGCGTTTACGCCTAGGTGCAAAATGCAAATTTTCAAAATTATTCATTATTATTTATTATTAGCGAGTGCTCGACTTGCTTAGCACACGATCAAAACTCAGGCAATTTTCTTTGCGCCTAGCGCCTAACTTAAACCTAATCAACCTTATTTTGGTGATGATCATCCAGATTTAAACTTTTAAAAACTCAAAGTGGGTAGTTCAAAAAAAACACGATAATTAGTCAAATTAAAGAAAAACATGTTTGCATCGTGTCTCCATTTTAATTTTTTTTATACATTTCATCTGGACCTTTGAGACGAATCAAATTTTTGCAATTCCAAATTCTAATTTGGACCAGGTCGGACAATATTGAAAATCTAGACTTTTTAAATGACCATCTCTTTCAAACTTGTAATTGTAAATTGATCCAATCTGCCTGTTACAAAATCTATACAATTTGCAACAAATTTCTTAGTACAATCAAAATCTTGAACGCCGATTAACGGGTGGATAATTTTCAAAAACAACATCTTAAAACGCGTAAAACCATAAACTTTCCGTTAAAAGTTGTTCATGAGCGTTGGCATGCTAATTTTTAAGCATTTAATTCAATTACTTGCTTGCACGCAAATATGATAGTTTCCATATGTTAATTCACATAAAAGTAAGTACGGAGAAAGTTTGCGGCAAAAGGAAAATCAGCGATACACGTGCGTAACGCTAGAAGCGGGTACAGATCGGATAGGGGAAATCGGCATTTGGAAACGCGTAATAATGTATAAAATAGGCGGAAAGATAGTGAACGAACCTATAGAACGAATGGAAATAGATCAGTATCCCCTAAGCAATCGGCTAATTTACTTCAAAATCATTTTCTTGAAAATACGAAGTAAAAATATCACTGGCTATGTTAAACAATGGTAAACTTTAGTTATTTGTTACCTGTTAGACAAAAAGAAAGCGTCAGTACGTGATATTGTAAAGTTATTATCTATTGAAAAAACACGACCGGCTGAAATATCGAAAAATAAAAAAGATATCCGAAAGAAATGGTAATATGGAATCGATATAAACATGAAGAAGTTTTTTAATGGTGAAGATTCAAAATTGCAAAAAAAAAGCTGTTTTGAATGGTTTATAAAAGCCAGAAGTCAAAACTGTAGCAGCACCATTAATAAAGACCAAGACTAACGAAATAGCAAAAAAACTACGGGCATTAATATTTCAATCTTCTAATGGATATCATGTTGCTTGGTTACTAACCAGAGAACATTAATTCATATGAAAATGAACCTTTTCCGCGTTACCAAATAAAATCTTAGCGCGAAAATCAGAAAAGACGCAGGCAATAAATTATTCAAGGAAAATAAATATTTTGTCTGTGCGTAAATATGGCGGGTCAATGGTGATTGGGAAAGTGGCTCGTGTTTACAAGCTTTAACACTCCACCCAAAGCGTATGGAAACCAAACAAAGAGGCATGGATGACACCTAACATTATAACCGAGTGATTAATCGAGTTAGACAGCATAATCCTTACGCCATTCTACCCTTCTATAAGGTGCATGATGTACGTCTTTCACAAATTTCTTTCCATAGCTTTCTATCTTGGATATATTATTGCATTTCGTCCCATTTGTCTCCTTTTCCGACCGTTGAACTTCTTCCGACTACGTTTCCCTTGCCAGATCTCTTGCTTTCCTTTTACTTGTATCAACTTCTAACATCCTTCTAGTTACCGAGTTTTGACATCCTTTTCAGTAGTCCCACAGGTTTACCATGATGTATATAATAGAATACATCAGAAAATGCTTAGAAACAGTAAGCAAAATAAATATGCAAAAATAGATTCCTCATGGTACTGATGAAATCATTTACGGCAAAGGCAAGGCGTTCATGCGCAGCAGAAACTGAATTTATACTGGATAGAACTTATCTCTGAAAGCGATGCTTATCCAAGCTGTAAGAGTTTGGTAGTGAATCAAATGCTTCTTTTAATTCTTACTCTACGTAAGGCAAACCCTCCGTTCCTTCAGCAAAAGTGATAAGTACTACTCTAGCCTAGGTCTAGTCTAGGTTGATACGTTTTAGATTCGCGATTTCTCTCACATTAAAACACGACGCAGTTCGTCGCGCAACGAATTCGAAAGAGATTCATTGCGGAGTTCCCCGGCTAATTGGTCACGTCTGCGTCGTAAATAATTTTTATTATTAATATTCAGGCTCAACGAATAGCATTGAAACAAATTCCGTGGAAATAAAAGCTTTTATTAAACTATATACAAAAAAAAATTTCTATGTGCAAAAAATGTCTTTTATGGCGAAAATTTTAAAAAAACAAATGGCACAAACAATTTTTGCACGTACTACAACACATCATTTCTACATAGGTTACAAAGAGTTTCCAAAATAAAATGTAAATATTCTTAAAATATAATAAAAGAAAATGCAAAAGGAAACCGCATAATCCCAGAGGAGATAAATTTAGAGATTTCTGGAAGATCAATTATTTTTGTCTTATGTAACAGTATTAGTCGTAAAAATAATATCCCGTTTAGGAGAGTAACATAAATATTGGCCGAGGAAAAATATTAAGCTTAAACTTAAGTAACCAAATAAAATATTAACAACTACTAAAGTTATTTCTCATATTACATTGGAAATATTTATCCCTACCGTCATCTAACGGATTGACACCGAAGCGGTTGATGAATGAAAAATATCCTAATTTTGATCGCCCACTAAAGTTACAATTGACCTAGTTAGGAGACAAAATTAGGGACAGTATGTCTATCTACACTGATTTTACTCTAGTGTTTTTGGAAAAGATATTAATCGTAAATAAGACAAGAAAACCGGCCGTTGGGCTACATGCACGAAAAGCTTCTATATACACACATGGCAAACTAATACCTGAGGATCAGATTAAATCTATTATTATATTTAAATGTGGTACACTTAACAACTAAACCAAATAAACAAAAAAAAAAAAAATATTACCTCCAAAACTAACTCAATATAAGATATCATTGATTCAAACATTTTAAAATTTATTGTATATACTCATATAAGTAAGTAAATATATTCAAATGTTGCTTTAAAAAATGTAACTATGCTATTGTTAGATGGCAAATACAATACTAAACTACATGGCCATAAAAAGTACATATTCTAAAATAAATTTTGATATAAATAAAATTTTAAAATAAAAATATAAAAAAATTCATAGAAATAAAACAATCTTTATATACAAAAACAGGAGATTCCTAAGAAGATATCCGTTTTTTAAAATTCTCATTCAATCTCTAACGGATATTCTTCAACTTCTTCACACATTCTATTAAATTCCTTCGCCCATTCTTCCGCTTCTTGTTCCTAAAATAAAAGCATTATTATTGTACATAAACATGGATGTCGTACGACTAGAATAGTTTTTGTTGAATACAGTGGTTTTCCGCGAAACCAGATACGAATGCAGATTTCTTTAACATTCTGAAAACTGTGTTACAAGTAACATCGTTAGTCCACCAGTTTGTCACGTATTAAAACGAACAAACTCGCACATCAAGCAGTCATAAAATTCATAACAAAACAAGAAACATGTTCAAAAATTGTTCATAGAGAACATAGAGAGAGGTTTTCAGAATGCTTTCGCCATGTCAAGCGTCGGAGATGAAACCTGGATCCATAATTTTGACCCTGACAAACAAGAATTATTATATGCTCCGATACTCCAATCCTGCCACGAAGTTTAAGGTCGCCCCTTCTACAGGAAAAGTAATGGCAGCTACTTGGGAATGAATTTCAATAAGTGTGTAGTACTCTAGTACGAAAACTGACGCTGAACTTAATCTGTATTCCAAATCTAGCTACTGTATCGTCCTATATCATTAATTTTACTTAGTACAGTACTACATCGTATTAGGTACAAAACCAACAAATTTCAGCTTCGTAACCTAAACATTTTCTCAGCTATTGACATACCATTCCGCAATAAAATTTAAAAATTCACTAAAATTTGTCTTCTGAAAAAATATACAGGATGTTCTACTTAAAATAAGCAAGGTAACATTTATTTGCAGCACAACAGGAGATAATTCAAGGTTGGAAAAAAAATCTCAAAAATCAATTTTCTGCATTCGTCTGGTAATCATTTTTTGTATTCGGCTAACCAAGGTTTAAACACCATATCTATTTAAAAATTTGTTTACGTTATTTAATGAACATGCTTTTTAAGCAAGTAGGTGTCCATACTTCGATGAACTACAATTGTAAATAACTTCAAACAATAAAATACCTCATGCTTAGTTTTTTTATTATGTCTCTTTTTTCTAGGATGAATATCTTCATTTTCATCATCTTCTTCTAAATCGATTGAATGTTTCCTTAATCGTCGCTTACGTGCTCTCTCATACTTTTTTGGCACATCCTGAAAACAAATATAAATTAAGACTAGTGTACGGTGTTTGGATAAAAATGCTTACATTATGAATGGGTTCTAAATCTTCAAATAGCTTCAAAGTCGATGGAAGTACTTCTTCCCCAATTGCATCACTCCCTACTTCTTTACCGTTATCCTTTTCCAAATAATCATTCTCTAAACTCAACGAATCCTTGTTCTTAGCAAAATTCGCATTTACTGCTCTGTCTTTCGAAGTATTGGCAACCATTAAGTAATCTTCTAGTCTCATAGGCTTTCCAAACAACCACACACATTTCTTTGACTTTTGTAACTCCTTATCCCCGTTATCTCTGTTAGATGAACTATCAAAACCAAAGTAAGTTATTTGCATTTCATCGTTTGAATTTTGAATAGTGTTCAATGTTTTAACAGGACTATTATTAGCGATATTTTCTGAATTATTAATTTGTTCACCCAATATCTGTCTTTTTGCTTTGTCGACATGCTTTTCTTTATGCGGTGTATCTTCTGTTCTTAAACATAGATTCTCTTTATCGGGTGAACGTTTGAAAGATTTCTTTATAGAATTTGTAACTGATTTAATTGGGCTAAGTTCATGTATATCATATAACGAACTTTCAATTACATCAGGACTATCGACTACGCTTCTTCCATTAACATAAGAAAGAATACTAGTTTGTTTGGTATTTGAAGAGGTGTTATTCTTTGGTGTTTTATTCCCTATTAAAAATTTCTCTGTTGTTACGCTATCTATTACCAAATCCTGATTGTAGCTTGGAAGAAATGTTTCTTTATATTGTAAAAAGAATGGATTACGTCTAACTTGCAAATCAGGTCTCCATGGTGTAGACTTTGCTTGCGGAGAAGCCAACGTATCTGTTTCAAATAATTCGGTATTATCTTCTGTTAATAATGCATCAAATGGATCTTTTTCATTGGTTTGGCGATGCAAATTGGTATCTTTAGATTTATCACTGGTCGATTTGGTTTTCTCCTGTTCTCCGTTCACTTCATTTTTAGCATATTTAGTCAAATCAATATTTTGGAAGATGTTTATTCTATTAGCAGGTACTTTGTTTGCAATATTTATACTTGTTGATTTGTTGTTTGTATATATCTCCAGTTCTAAGGGAGCTGTATCAAAATCACTTACGTCTGATCCATTATCATGAACACTATCGTGAACAGGTTCCTCGGGCTTAGTATATAAGTTACGTCCGATTAAATTTGATGCCTGTTTATGTTCTAGATTATTTACATCACCCATAGTGTTTTTCTTTCTGCTTCTATCATTTACATTAACATTCTTAGCAGTAGCCTCCCTCACAGATCGTAACTTTTTCTGATTAGTTTTAATGTTAACCTTCCTTCGTCTCCTTAACTGTTTCTGTTCTTTCTCTTCAATTTTATGCATGATTGTTTTCATCTCCTTGTCATATATTCTTGAATCTATGCTACTTTTTTTTCGCCTCTTCTTCTGCCTCTCTGAGTCCGAATCAAACTCATATATATCCTTGCTTTGATGTTTTTCTTCATCAATCTTATGTTTGTAAACTGGTATATGTTCTGTGCTTGTTTGTTTAACATTCTCATTCAACAGCGAAGAGCCCCTATTTAGTTTAGCATAATCAATTTTTTTACGATTCCGTAAAGAAAACCTTTTATTTTCCCCTTTAGTTTCCGAAGACATTTTATCATTCTTATTTACAGTATAGGTTTCTTCAAGTAAATTATGTGGCATATCCGACAGAATTACGCTACATTCCTTTAGGTATTTAGTCACACTTGCAGATGATAATCGCTGAAGACAGATATGTGGAGAATTAAAGTTGTTACACTTTATAATTTCATCAATGGCAACATTCTGTATTAGTACATGTGGTAAAAGGTTCTTTGCATCTGCACTACCAATTTGAGCATCTAAGTTATTCGTTTTCCATTTTTTCTTTAAGTTAAATCTTGTAACATGTTTACTGGTACTCTTACGATTTTCGCGGGCATCAATAACTTTATCTTTGCCATTGTATGGTGTAATATGAGCTGTTTTTAATAAATTTGTCTTGTCATTGAAAGGTATTCTTGATCTCACCTTAGAAGTCTTCTTTCTATTTCCTATGCTATGTTCTTTCTTAATTGTTTGGTTAAAACGTTGCAAATTTCTTCCCATGTCAGTAACATATTAAAACATCACCATAACGTCACTTAACACAATGTAAATGAAGAATCACTTTCGCACAATAATGTTTTGAACGGATAATGCAGTATTTGATTTCTCACTTAAAATTATGGAATTATTTAACACAACCGGCACAATATACAAATATAAAACCGCTCAAAACAGAAAATTTGACAGCACAGACTCAGTACTGCCAATCACACATCCCAAATATTTTTGAGAGTTCGTGCTCTGCTAATGAGGAACATTAATTTAAACGATATAGTCGAAATTACTACAAAATTAAAGTATATCATATTGTTTTATAATTGACCTTTTAATTATTGGTATTTCTTTAAATCCGCCTAGTGCTTTTCATTTCTAACCAAATCTTAGGCGCGATTATGATATTTCTCCGTTACATTCCCGAATGTCAAAACAATAGAAATTCCGCAATTTTCCAGAACAAATTGTATAAGAGATCCCTTTTTTCTAATTTATAATAAACCTGAAGAATTAAGAGATGGGAAGTTATGGAAACGCTATAATGGCTGGATTCATATGCAGATTGTGTTCAGAACAGAAGAAGTGTGTAATACACTTGTATAGCGTTAAAGCGAAGAAGTTATCTTTACTGAAAAAGATCAAGCTCATTCCAATTAAAGTAACAGCACGAATATACGTTTTTATTATAAATATTTATATTGTGATCTTATTACAGGTAGATAAATATGACAAACTGCCAAAAACTATATGTGAAAGTTGTATAGCAAAGCTAGATATGCAATATCACCTTATTCAACAGATTAGGAAGAGTGCCGATATTCAAAGAACGCATAGATTGTTTCATGTAAGTACTCTAAAACCCTAAAATAGAATTACTTCATCTCTTTAACTTTTCTAGAACAATGGTAGGTGTCCTGTCGAATGTCCTTTGCATGGAATTTACGGAGAACTAGAGACAGAACGAAATGATATAGAATGCGTGGAAGATGTTAGAAATCAAAATGAATTAAATGACGAAGAATCAAGGGATATTGAAGTTGGAGATGTAGAAATACTAGAAAATGATACATATGAAATGTTTAATACAAGCGAAGCAGACAGTGTTCATGAGAATGAAACAGTTTACACAGTAAATGATCTCATTTAAGATATATTTTCATTTGACTATTGGCTAAATGTCCTTTTAGTAGAGTAATAATCGCGATTTAATTTGTTTTGGAGGTTATGATTTTTGTCGTTTAACATTCAATCGTTTTGTTGTGCTTCCATATAACACATTTAGTTTTCTATTTCTGGAAGAAATCTCTACTACGTCCTCATAAAATTTCATTGCCATACAAATTATATCGCTACAACCGGATTTATACATGCACTGTTACTTTATCATCCTTTATATAATGTTGAGTTAGTTTAACTATAAATTAGTGTGATATGTGGTTATTTAACTGATGTATTTTTTTTTAATAGATTATAAAACTAGTTTATGATGTACTTCGAAGTTCTGTAAATACATTTTTCTTTTGTATTTTTATGATCGACTATATCTTGTATTCAGAGACCTTGTCTTAAAAAGATACCAGGAGAAGAAGTATTATCCAAAAAAATTAATATTAGTCCAAGAATAGACTGGCAATGATCAAGTTACTCATAGTGTCACCTGCGTTCCTTAACTCTTATTCTACTTATTACGTGTTAAAGTGCACAATATCTTCCGAATTTTTACACTAAATTTAATTAAACTGAAAAACACGTAAATAATAAAGAAAAAGCAATTTCCAGTAAACAAGCTAGTCCTGTATATGGTTATTTATACATAAAACACATACTCTAAGCTTATAACTGAAATTTGTTCCAAGTTAAGGATTAGATAAATCTACATTGATCATGTACATCAGGATCATCTACATTGATCTTGCAGAATAGGGTTCACATTCCGAGCGCTTCACGAAATTGGTAAAGACTAGACAGATTGGTGTTTTGTCGACTCTGGAGGAAGCCAGTAAATAAAAAGAACCTATTATGAGACGAATAAACCAGAATCTGTCTAGTCTCTGCTAACTACGTGAAGTGCTTACTTCTGCAAGCTTAATCTATATTTAGGCTTAGCAGTTGATTCCGCCCACACTTTTTAGTAGAGAAACATTGTTCGAACAATTTTTTGGAAATGGACTGGTTCGCCTTCATATATTGATCAATTGCACCGGCAAGGCTTTGGTCAAACAATCCTAGCAAACTAAGCAAACTTTTTGCATACGAATTGACCGGCTTCACATTTTGATCATTTCAGTGACAATTTAGCAGAGGGATATTACCTGGATAAGCTAATTTGTTTGTGTACAAACTGCTGCATATTTTGATCAGTTTCACTGGCAAAACTAATTGCGAAATGTTTTATATTTGGAGACCTTTTTCGTTGCTTTAAGCTTGGCAGCTTGTATTTACCACTATTTTCAAGAATTAAAGAAATGTTACCTATATGAGGATAAATCTGTAATTAAATGAGATCATGTAAGCAAGAACTGTGGCATTCGGTCACCAGTTAATGATGTCCTCCAAACGTCGTCCCGGACTAATTATATATTACTATATAATAAATGAAACTTGTGTAGTGCGGAGGGTGCCAATACATGTGTTGTTTGAGATCATGTATATTTAATTACTGTACATTTTAACAATGTAAATACATCAATTTCACTATTGCTTATGAAATACTTATGAAACACTTGGCAATTTAATAATAGCAAAAACTGTAGGATGATATAGCAAATAACATAACCAAGCTTAAACATTCACTCTGTGTTTATTGCAATATTCATTTACTCGTGCATTTTATCAATGACACAAAAACTTTCTGTATGACAATCATAATTCGCTACGAACATCAATCCTTTCCCTTCATCTTTAAACCTTTGTTATAGTATCTCGGATGTTCTGGAGTTTTCGGAGCTGTAAACCGCCCTCTACATAATATTGTAGTCTAAGAAGGGTCTCATCTTCCAAGATACGGTCTATGGTCATAATCTCATGTTTAAACATTGCATCGTGGTATTAATGGATCGACGTATATTCTTGTTCTAAGCACAATCACCATAGAATAAAACACCATTTCTAAACATGGAATATTTCCTCTACAGTATATAATGTTGTAAGTTTTTGCATAATGGTCCAATTATACTACTTCAATTAAAACTAGTGCTTCAACATCTCATAGGAAACCTTCATAATTGGACAGAATTTCTTCTATTCATTAATGGGATGTATACACCATGTACAATGTGTATAAAAAAAATCATGGTGGCGTGCCACAGATATAATAATTACATACATCATCCATTTTAATTATTTTATCGGATATAAGGATGTCGAGCATCTCCATTAGTATTTTTCTAAGGTGCTCGTCATCTATGGTTTTAATTATCGGGGGCATGGTACAAGAGAACGACAATTCTGAAAAGGATAAAAGCGACACGATTAACAATTTACAATGATTACTTAAATTTTATAAGGCTGCATTAATAGACGTGCATGCAATTTTTGAATAAAAGCAGATTACAAAACGCAACTGTCTGTCGAAGTTGAATAAACTCTCTTATTTGATTTAAAATAAGCAAAAAGCAGACGATAATTTAAAGCACTTTAACATCCTTCAAAGAAAATATAATGACAATGCTTAAATACGAAAATAAATAATGCGTACCAGAAATTTGAATATTATTTAATAACACAGTCGAAAATTATCTTTTATTCAAAAACTTACTACACTTACCATCTTTTATAACGCCAAAGGGAATGAAATGTGGTTGCTCTGTTAATGAACCGGATAGGAGGAAACGTTTATAGGTTGTGTTTGGTTATGTTGATGTGACATTACCCGCCATATTTCTTTTTATGTGTTACCTTGAAACTGTTCCGAAATACCACTACATAATTTGCAAACACAGTCTCGCTCGCAGTAAATTTTGCACGTGATACATAATCATAAAGCGTAAATGTTCTACCGAACGGATTTAAATAGACATCCTTCCCCACTTTGAAGTGATTAGCAATCCCCCTGCTCTCCCGAAACACTCATTTTTCAGAACGTTATAAAACGATAAACAGTCTATTCACACGACACCTTTCACAGTTTACAATTAACAGTGACTTTTCCAAGCTGTCAGCATCACAATTCCTTAGTATAAGTACGGTTAATTTTGAGTCGTCCTCAACCTTAAATTTTCTTTTTTTACCCGTATACCACCGATTAAATGATGAATATATATTACAGTATATCTAATTGTGCGGATACTAACTACACTACATTATAGTAAGAACCAATGTGTGCTCTTGTGTGGTACTGATTGAAAATAAACTATCGGATTAACTGTCTTTATGAGAAGTTAGCGCTCTTGAAATAAAATCTAAACGCCATGGAACCAGAAGAACACCTAGTTTCGTTAAAAGGTTTGTTAGATAAACATAATATAACTAATATATTTACCTAAATCCATTTAGTTATGAGGTTAACTAAACCAACTCTTACAAGTTCGCTACCGGTTACTTGTGATAGTAAAGATTTGCCAGGAAATCTACTAAACGAAACTCTCCAAAAGGACCCTACTACCGTCTCTGGAACAGAAACATTATCCATCGGTCAGTTTTTATTACTTCCACAAAACCCGGTCAACATATACCTTGGCGAAACTTTCTCAAGTTACATCTGCGTCTATAGTGAAACACAACAAATTGTTAGCAATGTTGGAGTTAAGGTTAGTGGTATTGCAGCATCAAAACAATGTCTTCTTAGTTGACTTTTTTAATAGATTGACCTACAAACCACATCTCAACGTGTTGCGTTAGCTGTAAATCCACCGACTCCATCTCTAGGCCCTGACGAAACAGTAAACGTTGTGATTCATCATGAAGTTAAGGAAATAGGCACACACATGTAGTTTGTAATATACCAATAATTTTAGGGCGATGTATAACTTATATGATTTTAGATTAGTCTGTGAGGTGACATATCAAACACCATCCTGTGTCCCTATGTCATTTAGGAAATTTTTCAAGATTCAAGTTTTAAAACCATTAGATGTGAAGACTAAATTTTATAATGCCGAAAATGATGACGTTTACTTAGAAGCGCAAGTACAAAATATAACCTCAGGACCAATATGTTTAGAGAAAGTTGCCTTAGATGCTTCAAACTTATTCAATGGCAAATATCAATTAAATGTAAATAGTACAATAAAAGTTACTATTTTTTTTTTGTAGTAACATCTCTCAATATCACACCTTCTGGAAAGAGTGTTTTTGGAAAGACTACTTTATTGCAACCGCAAGCAACTTGTCAATTCTTGTATTGTTTGACGCCAGATCCAAAATTGTCAAGTGACTTGAAATCTCTAAGTGGTGCAACTAATATCGGTAAACTCGATATTGTATGGAGAAGTAATTTGGGCGAAAAAGGAAGACTGCAAACTAGTCAGCTACAAAGAATGGTATTTTCCTTTGTTATTATTTAGAATAGTGTTCTATAATATTTTATCCATTTATTGGATTTACACAAGAATTTTATTGTTTTAACAATTCTTACTACATTTTCCAATTTTGCTACAATGTCCATTTCCCATGAAACCGATCGTTTGTATTAACTGAATATGAAACAAAATTTGAATCAAGACCTGCTTCTCATATTTACTAGCAATAGTTTCTCCATATCACTGTAATAATGCTATGGAATTGCTATTGCTATTTTAAACTAAATATGTTGCCTTCAGGGACCCGATTATGGAGATATTCGATTATCGGTCATTGAATTACCAAACTTTGTTATATTAGAGAAACCGTTCACGTTCAAATGTAAATTAGCTAACAACTCGTAAGTATTTTAAAACATTTTTTGTATAAAAAATATATTAATTCAACCATATCTTAATTACAGAGAAAGAACGATCGATTTAGTTCTATCTCTTGAAGATCGTGAAGGTATGACTTGGTGCGGTATATCTGGAAAGCAACTGGAACCACTGGCACCACGTACGTCTCAGGAATTAGAGTTCAAGGCCATTCCGTTACTTCCAGGCCTTAGATTAGTTTCCGGCGTCAAACTATTGGACACCTTCTTGAAAAGAACCTATCCATACGAAGAACTTGGACAAGTGTTTGTCATTGTGAATGATACCGATGATGTCACTAAGAGTATGTGATAGTTCCTTCAGCTTTAACAGACATTTTTTTAAAGAACAGAATGATCAAATACAAAACAGATTTCATATAAAATTAATGTAATACGACAGGAAGGCTTACTTCATTAAGATATCCAATTGTTTAATGATACTTAGGTAATGGTATGGATAAAACCAGTCAAAGAGCAAGTCGATTAGCATGCAATCCCGCTTATTTAATCTTTATAGTTACGAATACTCTCTGAACAAAAGCAGAAATTTAAAATAAAGCATAGCTTTTCTGAGAAAATACAACCATCATAAGGTAGACATGTGTGAATTATTTACGGAACAACACCTTTATTTTATTAGTACATTTGCATTATTTTATGGCTTTATTTCAACGCTATAGCGTTTAATCTCCTTCAAAGCTTGGGTGGTCGTGGACTTGGCACAAACTTTAATCTTCAAAAACCCTAGAATAAGAAACCCAAAGGCTTTAAATAATGTCAAGACAAGTGGCATACGTCCTATTGGAATCACAAGTTTTTGAGATCCATGCCATCTATTTAAGGCACAAGATATGGGATTTTCATGCCCCGATACCATTCTCCATCGACTATTTGTGCATTTCTAGTACAGTTTTTGAAGGAAAATGACTCAATAATGGCCCTAGGCAAAATTCACACCAAATAGCGACACGTTTGACATACGTTTGATTCGTATTAAACATATGGGCTTTTTTGCTTTTTTACTCTATTTTTTTTTTATTCTTCGCTTGATGCGACATTTTCTTTACCAAAAATTCAACGGAATTTGTGAATCGTGACGGTCAAACTTCCATCATTTTCAAAATAATATTTCAGCAATAAGAGGTCTTTCTTGCGTCGAGCAGCGATCCAATTTTAATTATGATGGACTGATCACAATCGAATTGAAAATTTAAATTTTGCGCTCTTGCGTTAAATTTAATTGAAAGTAGCTATTCTACGATTGAAAGGTAACATCAAAAAAATTATAGAATTTTATAAATATTCTTTTGTGATTGTTCTTGCTTGTAAAAAATTATAATGAACAAATAATGACGTATGCTTCTAAGCAAGGAAAAACTAATATATTTTATTTTGTAGTAATAAAAAGCGTTTCTACAGCATTCAATAATTTACAAGACGATGTATACTACAGCATTTTATTAGGGTGTCTTGAATATACCTAGAAGAAAGTAAGTTCTGGTTATTAAAGTATCTGATCTTGAATTAGTACGACTATTGCGGAATGAATAAAGAAAGAGAAAATCGATTTGCTGCTAAGTTCTTTTTGAAATATTATTTCTTTGTCCACAAATGTATATCGAACTAACATTTAATGCAATATCGCTAAAAAGATATATTCTTTTATTTTATACAGCTTGTAAATAATTTTCCTTTTAAAACTTTCAAAGCAGCCCAATTTTATTTATGTACTTGGGGGAAAATACTACAGTTGTTTATGTAAATTTTGTACAATCTCGTTATAGAAATATAGATTCTTTGTTAGAACCCTTTTTTAAGTATAACCTTAACACTTAAAGGACGGATCAGTACCGCCAGTTCCGACGAGATGGAAGCGTATAGTACGCGTTCAATAATTCTGTTTCGATAGATATCTTTCTCACCGGATGTAACCGCTTCTGACTATTTTGGAGATATTTCGAAGGATGAGTGTACGTTAATAAGTCAAGAACCATCCATCAATTAAAAAAACAACATTCGAATAAAATTGAAGCCGTAACATCTGAAATTTTGCAAAAATCCATGTCTTCACATCCCCCAACAGCTTTCCCATTGGCAATGCGCCCTAAGATGTTTACCCTAAGCCGAATTTGGAACAAGGAAAGCTACAGAAGAAAGCGCTAGTCGCTGCGCCACCGCACCCTCTGTGCATGTTACATACATTACGTGGGATGATGATAAGAGGGAAAACATTGCTCCTGTAGAATATACCAGAATAATTCTACGCCAAGACATATAACTTAGAAACTAAAAACAATGTTTTATTGTCTTTTGTGAAGATCTGGAAACCACACAGAGAAAACACATAATGTGTTGCTATTGATCAACAACTCCTCAAAAAACCTATAAGTAATTCTTCCAACATACAGTAAAAGCGAAAATATATAATTAAACATACAGACATAGATCATATAGCGTTAATATATATTTATCGAAGCAAAACAATTATAACTTCTTAAAAACATCATTATTCGATTCATCCAAGAAAAGTAACTTAAAAATATCATTATAAAAGTCTTTATAATACAGGCAAGCCCGTTTGCAATCCGGGCTCCAGTTGACCTCCAATAATTTTGGTTGTATAATTCTATTGTCCTTCCATTCTAGCATGATATCGGCAGCATACAAAGCTCTTGACTGCGGGCTTTCGGCGATCCCGCATGGATCCTTTTCGATAATGGCACATTCAAATATCTCTTTCAGCATCGAAAAGATGGACTTCTCGACAGAGTCCCATAAATTATTTGGGTACTGTTCGCTCCAATGCTGTTTAAATTCAGAACAGAGCATGTGCTTTAAAGAAACACCTTCGGTATAATTCATGACCGTAAAGTGTTTCTCATACTCTTCGAAGTTGTTCAATTCGAATGGTTTATTTGCAAATCTCAAGAAGAAGTTTTTGTATATGTAAACTTCTAACGGTTTAACTGACTTCAAGAGTAAAACATATCTTACATCAAATTTAACTTTCCCGGGAACTTCGGAACGATGAAACAGAACTGGTTTTTCTATGTATTTCTGCGCTATTTTTGGACCAGTTGATGGTAATCGCATTATATATGATAAATTGTTGGTTATGTGTGTGTCTAAACCTCGTGCTAAGTTAAATGGCTTTATAATCCAATGATTATCGAGCCCTTTGTTATTTCTATGTTGATAATAGCTAACGAATTGCAGCAATTCAGTTTTCAAATTGTATGTTGTTGGTAACCAAGGTGGGAACGTTTCTAGTGTTGATAAATCGTGGGTCTTTGGTTGCTTTCTTCTACATGTAATACATAATAGGTCCTTAATAGTTAAAATATATTCAAACGGAAATTGATTTACAAATCTTTGTGGGGTTTCGCTTAATTCTTTAAAATTCTTGAAATGCTTTGTGTACCATAGGATGTCGGCTTCGTTCTCATCTTCAGTAATTTCAAACCGATTATCAGTTAAATATTCTTTAATTATGTCATATTCCGTATATATTTTATACTGGTTTTTCTTTGGAAATTCTTCTTTAAAGTTTTCTAAAATTGGCAACGATTCTTTTATGTGGCCACTTAAGAAATAATCTGCTCCCTGTTCTACGTGATTAAAATCAACATCTAAAAACGTTGTATGTTTCCAAGGTAAAGAATAAACGATTCGTTCTTGTTCATCTCTAATGTGTTCAATATAATCGCGACAAACGATTTCACCAAATAATAAATCTTTAATTGGAAATATTAATGAATATGTCATCTGGTCGTTAACATATATAAATGGTACCATTCGAAAATTTGGTTTATCACTATGTTGTATTGCTGAACCTACTTCGTCCATTATATACCAAACTGGCAGTCTCTCTTCGATATTTTCTGCGCTTCCGATAGAATAAGAATTGGTATATTTCCACATCTCATCGAGTATCTTCTGGCACAATTCAGTTTTATTCATTTCGCTCTCAATTCCCATAATTGTGGCCATTCTTTCCCTTAAACTTTCAATCTGTAGCAATTGATTTTTAGCATGTTCTATACGGAAAGTCCATGCATGGTCGATGAGATAAATATGATGGGGATCCGTATGTTTGACGCCCTCCTCTAGTTTGATTTGTAACTGCCATACAGGATCGTATTTACCACGTTCTTGATCCTCGTAATCTATTTGCAAAAGCGAGAATATATTGCCGGCATCGAACGTTTGTTTAATTATTTTCTGAAATAATGTTGGCCAGAAATGCAGCGGAATTCCGGAGGACTCTAATTGATTTCTATGATTTTCTAAAAATGTTTCGTACGTAGCGTGCACCATGGCAATTTTTAAAACATTTACAAAATGAGATCTGGTGAAAAATATCGCAAAAGGAAGCTGCTAAAATACTAACCTAGAATATGTGACATTGACAGCTGTTCATCATAGAGTCGTAGATTATTGATGCGAAACTCTTCGGCGATGCCACTGAAATTCTATGACCTTGAAGTAAAAACTCTTTATTAACATTATTTTTAATTGGTAAAAATTTCTTCAGGGTATTGTCGCGTAATTAATCGTTTCTAAATTTACAATACGATATTCCATACTTAATAAATTTAAATTGGGGAAATACCGCTATTGTAGCAAGCTTTTGTAATGAACACCGTTAACAATATGACCGCTTGACGCATGCGCCTGAACATTTCAATGCGTCGTAAGCTGTAATTGAGTAATCTATGATGCGGTCCAAATAAGAATCCAAGAAAATTAAAGAATTTTCAAAACGAAAGATGGTAATTTAATGAAAATGCTTATTTATGCCCCCCTTTTCCGTAGTAATAAATAAATAATTCTAAGACTTGCATCAGTAAAGTAAGTTTGTATCAGGAAGAATCTTCTTCAAATAACTCTATGATAATCGTTTATTAAAATTAATAAAAAAAAAATTCATTCCAGTCAACAATTTTTTTTATTATCTTTCTTTAAGAATAATTAACGTGTTTGATGTGTTGGTTTTTAACCAACACAAAATTTAATAGTTGAGAGTTTTAATATCGAATCTACTCTATTCAACTTTGCTTTACCGCGTTTTTAATTATTAAATTACTCACTGTTTGTTTTGTATAATTCTTCAAATTTTTTATACCATAAAGGATTAGGTTTTAGTTATATTAAGAGCAGAATGGGGGTAAGTTCTAAAACAATTCTGCTCCTTTAAGATCAACAGTGAAGAAAATAAATTTTTTTAACCTCTCTTCCAGAGAAAAAGTAATAATAAAGGTAAAGAAAAACGATTAGCTCGGAAGGAGGAACAAATGCGAATTGCGATGGCGAAAGAAACCGTCGATAGGGCGAATAAACTTACGGATCCCCTGGAACCGTTCCCAGTATTCCGTAAATTTAACAAGAACGGTATCGAAGCAGAATTATATATAAAAAGAGTTACGAATCTTGATGAAACTGTTAGACAGTGGATCTTTAATTTAACAAAGACGAATATGAAATCAAAGTATAAGTTTTGCATGGTTAAGAAAATTTAAATTTCAAGTATGTTTATAGATATGAAGATTGCTCTTGGGGTTGGAGCGATACAAAGAAATACGAGGAACTTACGGATGAAGATGCATGGTATCTGATAGCACAATCACCTGACGGTAAACCTTTAGGATTCTCACATTTTAGATTTGATCTGGACGAAGGCATAGAAGTATTATATTGGTACGCTTAAGATTAATTTAAGTTTCTTTTTTTCTGCTATATCTAATATTTTTAGTTATGAATTGCAAATAGAACCATCCATTATGAGAAGAGGCTTGGGAAAGTTTATGATGCAAATATTAGAGTTGGTAGCTTTTACGAATCATATGCGCAAAGTAGTGCTAACAGTTCTGAAACATAATAAGTGCAATTATTTTTTTAAAGCATTAAAGTAAGTTAATTAACCTTTATTATTCGACTACCAAAATTGATTGCTACTGTGGTTTTAAGCTATCAACTAGACGAATCCTCTCCAGTTGACGATGATGAAGAAACTTATCCTTATGCAATATTAAGCAAAATCAATAAGAAATTGGTGGCTACTAATCCTCTACCTAGCTCTTCCAGTATTAATAATCATAATCACCAACATCATTGTTGTCCTGGCCATCATTAATCTACTAATAGGGATTTTTGGAAACTTTCATTTTTTTCTGCATAACATCTCTATTTCTTTATATTTAAAATTATTATATTTTTTACAATAAATAAAGAATACAAGCCATGTTTTAAGTTATATAAGATGCTTTTGCTTTAAGTAACATGAGGTAGTTTCCAGTTAGAAACGGAAAATTTACCGTTTATCCTTAGTTTTACGGTATGTAGGCCATAAAAGTAGGTATTTATAGATATTTATCTCGAAAGTTATGTCTGCTTTCGAGATTTAGGGGTTTCTCACATTATTCGGTCTCCTATGCATCCTGAAAACGGCCGTCTCGGATTAATTAATCTATTAAACTTTCGTAGTGCGTATTGTGCGGATACTTTTGTGTTGTTTGCCATACTACGTTACAGTTCTTGTTATCATTATTAAAAGAGCAACGTTTAGTAGGCGAATACATAGATGCACAGGCACCGATGTTTCGAGGTTTTCGGTTCTCATTAAGCTTTTTTTGCTTACGTTATACCAACAAATATATTGTTCCTTATGTTGCTTGTATAGGCATCAACGCACAGCAACATCTTTTTAACAATTATCCTATATTCGCTACTTTGGATTACGGCACTCCTAATTTTCAATTGCTGATGATGGTATATTTTGGCTCATTTAAAAGTTTTTTTCTATTGTTATTACGGGTATCCATCTTTTGGCATCCACTATTCAATTTTTTTTATGACCAATTGAACAGTACGGCTTGAAAACTTCAACTTTTACGCTACCTTAATTTGCAAGATTTTTATACGGCTCAAAATCAATTTGTGCTCCTAATTATTCTAAATATCGTAATTGGCGATAAATGTTTAGTTTCGTTTGGCCATTAGTAGCTATAAATGAAACTTGAATAAACTAGCACACTCCTGAAGGTAGGACACAGTCGAAACAGTGGACCCCTGCAAAGGGTAAATCGACTTCGAAAAAGATAGAGACTGTTTCATCGGCCGTTAAAATAATGGCAACTGCTTTTGGGAGAATCATGGAGTTGTGTTAATCGACCCTCTTGAAAAAGTTTGGCCCTAGTGACTGCTTTCTATTCTCTAAAGCCAGGATTTCGTTCGATGGACAGAGATTTTTTACCGAACGAGGCAGCCATCATGCACTGTCACACCAAATGTCGCATTAAATACGCGAATAGAAATAAAAAGAAGTTCAACAATTATACATATTATATTTAATAATACATTCATAAGCAGAAACAACAAATAGAAAATAACTATATAGGATGTATACATTTGATCTATTTCTTTTCTATATTTTCTAAAATATTATATAGAGCGTCAATGAATGCCTTGACAAAGGAAAATCCTGTAGGGCAAGCGTTTAAGCATTTTTTAATATCACTTTCCCTTAGGTCGCCTATCTTCGCATTATAACTCACTTTATCCCTGTCTACGTGCTCATAATCCGCCACGTCGATGGTGAATATCCACGTGAACATGCATTTGATGCTGATTAATGTGAAAGTGATCCTGCAAATTAAAAATAAACACTTGTAATCGTACAGTACAACCACGAATTCTTGTCTTATATTTTCAGCATTTTTCAATGTTTCGATAGGCTATTTTAGAAACAATAACAAATACAAAAAAAAATGTTTAAATATACATATATATAGTTTTGCGCCTTTACAAATTTCTATTCATAATGTACTAATGGACGGTCATATTGAATAATGGACTCAATTTATTTTATCGAAAATCAGTCGGTTTTTGCATAACGAGCCATGCGCGGCTGTTCTAATTTAACGGATATATGTTTACGGTAACTTAAATTACCTAAAGCAAGTATTGTCAAAAGAGGGGTGATTAAATTTCAACGCGGACGTTAACGTAATCGACTTACACTTACACTATAACGTTAAACTTACTTAAATTCTGGATCCATGGAAAGTCCGTATAGCATCTCTAATAGCGAGAATTCCTGTTCAACTTCCACCAGTTTTTCCATTGTTAAGCGAACATAATCCAACAGTGAGAATATTTCGAATTTGTTCCCTAGAGCCGATTGAATCTGTTTCAATTGTAGTTTCTCAATGAAAATTTTATGGGTATAAAGTGCAATTTGTTCGGATTTCTCTAGAAAAACAACAGTAATACGTTAACATTTGCTCTTTTCTTCCTAGAAAAAAATAATATAGAGGGCTACAATCTTCTGATAGTATGTATATCAGCTAAAGTTAAAATAGTTCACTAACTGACACATACCGGATGTCTTTTAAGCATAGAAAGCAGACTCTGTCTTACTAATAATAAGTCCCAACGATTTAAAAAAGAACTATAAAAATGATCTAGAACGTTCAATGAAAAATAGTCCTAATTTCCAGAATTGACCGTTACAGACCGTAACTAATGTGAGGAGGTAATTTCTCAAAAAATACAAATGGATTGATTACTATCAGTTCATGCGTTCAATGTTACACTTGATGACGTATTCTTTCAAATGTGGTGATGGTGCAAGGATCAGGAAAACTTGGTTCATTTTAACGGATTCATAAGAACTTAGATTCGATTTAAACAGAAATTTGAGAAGATTCAAAAACCTTGCTCAATTAGATCATTTGTTTCTCTAATCGAACGCCAACGAGCGCTGTTTAAAGATACTTTTTTACATTCTTAAGTGGAAGGAGTCAATATTAATGTTGTCACTTTCCGAGAGCTTCACGAAATTAATAGAGACTAGGCAGACTCGTATTTATTCGTCTTATGAGATTAGGCTCGTTTTGCCTACTGGTTTCCCTGAGAGTCGACAAAACACGAGCCTGTCTAGTCTCTGCTAATTTGGTGAAGCGCGCGGAACGTGGAGAACTTTAGTTATTATTGATAAAAGCTCGTGAAGATATGTTTATAGAAATGCTAAAAGATCATAAATTTCCCTATCACACAGAATTGGATCAAGCTTTAACATACCGGGGTTTTGAACATAAAGTTGATCGCTATCACTGGCTCCGGAATGAGAAATCAGAAAAATAGGTGTATTACATACATGAAAATATATAATACATTACTGCCACTACTACAGCTACTGCCGTTTTTGCTGTATATGCTTCTAGAGTTACTTACCACGATTTATACGATCCCTTAATTCAATATCTAGAACGTATCCATCTTCTTCATTTAATTGTACACTGAGCTCTATCGTCCCATATAATGTACTAAATTCAAAAATATTTCCATCCAGAGATTTGATACTCCAATAGTCTTCATTTCTGAAAGTATTTACTTTTACTACTGAAGGTGAATTTTAAAAATTATGATACGTGACAGTGTCTCAATGTAAACAACTATTGATCGGCTGCAATTTTCCAGCAATATTCGAAATAATCAAGATACTTTAATAATCAAAAAGATTTAATTGTCAATTAAAATTTTATCAAAACACGAATACAAACAGGTTATTTAAAGTTACCGGGCGATCATTGCTAACCATGTCATTACCAATTACGAAAAATTTATTGTGGACCGATGTCACTTTGGGATTGGGGAGTGCAACTTTGGAACAGGAGGTATTTTTGGAGTTTTGAATTTCAAGCCGATACATTTCCAATTGGCGCTCAGCATTACCACGTGACCTTTGTGGAATTTTAGTAACTAATTGGAAAAATGGACTGAGAAATACGTAACCCAAGAGATATTTACGATATTGGTCAACTTTAAAAATCTACTGGTTTATTTTTTAAAGCGAACACAAAAACCCTTTCCATTAGAATGAAGGCTTAAGAATAATGTTGAATGAATAAAATACCATTTTCGTGAACCTTTAAATAGCACATTGTAATTTACTGTGTATTACGTACCCTTCGCATAACTTTAAGATTCTGTCCTTGGTTGCTTTTGTATTTTCTTGCTTCTCTCTCGTGTTGAAGAATTCGTCCAGTATATGTTTTACTTTGGAATATGTCTCCAATTGTTTCAAATAAAACAAATTAGTTTCCTCTAACTGTTTACATATTTTAGGTGTAGCCTCTTTGATTGACTTTTCAAGACAAAGGGTTTCTGCTTCAAGTTGATATACTTTCTGCATTTCAAGCATTTCCATGTTATCAAAGATACATAAAGCATCTACAGATTCATTTTCAGCATCCGCAGGATTGTTGATCTTAATATTGTCATTACTTAGAGAACCATCCGAGATGAGCGCCACTGAAGTATCACAAAGTAATGAGATATCTTCCAGCTCCTCTTTAGTTAGACTTTGAACAAACGATGTGCTGTTTATTCCTCGTAATGGCATTCTAGGTAAATTCGAAAATGAAGGAAAGAGATCACCATTTATAACCTTCGAAAAATCAGATGGTTTTACCGTATCATCACCTGTGAGATCCAAAGCCATATCTAAATGATTCAGATCGCTTTTATTTTCACTTGGAAATATAATATTTATTGGAGTTGTAAATTCCATTTCCACTTCGGTTAATTCCATTAAATTGTTAGTCTCGACAGTCTCAGTAAGTATCGTTGAGAATTCCATTTCAACACCGGTTGTCCTTGTATCGTTAATAGTCTCAATATTTATTTCTGTCAGGTCCATATCAGAAACGTCCATTTCCATTGGTTTACTGTCTTTAACATCCTCACTATCTGCACATTGCCCATTAACTGGAGCCGTAAATTCTATCTCATCACAAACACTGTCATCCTTATATTCACTACACATTATAGCGGACAATGTTGTATTTAACTCGCTAGCTACATCTCTAGATTGGGGACTCCCTGAACCCTGTATTGCCTCTTCATAGGTTGTATCCCAAATCGTATTCTTTTCGGGATCTGCTGCAAATGGTCTGCCAAGATTTATATATAATTATAGCAAAGACTTGTTTACATACTTTACATAATTGTTGCTAGCGAAACTAACGCGTCTATCTGTTTTGTTCACATTCGTAGCATCACCAGAATCTTCGTTTCCTAAATCTACATCTCCAAACGGTTTTCTAGTTTTCTGAGGCTTCAGGATCTGTAACGTAAACAGAGATTTCGGGAGAGTTCACCCAGAAGCTATGTTATATCTTCTCATTTTACCGAAGATTTTCGACGAGTTTCTTTATTTTCCATACTCGCAGGTTCCATAATTTATTCTCAGTCACATTTTCACTCTACTCATTTCGTATTGTTCTTCAAACTCTCCAACAAAAAACCTACAGCCACATTATGCTACAGTCGTTAATTCAAAAGTTCAAAATTAGTTATTAAAACAGAAGGTAGAGGGCGGATAGATCGTTAATATGCAAGAATTTAAAAAGTACTTTTACAGAAAATTAATGGTTTGAGTTATTTCAATGTGAAATAATATCTATATAGTAGATATAGATATAGATTAATTTGGAAACAACGAAAATTTTAGCTAGAACCGGTTTGTGAAATGTTAAAAAGAAACTCACAAAAGTAACAGTTAGATACCGAACAGGTAACTGTTCCTCCGCCATTTTAAACACCGACTCATTTATATGTCTCCCTGTTCTAAATAAATTTAGTTCTTAAGAGAAACAACTCTCCTTGCGATCGAAAAATTTACTAAGAAAGAGTTTATTATATTTGTTTTCTCTTCTCTTCCTTGTTTATATATATTTTATTTAGTTATCAATCGTTTTAAAGTTTTAAAGTAAGCTTTTGGATATCTCTTAAATGGTATGCGGCGCCAAATTAAGGTAATATAAGAATCTACAAAATCTCATTGTAGCCCATAAGGCTACTTACATGCTTTCAAATTATAATAGGTATTAAGAACGGATTCAACTCAACGTTTCTTACTGGTTCTCTACGATTACTAATCCAACTCTGCTGCGGACACTTTTCTGCAAATGCTTATGCTGCATCATATCGCCCCTGCTACTCCTGCTAAATGGTTGCGGCAGCAGAGGTGAAAGAAGCATAAATTGGAAGTGTAGAGATGCGAATGGGAAAAGGAGACCTTTCCGTTTACCTGTCCGTATTTTTCGCATGTCGTGTAGGGAGTAGAAGTAGCCACTTGTAAACAATATTTTTTTCTCAGAAGTAGGGATAATACATGCATGTTAGTTTTAGAAGTTTCTCACACCATTCGGTTATCGGTTGATGATGAGGACCATTCGTGCCCTCGCCTCGGATTAATTATTATAAAATTAACAAAACTTGTGTGCTGCCAATGTGTTGTTTACTACAACTAGTTAATACATTTATTTTTGATATTATTTTAATAATTCGCTTTAGAATATATTGTAATATTCTTACTTTTCAAATTAAAATACGCATTTTTTTCTTATTAGAACTTCTTTAATTTTTTTACAATTTTAGCGATATTCAGAACCATCTACGCACCTGATGTCAATCTTACATCTATTGTTTTTGGCGGGAATATTTGAAATTCGAACTACTGGACTAAGTCTGCAATATTCTAAATCAAAATGAAAATTAAACAAGTGCGAACCATAAAAAATAAAATAACTATTCAAATTCCAAACAAGTTCACCTATCTTTTTTTAACCTACCCGCTGGTGTTTGCTAAATTGGTCGAAAATTTAAAAAAAAACAATCTACACATACGATATAGTACAAAAGTATATTCAAATAAATTTTGTGGCTTTAAGGAAAAGTCAGTTAATCTTAAAAATTAAGTTTAGTAATAATAATAAGCAGTACTTAAAACGATTGAACATTTTACAGATATTACACAGTTAAGCTGTTTTATTATTGAATTGAATTAATTTGTATTTTAGATTGTAGAACTTGAGTAGATCTACGATTTTAATAAAAGTTGTCTTTTCAGCAAAAGCATTATCGAATAGCACCATAACGTAACGTGAAAAAAAATAAAATGTTAATTCTCAGTGGATTTGGTTTTCCTTAACAGTTAACACACCTTTTTTTCTGAAAATTCAGATTTAAAATACTTTATTTGGGCTTGATAAATTACAATAAGTAACTGTTACGGCACATAATGATATTTGAATGATGATTGCAAAAAATTTTTTTCTTCAACCGTTAACTACAGGGGTTGGTAGTTTTCCTGGCTTTGGTCCAAGTTGTGGTACACAAACGCAGTTGCCTTTAAGGCAAGCCCCGCCGTGGGGACAGACAAACGGACACGTTGAGCAAACAAAACTGGTAGCTCTTCGTTCTCTTATAGCTTCTGAAAATTCGAAACAGAAATTTATTTTCTAAAAACTGAAAAATCCGTTTATTTAGATGAATCGCGAAATATCATTATTTCATATTGCATAAAATGTAGATAACTCCTACATTAAATTCTAAAAGTTTATAATTACGCATAAAATACGGCGTTAAGCATCAAGATTATATTCTAAATAATGTTGTGTTGACCTACGAAATATTTTGGATAATGAATTATTTATCACTTAAAACGAATTTTAGTTTAGTCATTAATTGATTCTAGACCTTCGAAGTTGCTTTCAATTGAAATAATGTCTTTCGAATTTAACGTTTTTTTTTCTAAAGACCATAAAAATTTAAAAAAAGCTGATAGTAGGTTTCGCTAAATACCATGTATATTACTGCAACAAACAAGGCAAAACTCAAAAGTCGTTATTTAAAAGTCTTAAAACATTGATTCCTCAAAATTCGTTTTAGCCGGACACAATTGCATTAAATACATAAATAGTAAATAAATAAAATAAAAATACAAAGATATAATTACCGGATTCTCCTCCAAGAGGAGTTGCCAAAATGCTGCTTATAAACAAACAAAAAGCAAATAACACAAGAGTAAGCTTCATTCTTTTAAAATGGTCTTATATCTGTTCGATACTAAGATTAGATTCTATTTAAGCTGTAAGGTGGTAAATGGAGGTATATATACTTACCGTTGTGCATAATCCAAAGTGGTATCTCGCTTAATAAGAAATCATAAAAAAAGAACAAATCCATAAAGACGCTAGCTTCTCGTAAAAACAAGTTTACCGGGTAGAATACGAGGAATACGTCCTCAATTCCAGCGTTTTAGTCGGTAAATAAACCTTGTTACAATGTTCTTTATTTACACATACTTTCCATAACTGATAAAGCAAGATTTCATAGAAACGAATGGACGTAATTTTCCCACTTCTTACTCAGAAGTAATTCCCCTTGTAAACAAAAGGAAAGGGAAGCATAAATATTAAAAGTAGGTTTTGATTAAAATAATAAAAAGATACTGCTTAGTCTTACGTTTTGGAAGATTTAAATACAAAAAATTAATACTTCTTTGTACTGTGCCACGTAACTTTTCGATGGACTACTTTACGTTCTATTATCTTTGCCTATATGTAGCACGTACATTGCACATTGTAAACCCCCTTATTGAAATTGTCGCACGGGAAATCCAAGTTCAAATACCTTTTACGCAAAATAAACACAAACTCAACGTTATTCATGTGTACAGGTCGCCAAACTTAACGTGGGCGGCGGAGGCTATGCATGCATGCATCGTAAACAAGTAACATAGTGTGTTAATCGAATTGGTTTCTAGAGGAAATGCAAATTTTATACAGTACTAATCGTGCCCATGTTTTGGCAATAATTACACTTTGTATTTTAAGCATTTTTCTTTTTCCATCTGCTATTACTTCATTAACTGGCTGGTCATTTTTGAAATTTTGCCAGTGATTTAAGTTAATCGTTCTGACAGTAAAGAACATATTCTTAAATCGATTTGATCTTGGAATTTTAAACCAAAACAAACCGGAATAAGTCGGGGAAGCACCGGCTTCGACTGTATTGGAAAATATAATTCAACCCGACCTGGACGCAATGAACGTGTGTGAATCTCTCGCAAGTAACCTAAAATGCTGAAAATCAAATGCAGTAGACGCTCACTACTGTGAACACCGTGTAAAGGAAATTCGGGATAACGTAAACAACCATTTTCATAACATTGAACGCCCTATTAGGTTCGCACGTCGTAAAATCGTGTGGCGGGATTTCCCCGTATAGGTACGTACCGATTGTTTTAACGCTGCTGTACTTCCCTGGCGATACACGTTGTTTTTGCAATGCTGCTATATGCTTTAACACATCTTAGAGAAATGTTCGATCGTGACTTATTACGTCGTCGCAAATGAAACCAAATGAAGTGCTTAATACTACGTGAAAAAGTACAAAAAAATAAATTATATTATGTACGGTGGCTTGTACTTATGCAGGAACAGGACAAAGAAGGACTTCAAAGGGATATAAACATTCTGAAATTGAGAAAAAACAAAAATAGCAACGGTTCTTGAATGGAAGGAATAACGATTATATTCCTTTGATTCAAGAGCCGTTCAGGTGTCCGGTCGGCGGTGATGTGATCAAAGAAAATGCAAAGCATTCAATTCGGAGACGAAAGAAAACTCTGTTGAAGAATTGCTGCTAGTGGCGGTTGGATGCAGACATTCGGAATTTGATATTTAAAAATTGCTGGAGAAGAATTATCACCTCAGACGAAAACGCCTAATCAGTTCTATATTAGAAGCTTCTACCAGAGAAAATCTCATTTTAAGATGAGACTGTTCGTGGTAGGTGAGTAGGGATACCAATGCCGATGGAAGTCATAAAATCAAGCCATTAGGCAGAAAATCCCAGGGTTTTTAAAGTTTTTTCTTCCTCTGGACTATGACCATTCTAAATCAGCTTGGATCACGAAGTTAATTTTCACCCGAGGATCAAGTGAATTCTTATTCTTTATAATCCTTTGATCCTCAGGTAAGTTTATTGTGTAAATTTAATTTATCAAACAGGAATCATCCAAAATTATTCACAAATCAATGGTTGTTCCATTAGAAGGTTGGGCATTTTTTAAATTTAAGAATAATTTTTTTTAAACAGAATAAATATAGTCACTAAAATATGCTAACATATCTTAAAACGTAATTTTAATTTTAATAAGTTAATCAAGAATTAAACCAGCTCAAAACGCATAGTAAACAATAATTAATTGAAGTGATTCGTTATTTTATCAACAAATTTTAACATCCCATTATTTATGTAATAGGTACAATTTGACAATTACAAAAAGTTGATTTTATATCTGCTATTCCTATTAAAACATCGTCACCTAATTAATCGAGATAAGCAATAAGACCAAGTAAGATGTTTTTACTAATCGATTAAAAGCGGTTTCTTAGTTCTAAAAGAAATTCAATCAACGTTTGATTGGAGGAAAAACCAGTTCCAGAGCACGAATACATAAATAAACCCACGCGATATTTCTTTGAAATTCAGGGGTAATCACCTTGACTCTTCTGTATTTGTCGCATCGATTATATTGCAAGTGCACGATATATAAACATTTCTTTTAAGGTTTACATGTTTATATCGCCATTGATTTCGAACCACGACAATGCATTTCAAATCTACAATCTCTTTTCTTCTAATAGTCAGCCTCGCTGTAACTTATTCAGTTACGGCCGATGATGCGCCTAAAGGAGACGGTAAATATTATAATTTGATTTTTTTGTTGACGATTTAATACGTATCTTGTTTTCCGTATTAGAAATTACTGCTAGAGTAGCGAGAAGCACCCCAACATTCTGCTGGTCCTGCAGAAATCGTTGCGAATTTGATGGGAAGGATGCTATTTGTGATCAGATTACTGCGACAAAATGTAGATGTGTAGATAGGAAAGTCTAGAATTGTATGTGTTTGCTTAAATAAAGAATATTCCTTAATTTGTGCGGATGACGATCTTATTCCTCTATATTTTTAAATGGAAATATTTAAAAAAAAGTACTTTTGGAATATTTTCAATGTTATTATTTACTTCTCCAAACGCTTAAAATACATCACCCTTCTTCTTAAAATTATTGATTCACGTTCCTATAGTTACATATACACAATTTATTATATTAGCTAGCAAATTGACGCCGCCAATTGATATATAACATGTCTAAATTATCAAAAGACATCGACAATAAAAATTTATTTGAAACATTGAACCATGCCCTGCAAGCCGATAAATTATATTGGGTGCAAAACGATGCGAAAATTCGTGCCTCGTATACGTCTAAAAATTACGACGAGTTCAGGTAAGATGTAATATTATCTCCGGACACGTTTTCTTCACTAAGATTAGACATGCTCTTCCAGAGAGATCGTAGCAGCTGCCCATTTACATCCGGTTGAACGTAAAGATAAGCCTAAAAAGAAGATCGGATGGAACAGAGTTTTTCAAGATGATAAGGACGATGAATAACTAAGAGAAAACTAATTGCCCATTTTTTATATAGTGACATGTATGTACAATGTAAATTTTTGTTGTCTAGTAAGTAAAAGCATAAAAAGGAAGATTGAGGAAAATTTATTGAAAAATAAAATTTGTAAATTTTTCAATAACTTTAAATCTAACGAGTGTTGTGCGTAGAAATACATACTATGCAGATTTGTCCTATCAGGAATTTTTCACGTATTCGGACGTTGCATTTTCAACAGAATATTTTACAGTTTATTTTAGCGGTCCTACATCTATAGCAATTGTTATTCTTATTTTATATTGAGAGAAAATTGTACTTAAGACAATATATATCTATATCTATCTATAATAAGTCTGATAAAAAAATAAGTGTAAAGACGACAAAGTGATTTTTTTTATTATTGTAAACAAGAACAAATATAAAAACAATTGCTCAAAATATCGACCAGCAACATTTTAACAACAAGCTAGCCCAAACTCCGGTAAAATATTAGAAATACTTCCCGGTTGTACGTAACGTGCTCTGTCCTGCTGTTACCACAAAGAATCTTTGCGACATCAAGATTATCACCGTTGGGAAAAATATTGGTCAACGCTGAAACTAAGGCATTTTGCAAAAAATAAAGATACAATTCTGTCAGTGCGTCCTCGAAAAAGTATGGCCCAATAATTTTTGGCTAAACATTGACTTTCTGGGCTAGAGAAAGCAATGCACAATTTATGGGGCGAAGTACCTACAATTCTGTCTGTTTACAGTACCGCCCTATTCAAACGTTGCGTCTTCATAAAACAGGCTATTAATCAGTATAATTAGTAGCAGTTGATTATGCTGCAATATATTTGTCATGGCTTTGGAAAATCGCTTCTCCAGGATGCTATTTTTGTTTCTTGGCGTCTCCTATTACAGAATACTGAGAAATGTTGCAACCAAATCTAGTAAGACGTCCAAACGAGCACCTTCATTTATTACTGGACATTCACTTTTCATAATTCACAATTTTTTTTACTCACAGTCGGCTCTCCTTTCTGGAGCTTTGTCGCTAAAAACTTCCAAACATCCTTTTGACGTTTTGTTCTGTTCCAATACCTACTCAATCATAATTTAATATTTCAATTGAAATCAAATTGAATATTTTTCGCTTAATTTTATTAATGATTATGGGTCAACAAGGTGTTTAGAACTTGCAAAAACAGACAGAACAAAAATTATATGAATTTAGAATTTCGTCAGCCCGCTTGTTCGAGATAACACTTCAGCCGAACATATTATTCAGCATTTGATTAGAATCTCCCAAGTTACCTGAAGATTTGAAACGAACAAAATTATAGAAGGAAACAATAACATATTGAATTAAATCACTTTAAAAAAAAACATTTTTGCGTTAAATCGTACAAATAACGATGGTAAAATGTCGTGCCGTTGGTTGTAATTGTGAAATGGGAAGCAATTACATTAATTTTAGGCAGCTTGTTCTAGAAAATCTAATACTAAGAATGTGAATTTTATAACTGCAATTTCTGATACATGTCGACATCTAATTCAAGAAATTAAACAATAAATAAAACATTTATAGATAATAAAAGGTTGTTATTTTATACATGAATCACTAATTTGATTAAGAAAATAACATGCAATACTTCTTCGAAATTCTAAGATAGCATTCCTCGATCAATTGCAAATTGCATTAACTGGTACCAATGTCGCCTAATGCGTTATCTACATGTATATAAAGCACTTCGTTTAGATCTCTCGCTAATTTGATTAACTTAAACAGTAAACAACGCATTTCAAAGCTACGTTTTGCGGTGTTATCCCTATTTTTGTTATCTAAGATTGACGAAATATTTGAGCGAGATGGTAAATATCTCCAGTAGACGTATATGATTTTCTTTTCTAAATACGATGTTCTAAAAATGGTAGGCAGGGTAGCTAGCAGCACGCCAACACTTTGCTCGTCGTGTAGGAATTTTTGTAATTCTTATGGAATGGACGCTACTTGTGACGGAGTTATTAAACATAAAGTGTCGATGTGTTAAATATATTTACATTAACAGTACTCTTTGTATCTTTCAAAGACGTCTAATGAAAAGCGATTAGTTGGCGATTTATTCTTCCAATAAATATACAAATGGATTTTTTAATTTGATAGCATAAATACAATAAAAGAGCAAATAGTAAATGTTACGGGAACTTCTTTTACTAATACATTATAAGAGAACGAATAAAATAATGTTAGCAAGGACTGTGGCGTAGTATAGTAAATAACACGTAAGTATCGGCACTCTCCGAATTTAATCCATAGCTCGCTGCTTAATACTTTCGACGATTTTCGTCGGTCCTGTATAGTCTTGTATGTCCTGTCGATCTGTTTTTGCTGCGGTTCGCCGTTTTCTTCCTGATTTAGGTCTATTTTATAACCTGCTGTTTCTTTATGTTTAATAGTGGTCCGAACCACACTTCGCTAACGCTTTTTTTTTTTTTGAAATTGCACTTTCCGTTAAGCCTTGGATATTAAGTAATACAAATTGACCCTGTTCTTCCATGGTTAGTTCGCATATAGCAAACGTTATCGAATAGTCTATTACTCAGTAACTTAGATAGATGTAATATAGCGAAGGCTTGAAGGGTATGGCTCAATGCTTCAAACAGGTTTTTATTGTGGACGCCTTCTGATAATTTAGACATATTATACATCGACATGTATAGACTATGGAGTAATTTTTTTTGATATGGTCGCCTCACTTGGCCGAAGTGGACGTTCTTCATTAAAAATGGTCATTAAAGCAAGTTGTCCAATATTTTATGGTCGATAACGAAAGCACCCCGTTCCACTATTATCTCATCATTAATTTTCTTTTTAAAAAACTTATGTTTAGTTGTTAAATTAGAAAAACTTTAAATGATTGTCGAGGTCATTTTACAAAAATAGTTACTTCAATTCCATTAGAGCCATCTCTTGCCGAGGCCAGGTAAGTATCGAACTCTCCTCGTACAATCACATATAAAAGTTCGGAATAAAAGATCAATTCGCGAAGATTATTTGTTTTTTGAAGGAAACTAAGCTAAGTAAATTAAAGATGCACTGGTCATCTACTAAAAAAGAAGTACAAATACCACAAATATAGTTAAAAATAGCAACAAAGAGAGTGTCGTTAAATTAAAGTATAATAATATACATAATTTAATTTATAATATGACTACTTCCGGTATAACCGGACGTTTTACACGATTAAACATTTTTTTAGTTCAATGGTACATGTAAGGCTTAATAATATTGTATAGATTTCAGAATATATCAATTGGTGAAGTCCCTTGCGAGACACCCTGCGTGTGTAGGTAAGCGTAAATCGAGTATCGGGATTGTACTTAAAAAGAACAGTGAAACAGATGCATATTAAAAAAAATTTATTGTGTCAAAAATGTCAAGTTTATAATAATATACACATCAAATATAAACAGTACAACAAAAAAAAATATCTATATAGAAACCATCGAAGGCGGTAAGTCTGAAAAACAAAAACCGTGTAAAATTTCCTGTACGATTTAAACTAACGAGGAACTATAATTTTACCACTTATTATTTATCATTATTATCTGGAAATTGATTTATAATACGTAGAATTACCGTGAGATAAAGACAGCGCAAAATAGAAGGATAGCACAATTGCGGCCTGCACAATTAGATTTCTTTAGACAATTATATTATCTTTTTTATATGCACATTCTTTATGAATTAATTTATACTATATATTGTACATATACAAATTCCTATTATTTAGTTATTATCTCTTACATTATAGTATGTACAGCACGGATATTACTAGTTAGAATTTCTTGATATTAAAAGAGTCTTAATTCGTACATCGGAAATTTTACAGGGTCTCGTTCGGCAATTTATATCATCTCGACAATTCACAAAATATCTAATTACAAAACTGATACAATCTATATATGTTCGCAAATCTCAGATGATTTTTCTGTTAAATTTCGATAAGGTATTCAAAAATGATTTTGCCGTAACTTTTGATTGCATCAAAATATGATTTGATTTAAATTAATTAAATACATATATTGTTCGTGTTTTTATTGTCAGAAAAACAACAAGCATATAGACTGACTAAAAACAAAGAACTTATTTGCAATATACAGGATGGATCTGAATTGCCTGATCAAACTTTGTCAACAGAATTTATGGAACAAAACTGTAGAAAAAAGGTTCTATTAACATGTGCCCAAAAATGATTGCTTAAAAATTTCGGAATTGGAAATTATCGTTTTTTATAAGGTCGCCTGAAAAATCTTTTTTACTTTACACCGGCTCTTATCATAGCATTTGGGAATAGCCTCGAAATTCTCGAGTAATCAATCGGGCACAGAACAGTGAAATAACCAGAAGTGAAACTTTTGCTTTTTGGAGGATAGCTGTGCCGCCATGTTCTCAGAATCAGAAGCGATTTGTCTGTGTAGTTGACAACGATCGCTTTGAGGGACAATATCTTTTTTCGTCTTAAAGAAGTTTAAGTACTTTTTCTTTGTTTTTGATTACTTTATCAGATATTTACTTTAAAGAAGTGCATTTTTTTTCTGTTTTGTTCTCTACCAGAATTGTTTCTTCTTTTTTCTTTTTTTTTGCATTATTTTCCACCGAAAATGCTTTTTTTTTTATTTTCTGATCACAAGAAGGAAACTGGGGAGCACCTTTCTGCTGCTAGATACATCCATGCAAACCATTTCCGTGTGAATATTTTATACGATTATATAACTAAAAACATGAATAGAAATAGACAACGAATTGTTTTTAAAAAATATATATAATGCTAAGGTAGCTTAGCTCTTTCATGGTATTGATGGAATGATTCACGGCGAACGCAACAAGAGGAGAGAAAAAGTACACTAACACGCGGACATGTTTCTGTTTACCCGGAGTCATCAGCGTGGTTTCGAGCGTACTTTCATATCGACCTTCTGTCGCTGTTACCTGTCAGTTAATGCCACAACTTGCAAAACGACAAACGCGACATTTCTTGGCACCCTTTAGTGCCATAGAAACGTCCAAGAAGCAGCGACATAAACCGAGTACTGTTTTCCAAACCATCCCACGAGCAGTTCTCCGACTGCTTAACAACGAGATGGCGGCACTCTTAGCGCTCTGTTGTGTTAACATTTACTGAAATATACAACAATCATTATTTATTTTTAAAACAATCTATCGTTGCATTATCTCTACGTAGTATCGGGAAAGCTTGGAACAGAGTTTCGGAAACGAGACTTGCTTAACTAGATCTCGCGACTCACAAATTGAGAGTTGTGACGAGGCAAAATAGTGCCGAAGTCATCGATTTTGTCTCAAAAAGATCAAAAGGTCCGGCAATAGCTTCACTTCTGATTCATTTTGGAAATTCCTTAAACAACCATTTTTACCTACAGACCTTTTTTTCATTAGTACATTTAAATAAATATTATTTTACAAGAATTTGAGGAATGGAACTAAAGAGGGAAATACTCCCGACAGAGATCCACTTGGCAATTTTCAAATTTGGCGGTTGTTTCAAGCGGGCAATAAAGATCATATTTACTTGAATTATTCTATAAAGCCAGTTTTTCACGTCGCATCAGAGATTTGTATTTTCTTGCAAACGTAGATTGGCAATACGTATATACATATGATGTAAATGATAACAATATGATATGTGATATTAACAAGTGTTTCACTTATAACAATTGAATAAAATAAAACAAAAAAAATCATTTTTGAACACCTCGGTTAACAACACTTCACGTAAGCGTTCGAATTTGTATCAACAGAAAGAAAAGATAACAGAACAAAATTAAACACTTTTAAGAAAGATAAATAAATTTATATTTTTCAAAATCACTAAACGTTAAAAAGTACAATATATACAAGGTAGTATACACACATTACCGCATTCCTACAATCGAATGCCCAAGTGAAGGATGCGGCAAAGGGTAAAAACAGTCACAAGAAAAGCTTATTTTTGTGTTTTTTCTTTTGTTTAAGACGAATTATTAAACAACAAACATTTGCACGCCGATGTTGTTGAATCATGCCAAGTAGCTGTATGTATCCTTCTGACCTTCAGTTCTTTCTAAATATTCTTTTTCTATTAAAATATCTATACATTTCTAAAAACGAGAAGTGCACAGAATAAATGAAAGGTAATTAGCGGAAAATAATAATAGTAATAATAATAAAAATATTTACCTTAATAATGTGTACTTTTGGTTTAAATCTAGTCGACAGTTGATTCAGTACTTCCGCGACGAGTTGTTGATGCTTCAATACCTTCCTCATCTTCATTATTCTGACTATCGCCGCTTGAATGAGCAGCTTGCGGTCTTCTTCGATATGCTTATGTGTTGTCTCTTGTTCTAATTTTAGTTCTGTTTTCATTGGTATGTTTATGTTTACACGAAGCTTTTTGCTATAAGAGAAAGCGGCATTTTATAATACATCAGTAACAATTTAATCATCGTTATGAAAGAATCGTACAAGGCTTCAGTCATTCATTACACTCCCTGTATTGATTTTCCTTGCCTGCTTCGTAATTTTTTTTGTTTGTATTTAATGAAATAGCTTTCTTTTTAATTATACTCTTACTCCGTTGCAGTATCGCAAATAATTGCTTATTTAAATACGTATTGTAAGTAATAGGCCCAGTTGAATTTTTAAATACACAAACGCGATATATTTTGACATAAAGTTTCATTAATTTGATAAAAAAAAACATTTTTATGTTTTGGAAAATAATTTAATTTTAAAATGTATTTATTTAGAATCTGCACCGATATCAAGCACTTATAGTAATCGATTGATCGTAAGTATGCGAGGTTCTCCAGAGAAAATGGGTGGGAAAAGTTATGTATATGTATATGAGGAGGCTTTGCCGTGAACCGTCATAAAGCTGGTGTAGGTAGAGACGATCATGATCTCATTTTCTTGTAATATCGGAAAGGAACCGACTAGATTTCGTCTGTCAATTTCCAAAAAACGTAGCAATTTAGAGAATTAAGTACGAATCCAGTTCCAATAAAAAATGAAGGGCTGCAACGAGGATTTCAAAATATAACTTAAGCTTACGATTATTCTACTCTTTAATATTGTTTTCTTACGGGATATCTTCAGGGTTACTTACTAGACATAGCTGAGGACTATTCATTTCAAGGAGGCTTATATAGTGCTTTTTTTGAATCTGCTAATAATGCTAGGAAACTTAATCAGTTGTAAGATCAATATTTGATATAATCAAGAATCACTACATGTTTGTTAAGTAAAGTTAGTAATAGTAGCCCCATAACTTTGAACAGCCTGTATAAAGATCTACCTCTTTTATATAGTCAATTTAAATAGTACTGAAGATAATTATTAAATTCAGCAATTTTTTCAGCCTTATGGGTGTTATTAGTAATATTATTGTTGGCGCTTCTAATTATAAAAGTAAAATGTGCACTTATTTTATCTGTCAGCAACATCAAAAACTTACTTTTTATAACCTAAATATAAAGAAACGATCGAATCAGCCCTAAGATCCATCTCGTCATCATCCGAAGTTAGCAACTTGGCCTTGAGCAAAATTTGCAGTACTTGAATCATAAAATCTAATTTGATTTGAGTGTTCTCGGAGAGCTGAGCCACGTTCCAGCTTTCAGCGACGTTAAATTGTAGTAACACAGCCATTTGAAAAGTACTAGCCTGTAAGGTATACCTGGAACCATAGGACAGCAAAAATTGAGCGATGATAAGGTGCGCGAAAAAGAACGCAGGCCTTACCTATTTTTAAAGCAATTCGTTAATAATTCTCCTTTCGACATATTGTATAGCCAGTTTAGTTTCCTACCCGAGTGTTGACCAGAATAAAAACTAGTAAATCTATGTACACTGCGTTCCAGCTAAAAACCCAAGCGTTAAGTAAGTACAAGAAAAAGTGTTAGCGGGACTCGGGAACTTACTTCTGTAGGCAAGCCAAAAGAAAACGATTGCTGGAACGGCCATGAACCGGAAGATAACACCTGTATACTGAAGTCTATATCTAATAATTCGTTTGAATTCTTTAGATGGGTGCGGAATTGTTCGTTTAAATCCTTAGAAACGCCGATATCCTTAAAAGCGAGTAATTGTTCATTAAATTCAAGAAAAACATATCTTAATAATTGTCAAATTACCTGGAACATTCTTTGTAATTTAGATGTATACTCAAATCCACAAGCTTGCTTCAATTTTGAGATCATAGATGCTTCAGCATCGTCACTGGCAGACATATGTTGAACCAAACGTTTCGCTAGCATCTTACTATAGAACTTTTGGAAAACATCTTTGTCCTCGATATATTTGAAAACTACCATCTAAAAAAGACACAAAAGAAAATCGCTAAGTGCTTTTGTATACTACATATTATCGCCAGCAACTACAACTAACAATGTCTTGAAATTTTGGTAGACCTATGGCGTCAATTTAATTCTCGATAGGCTAATGGTTACCATAGAAGCCACTTGAAGGAAGCTTCCTCGGTCGGCGATGACGATACTTTAGATAGGGATTATGTAAAAGTGGAATAAAAATATAAGAACATGTCCGTTAAATCAGAAGCAATTACACGCGCCCCAACCAATGTTGGCTATAGGATCAATTAACTGAATCTCTTAAAGAGACGAGATCGTATACGACACTAACGGAGAAGGTAGAACTAATACAATAATAAAGAACTTATTTTTTTCTTGCGTATGCAACGTAACATCGACATACGCCAGGAACGAATATGTTCGCGATATGATTAACATCAGACTTCCTCAAGATTTTCACGTATTCTAAAAGTTTATGCAATTATGAGGAATTCTGAGATAAACACTTCTTAGGTAAACCTTAAAAACTGCATTTCTATGACAATTGACAGCCTCGCATAACACTTATATATATCATTTGTTATACTACATACTCTATTACTTACTACTTGATTAAGCGTATCTTCTATTTCCGGCTCCTCCGGATTCTTACTAGATTTTTTAAGCAATAGATCACAGTACTTAGCTAGGAGTTCCGGCGATTTTGTACTTGAGTTAGCAAGTTTCGTCACCGCGTTCGCATTGATAAATCTACCGCAAGCCTTGTCTAGAGCTGCCACGAAGCCACTGTCGTTCTCGAAAGCTGTAATCACTAGTGCGTTGTACTTCTTGTGCACCTCTAATATAGTGTTTACGTATACCCTAGGATCCTGAAAAAGATAGAATACGTTTGCATTTAATAGGATAGTATTTTATGAAGGAAAGTTACACAATGTGATATCAGTAGTCTCGTTAATAGATTACTAACTTCACAACAAAATGTATCACTTAATTAAAATTAAGCATAGTCTTAAAAACTTTCTAGAGGCAAATATGCTTCACAGCCTTGTTGTTCAACAAACAAAATGATTGAACAAGGAATTCAAAATGACAGTATTCTATTTAAAATAACAAGTTGATAGCTATTCCGGTATAACCGGAAGTGTCACATTATTCAAAATATTTTAGTTCTATAGTACATGTTGGTTTTAATGTACTTTTCAAGTTTTCCAACATGTATTCTTTCACGTATTGATCGATGTACTTCCCGGTGAGACATTCTGTATAAATAAAAATACTTTAAAAATTCAATCTTGGAGAACGCGGACAATAACTGAACATGCTGGCCGTTATAAATTGCAAAAAAAAAAAAAAACAAGAAGCAAAATCAAGAAACCTTTTCTTAGCGATATTCATGCAATTATATGCCATCGATACCCACATTACTAGCACTTTCGCCACATTTGTCGATTGCCGCAAGACCCTGATTCGTAATATGTTGTTCCAACAACGACTTCAGCTCGCCCAGTCCTTCCGGTATACGTGCCAGGAGTTTATACATACGTTCCAGGTCGGCGTCTTTATCGTCATCCAAGAGCTGTTGGAACTCGGCGTGGAATAGTTCAAGGTGCTTCTGCAAGAGCACGCGCTCGCAGGTTTTCGCCAGTCGATCGCTGGTACTCTCGTGAAGATTGACTTGAACGCGTTTCTGCTCCTCGGCCAGTCTTTGCTCAACCTGAAGAGTAAACGAACAGTTTTAATAAATATCAATTTCGGGACAAGTATACTAGGTACATTTGAATTTTCAAAAATAGTCCGTCAAGCATAATCAAAAAACTTCGAAAATTGGAAGTATTATTTTACATCCTCGCATACCGATGAATTACGCCCTAAATCAGCTCCTGAGACATCTCTAAAATACATCTATGACGATTGTGAATGACAATGTAAGTTGCAAATGGGAGGACATGCAGAACTGACCGTGAGATAAGTAAATTTCCCTCGGAGCTGATTGCTTCATAAATACAATTGCTTTGTTTATCCAGTTTCACTGGATATCTTCAGTATTCACTTATACATACATTAATTTGCAATACATCATATGCAGTGAGTAACGTTTTTAGATACTATCGAATACAGCAGCACATTCGATTTTGCATGAACTTTTAGCAACAAGTACCTTAAAAAGCTGTTGAAGCCTTCAAAAACTATGTTTTAAAGATATTTCAAAGCGGAAAAAAGTCCTGAGAATTATTCTAAAAAACAGTAAAACCATTTTTACTAAAAAAAAAAATGTAATTATCTGTACAATGACAGATCATATGTTAGTCCTAACGTGTCTTGATAACAACAGAATATAGGACGGCATTTATGATTAATGACGTGTATCGATATTTATCCTGCCTCGGCTACTACCATTCATTCTAAATTAGGTAACGGCCGCGGAAACCAATACTTAAATACTGAATTTTTCAACTTTTACGAGCTCCATAACTTACCTTCTTCATATACTCCGTCACTGGATTTTGAGCTAGAAAATTAGTGCTCTCCCTAGTATAATACCTCTCAGTATCCTCTAAAAATACATTCTCGAAACTATCTTTGTAGACGCTCAAGTTAGTCCCTTTAGCTCCAGGTTCATCTTCGTTTAGACCTAATTCGACGTAACAGTTGATCACACCGGACACCAACGAAGTATTTATAAGTTCTCCGTTTCGTTCCCTTTCAATTAATTTTAATACTGCATTGGTTACCTGTAACCGCGGCGGGATTAAGTAAACTGATGGGTCATCTCGCAGTCGGGGTTAATTTTTTTTTTACCTGTTTATTCAACTGTTTAAAAAGATTATCCCTCCACGTGACCAACGCCAGCTTGTATATTTCGTAGATACCTTTTCGACCTTCTTCACACTCGCGTTTTACCCAATGCCTGTTTAAGTAGGAACAAATTCCACTTATCGCGTTACTGCTGAATCGGTATCTATCCCATTGTTGAGTATAAAACAAAAGAACATCCTCATCCATGAGATTTATTCCCTCCTGAAAAAAAAAAGAAATTAAATTTACTTATAGTTTAGTAAAGTTATCGCAGGAAATGGCGAAAATACATACAATGTAAAAATGATTGAAAAGTTAATAAGTTTGTAGTAGCTTTCTTACAATAATCATTTCGGAAAAATCAATAGTTTTGGAGCTTTATCAGCAATTATTAGAGCCTAGAATTCTTGTCTGACTGTATTATGGCGAATCTCGATCAAATTCTTCCGAAGCTCAACATATCCATCAAGACAGATATTAAGATATTTTCCTAATATTAGAACATTTATTGATATGCACATACGTTTGGAGGAAGATAGCTGTTTCAAAAAAGCAAAAATGAGTAGAGGCGCCACAGTATCTACTATAATGTTGATAAGGAAGAAGGTGCTTGGCAAATAGTACAAAGTAATCGGAGAATAAGAACCAAAAAAAATAAGTTTAGTTAGTCAATATTGCGAGTAGTTGCAAAATGAAGGACAAAATTTTGGAATCGCTGGGATAATTTTTCTATTAATGTTCGGCAGGTATATTGACAGGTGAACTGAACGTTATTCAAGTAAGTAAGAAGAGTAAGAGAATTCTTGCAAAAACGACTTGGAAGTAGGCGGATCCTTGATGCCATGGCCTGCTCGTAGTCCTGATTTTAATCACCTCTATTTTTTATTTTGGAGATTTGTGGAAAATCCCCAAAAATGCATGCCGCAAAATGAAATAATGAAAATTATGATAGATATCCTAATGATTCAGGTATACATCAAAGAGGCCGCCAATGTTTAACACAAAGATTAGGAAAGCGCGTCTAACAACAAGGCCAACAATTTTAATACCTTTGGAACGAAGGACCTTACGTTTATTTAAAAAGTTAATATTTGTTTTTCTCCGTTATGTTGTTATTTTAAAGTAAATGGTCGACTAAGTAGCGTTTCTCTTGGTGATGAGATACTACATAGAAATAAATTTTCTAAAATATTTTTTAACTTTTAAACTAGGTACAAAATTCGATACGTCCAGTTTTTATTTTGACCAAAACGACATGATACAGCTTTTGAAGGTAGCTGCCGATGATCCGTCTAAAAAATACTGTTACGCGGCTTGTATAACATTTTTACAGCATAAAATTGTAATGCTCGATCAACGCCTTTCTTAATTATAAAAAGGCATGACCAACCATAGTTTCTATTAAAAACAAATTTGTCGTTATACTTCAAAAATAATAGCTTTAATATAGAATTTTTATTAGGCATCCTAGTCGCACAACTGCCGATCCACTACACATAATCATAGCAAAACGTTCCTCTTTATTTAATGCAGTTCGGTTTCCGCCATCTATTCTTTTTTAATTCGATTTTTTCGATTACTGAAAGAGAGCATTCCGTAAAATTTTTCCAAGTTAGCATACGTTGGTTAACAACAGCATTGATCGCTTTTTATTGTAGCTGTAAAGCTACTTTATTCTACCTGCCCTTATACAGCACCAATTATTTTCAGAAGTGTTATCTAAGAAATCGATGACGACGCCAAAGTTCAAAACCAATTGGTCGTGAAATTGAATACGATTACAGGAAAAGAATTCTTGATAATTCTGCAATTTACGGCTCTCATTTCATGCCGCTCCTCTACACGCGCATAACTTAACAATACTGTCGGATTACAATACCGTTATTAAAGGAAACGTATTAAGTAGTATTATTTATTTATCAATTTCCCTAATTAAAAGCACAAAATTGCGACAAGTGCGGGTGTCGAAATATGATCAAGGAACCAATAATTTTTTTGTAAAGTGTCTTTCACATTATCTGTGGTATTATCGCAATCATAATTGCAATATCAATCACTTAATTACCCTTTCTTACTTTCTTGACTTTTGTTGCGCAGAAGATATCTATCTAAATTTTCATATTCTCGCAAATATGCAGTGTTTACATGTCGTGACTTCCACTTCCGTTGCTTGTCAACCGATTAAAATTCATTTACATAAAATATTCCAATCATTTTGTAATACGAACTATTTTGTTTGTTCGGTGGCATACATTTTTGTTTTGGCAATATAAAATGCTACAGTTTATATTCACAGTAATCTACTAGAGATAAGTGACCTTTTATTGTTATTATTTTATTGCATGTCATACATTAATACTATTAATAAAACAAAAAGATTTAAATTATAAAAAGTGTATTAAACAAGTCGAAGCCATGAATTCCTGCTAAAAGCATTAATTATAAGCAAACGGTTTAAATAATAAGAGCTGCAGTAGAAACGGCACCATATTACTCGAATTTACAAAAATATCGAATATGTTTTTCTTGTTTACAGTCACTCCTAATCAACCTTTAGATATACTGCTTTTAAATATATTCAAAGTACTATTTAAAATTCAAACGGAAAACATACTCACCTGCAGCTTGGATTGTGCATAGCTTTTTAAAAACAGCCTGAGCCTTTGATAAAGTTCTAATCCAACTAGCTGAGCTCCTCCAGGTACATTCTTTTTACTTTTCGATGCCACCGAAGCACTCCGATCGTTACTCTTGTGAACAGAAGTGCAGTAGTCGTGTACGTAGGTGTAGAGTTGCATGTACTGTGACCGCGATATCTTCTGAAAGTTGTACATGTGTTCTATGCCAGAATTTAGTTCGCTCCAAATTTGATCCAGATCGATTTGCTTAGGGCCCGTACCATAGTTTCCACTCATTGTTGAGGTTTTGTTAGACATATTACGAAGCTGTCGCTTGATTTATGTAAATAGTTTCTACACTAGAAAACAAAAAGGTGCACATTCACTATCGTATCTTAAACATTCCATTCGTCATTAAATGAAAAAAACATCGTTTTCTTTTGTACGTTGCGGGTTTTAGAGTAACAGAACTTGAACGAAAAAAAAAAAACTATTTGTCAGTAGGTTGTTAGGATATGTGAAAAATATGGATCCAATTCGATATCAGCGTAAACGCAAGATAGCACTATTGGGATAAGTGACCACTACTACGGTAAATAAAATATTGTGTTATTAATCTTGAGGAGTAAGTTGGTGTCTTTGTGAGACATGCACGATCACGTTTGTATTAAAATGTTGCTACTCACCAAGGCTAAAACATAACAGCAATTTAAACGGTTATTTGTAAAACGATTATACTATGTGCAACTTGTAATTTATTATTTACTATTTACTAATAAAATAATAATTTAATGTTACTTTTTCACCAAGAATACAATTAGAAAAATTGACAGTTTATAGCCAACTTTAAAATTCCCAGGAAGTATCCCGCGCGTCCAGGTCTGTAATGCCGTTCTTTATAAAAGAATAATTGCAACGAAATAATTTATCTTAAATGATATTTCTTTGATTTTAAATTATTCCTCTAATTGATTATTCCATGAAAAATTGCAAGGTAATGTTAGTAACTAACTTTCTTAACGTTGGCTGCTTGGATTGTATAATCACCCAGAAACTGAATTGATCGCTGTCTCTCTTAGATCAATTGTGCTCCCTATTGGTTATCTTACAGCAAATACATATGAACGAATGTGTCAAAAAATATTGAGTGAATATAGTTACAGCAACTGCAGTAGATTTGTTATATTTTGCTGTTTTAATTCAGTGTTAAAGTTAATAGTTTAATCTAATAATTAAGAGTGAGAATTAAAGAAATGGCAGATAAGAAAGGTAATGATTCGATTAGATATTAAAGTACGCTATGAAGAAATTAATGCGATTAATGGGGGACGGTTATTTATAAGTTATCAGTTGCGTTAATTAAACATGAACGAACTCAACGTGAATTCGAGAAAAACTTTTTGAACAATTCAAATTGCATAATGTTATGCAGGATATATCCAATCAATACTAAAATATGATGAGGTGATCTCTTTCTCTTCCATATATTTTGTATGTTGTATCTCACTTGAATAGTCTATGTGTATACATATATATATATACACACAGTATATACATGTATTTGTGGCCTTGCCCTACATTGCAAATACTGCAGTGTGCAAATGAAAATGAAATTATTTACTTCATTTGGGGTACATGTGTGATGATGATGTATTCCTTGCAGCACGTGCATTAGGAACGTCTGTTGTGGCAAGATCCGAGACGACTACCCAAGGAGGATTACCGATTAAACAGTACCTATTTAATTTTCATGTGTTTATTTATACAGTGGCTGATGCTTGTTGGTTACCCGCTCATCGACTTTACCTTCACTAGATATTTGGTTGGGTTTGCCGACAGTGCTGCATTTTTATAATTACGTAACAAATTTCCAATTCGAAAATGCTTTGCTTTCGTTGTATTCTATCATTCGATAGTTATTTGATTTTAAGAATGCAGCATTTAAAGCAGCTGATGATGTAAACATCTCAGCGGACCAACATTAGACATTGATGGTCAAATTCACTGCATGATGGTTTTGATTAGAAAATATGTAACAAAGTATGAGCCTAATATGTATTTGTATATCTTTTATACGTTTCTTTTTAATCACAGTAGACTTTTCAATATTTATAGAGGTGATTTGCATATTTTATGAAATATTCATTTCGTTGTTCAGTAAGGTTTTTATCCTATAAACATACAATACACCATTTTTTTTTACTATGCTATTGGTCCTCTTTTAGCAGTAGGTTACCCTTATCTAATCTATTTTTATTAGATTGTGAGGTGAGAGAATAATTTTCTGTTTGAATCGTAGTATAACCTTCAAATTTCCTCAAAATTTTTTTCTTTCAGTACAATGATTAGATTTCATTTTGACCCATCTTAAATTTTGAGATGTTTATTTATATTCCAGTATTTAAAAGTAAACTTTTCATCTACTAATAGCGACTTGTTAATTTATAACTTCCAACATCTGCTGTATTATTCATAATTAACTCAGCATTAAAGCATGTAAAAGAAAATAATACAGAACGAACATTAATATTGCAAAGTAACTGATTTACGTATGTTGTTCTAATCCCACACAGAAGTCAAAATCTCGTAAAGTTAAAGGCTATGGAATGTGTGTGAGTGGTGATAATAATAGCCACTATATGTTAAAAAACGTCATTCATTTTCATTTAAAATTATCCATATTTCCTTCAAAATCCTCCATTTTGATGAAAACACAATTTGCTTGATTTATATACCATTCCAACGAGGAAGATGGTTATATATTAGTCATGTATGAGGGTAGCCTGAAAAGTTTCTAGCCTGACGCAGATACATGTATTCTTCCTATTAAATTTAGTTGTAATTCTTAACATAGTCTGTTTGTAGGTCTATACACTTTTTCCAGCGATGCTTTCATCTTTTTAAACTGTCCAAAAAGTAGTGTGGATGGGATGGCCTCCTCATTCGATGAAAATCTTCGTTTTCCGAGCGAAACTTTGGACATAGGAAAACAGAAATTAATCCGCGGTGACCAAGTCTGCCGAATAAGATACGTGGTTACCTCAATTCATGAATATTCTCTTTCTTCAAATGCAGCGATTTCTACTTTTATCTTGGCAAATAATGATGGGTTATTGCTTTTCATTTTAAGACTATTCACAACTTCTTCATGACTGTCTCAAAAGACATAGACGTTCACCCTATAAAGCCCTACAGCTCCATTAGCCAACGGGAGATAAATGTACATGTGTAGGGCGGCGGCTCCTTATCGGGGCACTAAGGTGTGTAGCTAGTAGCCTTGGTTTGACTCAATTTCAGATTTCTGGCAGGCATGATTCCCTGTTATGTTGGCTTAAATCACACGAGGGCCGGCTATACCTCACGGTCAGTTCCGTTCCCGTCGGTGAACGACAGTTGCCAATGCTCGGCAGCTTAGACTCCGAAGAGCTGGGATTGTCGCACTTCGGCGACCCAGGCTCTGACGGGCCGATAGTTGTCGCCTCGCGCGGTCTAGATCCTGGTGAGCAGGATGTGAGGTACGTTCCGAGAGATTATTACTGACCGTTACCTATCAATGGTCGAGAAGGGAACTTCTCTTCTTTCCGGCGAGTATCGGATTGGTGGGAACCAGCTGAATGCGAAGGCGCCACCACTATCTATCTCACAAGGTAGTCGCCGTAACAGTCTTTCGCAATCCACTGCTTCGACTGTGCATCGTATCAGGAGGGCATCGGAGTATGTATCCAAGTTTCATCGATTTCAGTTAAACCGCTTCAACGGGACTTTGGAATGCGTTTCTGCTATCGAGCAGGCAAACTTAGCAGCCAACGCGCGGTTAGTTTTTTCATGCTTAAATCGCGAACAGTCGATGCTTGAAACTTTTTAAACTACCTCCGTATGTGAGCATCTTAAGTAGTATTATCTCGAATTATTGCCGATTTTATTTCAAGATATGAACGGATAGTAGGCGTTAGATTGGGATGATATATCGTTGTAGTTTCTCTAAAATTCCTTCGATTCACACCAACGAGGAAAACAGTTACTCGTGGCTATTTCACTTATATTTACATAAATAAAGCAATACATTGAAAATTTGTAGATTATAAAGTGAAGTAACATAAAGCATATGTTAATATTATAAAATTTGAGTCATTTACATATATATATATACGGAACACCTAAATAGATATCAATTCTAGATTAATATGTACTCTTTAAGCAGGATTACGTTTCCTGTTGATCGCTGTTGTTTGGATTAGTAAAAAATGTTGCGAAGTTATTGCTTAAATACCAGCATTTGTAGAATACATTTCATAATAGAAACTGGTACCTTTTCAATACTTCATTGTAATTATTGAGCATTTGTTAACTGAATCGTTCTGTTAAAGTGTTAAACTACGTGAAAATATTGAGTATGGGCTTTTTAAGTTGAAAATTAGAGTCTTGATTACCTATTATTAGGTTCTATAGTGCTTGAAAAGGATCCAATATTTTCATTTCTTTGAATATTTTTGTTCTTGGATTTATTATCGAAATGCTGCTTTTGAATACTCCTCACGAAACAAGTCATAATTAAATTGAAAACATCTCTCCTTTTTTTTTACAATTTTAATATCACTTCATAAAGTCTACTGTATGTTGTATGTGCTTCTCCATGTATTTATTTTTAATTTTTTTTTATAACGAAACTGAAAATATTACTTCAATTTTTTTTACAATTAACGAGATATTTTTGCTACATATTTTCAAATTGTGTGTGGGTGTAGGATGGTACTGGATTCACCCGGTGTTTTGATGCAGTGTTGCTACTGAAGCACATCTACGTCGCTAATATTGTTTCCTCTACCCACCAAAATAATCTTTAAAAGGTAGACAGCAATATTTCAAACAAATACATTTTTTATGCTATCATAGAATTTTGATGGGTAGAGTATTTTCGCCACAGGTCAAAAAAAAATGGATTTTTACAATTCAATTTGGTTGATTTTAATATTTACATACATTATGTGACTAACATTAGACTAAGTAATTACATAGATTAAACGAAGTATGGCGTATTTAAGATTGTGTTCTTTTTAGTTCTATCCTTTGTTCTTTCAATCATAACGAATTGTTTTTGTTTGGTTTCTTTTTTAAATTTTTCTTTGCTTCAAGAAGGAAAATATTTCGAAAAAATAATTGGGAATTTCTCAGCTATGTATAGCTCATATACAGGGTTATCAAAAATGGTTTGATATACATTTTCAGTATTCTACAATAGATCTCATTTTACGAGTAAAATTCACATGAATTGTATGCGCATTAATAAAAATAAATATAGCTTGTATTATAGTATTGGCTAATATTATAGCTGGAAACTTGATGAACTGTGCTTATAAAGCTGGGCCAAATCGTTTAAAAAACTGCAAATAATTCAATAGGATCTTTGTATGTTCTATTTCCTGTTCAGAGTTGGAATATCCCACAAATTCCCAAGCAGTGCCCCAAAGTCCAAAGGTATCTCTTCTGCTTCGTTGACTTCGGCGGTGTTCTCAAAGAGGTGCCATCGAAGCATTCGCGATCCCAAGTCTATTCTCGCTGTGAAAATTGTTCGGATTCTTCATAATTTATAAAGATCCGGACACGATTCTGTAGCGGTAGCGGTTTTGGCTACCTACACGTTGTTATGGCCTTCTTCAACAAATGCGGATTTGTCTGCATGATTAAACAGCCTATCCCTTCAATGAACTCCACGTTGAATGCTTCTTCCCGTTTTATCAATGAAGCGCTTCTTGCATTTAGTAGCTGAATAACTGCTTGATCGGTAGTTCCTACGTCGCCGAAGTCAAATTTGTCGCGGCGAAACATCAATTAAATGTTATTCTGCCCGTTGAAGACCTATTTTAACGTACGGGACCTGTCAAGTACTGCAAGACAGGATGCTAAGATAGTTCGTGGGGTCTTCCAAACAATAGCATCGCATGGATCTAAGAAATCCTCTGCTGGCCAAATGTCTCCGAAACTTGATCATAAGTAGAGCTGTTAACTGCAAAAGCTCTGTATTGACCCGAATAATGGAAAACCTTCAGCGTCGCCTTCCATCTAAATGAAGAATAACTAGAATTCAGGATAGAATCGACATGTGAAGATCTATTAGGATTAACCGAGGCGTTTTTTCCATCCATCCTATAGAAAGACACGTCTTTAAAATTCCACCGGGGTGGAGTAACCGTCTGCTCGAGACTACGGGATCCGAGGTCTCTCAATCCGGTTCCAGTGAAGTGGAAAAGACCTCGGAGAGAGGTGTCGGCGTATGTGTTCTTGCGGTGACCTGCAACGTTTCTCTTAAACAGGATAGTAAATATTACAACTTTTTCTATCAACATTTCTAAGTCGTTTAAATTTTTGCTTTGAGATGGTGGAAGGACCCTTAAGTAATGGTTTTCTATTATTTAGAATAGTACGGCACTATAATAAGTTGTAATATTGGCCAATATTTAAAGTAGATGTAACCTATATTGTAAAAAATGAGTTTGTACAAAAGGACTTGTTCGAGGATTTCATTTCCTTTTTTTTGGTAACCCTGTATTGATATGTTGATATTTATCACTATACACAGTGTAGAAACTAAAATATTTGCCAACAATCTTAAATATTTTTTGCATGTGTAGCCTCTAGTGCAAAGAGCATGTAGGTATAAGTAAAAAAGATAACCGCAAAGTATGAACGATAATGTAAATTTCTTCCCGTCGCTATTTTTATTTATCTATGGAAGAGGTTTATATTATTTTTCTAATGAAATTTGTACAGGTCTCATGTTTCGCTTAAGATCACAAACAATATTTTACGTAAACGTAAAACATTTATTGTACAGTGTTTCTCTTTCTGTTTTCTCTTCGTTTCTTTCTTTTAACATTTTCTTTCTTAATGTTTCTCTTAATATTCCTTAAAAAAAAAAATACGCTCGATTTAGTAAAATAACAAACAGCATGCTTCTTTAGTCATTTTAGCAGAAGAAACTAAGTTTTCAATATTATTGTGTATCGTAACGATTACTATCGAAACGGAAAACCTTTAACATTTTATTCTGCTAAAGTTGAATTTTATTTTTGCATGTTTACACCGACTTGCAAATATACAATGTAAAGATGGCTCGAGAAACGAAACGGCCGATTTAAATGTATATAACAGTACAGGCACCGTCTGGTATATTTGCAAGCGCCTTATCTTTTCATTTTGCATGCTTATAAAAGTTAATGATTCATTTTGATGTTGACTGAAGTTATACGGAGAGTATGGTTATCATTTTTTTCCCCTACCGGAAGAATAATGTATTCACTTCGATAAAATAAACAGTAACATCTGTTTTCATCTGGTTGAGAAATTAACAATCTATGGAACAATACAATAAGGATATTTTCGTAAGGAAACGTAATAAAATTTTGGTTTTATGAGATGTACACTTCAAAATACACGGTATTCTACGTTAATCATTGCTATTTTGAGAGATGTTCCCAAGCGGAGTTGCTACATCAATTACAGGATATTTATTTTTGAAGGGAAGCAAACTCGGTTTTTCCATGTCGAATGTTGTTTCCAAATCTTGTCTGCTTGAAATGTATTAAGCTTCAATTCCAAGTTAATTTGTTTATTAATGATATCAAATCAAATAACGTTCAAGTAGATATCCAGTAGGTTTTCAAAGAAATATCTTACAAGTTCTACTTAATAGGAACATGCTTAGAGGATACAAAACAATTTTTGCTCGGTAAAGTTTTTGGCGATAAAATTCACATTACTGCAGTGAGCTACCTCTTCGAGTAAACTATTATTTTAACGCAAATTTTAAAGCAACTACTGTTGCTCTAAAGAAAAATACGAAAAAGCATGCGATAAAAAAGGATCCTGGGTTAAAAATTTAAGAAGTTATTGTCCGAACCTAGAAGTGAAGATCCAAAACAGCTGGGAGGATGGAAAACATTCCTATAAACCTTTACAGAATTTCTCTGTCTTCTTTAGATCCAGATTTTTTTCTTTCAAATTGACTTAAGCAAACTCCAAATCAATGAGTTGCCATATTCTCGCTCAACTTTTGCTGTAATTACTTGCACCAGGCAAATAAGCTTGCATCAAGTGTTATCCCGGTCTACAAGATCTCTTAGGCAGTAACTTGCGATACTTTTACGGTGTCGTGTAAATTAGCCTTAACTTAAAACACTTGAACTAGATGGGAGAGAGCATTATTACGAAGGAAGCAGAAAATGTAAATAATCGCCAAATACAATCCTGACTACTTTCGTTATGGAAAATTGTGCATCTACTACACCTTCTGGCGTTTATATTTTCTAGTTTTCTAGTTTCTAGTGACAACACCTAACTTTCGCATTTAATGCTGCAGCGATAAAACCGAACATAATCTTTAATTTTGGTGTTAATCGGTAAGCATTCGTGCAATCTATGTAACTCGTTTCTAACATCCGAGTTCTTCTACCTATTAAGTTGTGGCTGCGAGCTCTATAGATGTTTCTGTTGGACTCTTCTCATAAAACTTATCTTTAAGGTTGATCCTCAGCTAGGTGTACACAGATGAAACTATTAAAATTTCACCGATAGTTACGAAGGTAGTCCGAAAATTTCCAAGATTCAACATGAAGAGTAAGACTATTTTACAGTCGTTTATACCAGTCAATAATGGCGTTCCCATAAAAATGGAAAAAAAAGTCGAGCATAGAGCCGTCATCAAATTCTCACACCTGAAAGGCTATACGACTACCCAAATTAAAGTCGAAATGGACGCTCTTTACGAGAACTCGTTTAATATACAGTGACATTTTGAGACGGTTAATTTAAATGTAATCGTACTAGCTTGGTTAATGATGGACGTATCGATAACATTGAAGAAGTTCACCGAATGGTGCTAGGTGACCATCGAATTAAGGTTGGAGAGAGAGCAGAGGGTGTGAGCATCTCGAAAGAACATGTTTATCATATATCGATTGAAGATTTAAGCATGGAAAAGGCAATCGCGCATTGGGTGCCGACGCCCCATTGAAGTAGTTTAAGCAAAAAAAATTTACGAGTTTTGGTGCCGATTAATAACTGTGGATGAAGCTTGTATACACTAGCACTCCTGAAGCCAAAACACGAATCGACTTGAAACAGGGCGAGGAGTGTTCCATCTTCCGGAAAAGTGATGGCTATTATTTTATAGGATAGTTACTATCTTGAAAGTTGAAGGCGGAAATTGCGGGAAAATAGCTGCGTTTCAAGAGAAGGAAAGTTTTGTTCTATTCAAAAGAACGCACTCTCTCACTCTACATCGGATGCCATGGCAAAACTACACGAATTGGGGTTAGAACGGTAGACCAACCTCTCTATTCAGTATATTGTACTTCCATATTTTATCAATTTTACAGTATTTCAGATGCATAGGTTGTTTGCATACCCTTTCATCCATCTGAGGGTTTTATCCTATTGAGCACCTTTTGCAGATCTATAAATCACAAACTTATTTCCGTATTTATCGCTTCTTTTGAGCGTTTTCTTTACGTTGTAAACCGGATCGTTTGTACTCCAGCATCAAGAAGTATGGCGTTAAATTAACACATGGTTGGTCTTACCATTCTCCTGATTTTGAAACAGATACCAGATGTTGTTCGGAACTTCCAGTCTGTTTCTGATATTAATAATAATAATATGTTCCTTGAAATTTAAATGAACGATAGAATGTAAGAGACGACAGATAAAAACATCTTATCTTTCAAGAATACAAGATTCCTGAAAAAGTTGATTATTATGATTAAAAAACAATGTTGGGACAAAAAACAAAGAAAATCGACGTAGACAAAGGAGGGCGTATACTCTCTCAGTTCTTGTTCTCGGTTACCATAGACTTGGTGGATGACGTAAGCCTTATAACGGAGAATATTGAATACGTACAGTGCGAAATAGACGGCCTTTCTTGTAAACGCTGTGGAATAAATTTAAAACAATTCAAAACAAGAAAAAAAAATAGCTGAAGCTAGAACTGTCATAAAGACGTAACGAAATAATTAAGAAAGCGTAGATACCGTTCAGGATACTAAGAAAGATATGGTCATCAGAAGATAAAGATATGTAACCTCGAACAGGTGATGGATATGGAAATTAACAAAAATAATAAATCAATCGACCTCCAACATAGAAGCATCCGTAAGAAGCCTTATGCTCTAATAGAAGCAAAAATGAGCTAGTATCATTATTATTTGAAATTTAAAACGGTCATCATCATCGATAGCAAACGACCGACTGTTTCCTACAGCTCTGGCTATTCTTAGAAAATATAACTTTAAAGTATAAGGATTACTCATGGTACAGCAGTAGATATTTTGGTGATAATGTTCTTATACGTTGAAATTTTGACATCTCCAAAAATCCTGAAACTCCACATTGCTTGCTCACGAAAAAATGTAAAAACTAAACTACTTTTAAAATTTTTATATTTGTTTGATATTAGAAAAAAAAAAAAAAAACAGTCCACAAACAGAAATAACATAGTATCGGATCGATATTAAACTTCCTTCGGAATCTTAAAACTTGACTCCTTATTTTTACCTAATATATATATACATATATAAACGAACGCAGAATATAAATAGCTCGTCTTAAAATAGAACTAAACCCGATGATGAATAAAACACAAAATGAATCAATTTCGTGCATGTATACGACAGAATAAAACGGAAAAGTAAATTCTAAAAGAGAATAAGTCGTAATGTAACTTTATCGTTTACATAAATTAAATAATAGACAAGCAAATTGGTACATATTTAATACATAAGCATTTTGTACGGATCTAAAGGCAAAAAAATCTGTGTTATTTCGAAATGTAAATTCATGCAAAGGTAATAGATTTAGCCTGATTTTGCATTAATTTACTCGAATTCCGATATCTAATTTAATCATGGCAAATCATTTTGATGTATATAAAATACTTTGTCGCCAAGTACTGTTTCACAATGAAATCATTTCTATTGATTTTTTTTATTCTGTATCTTTATCAGATCGATGTCTTTTTTAAACGTATACGTTACATTTTACACTGTAATGTCTTTAAATTTTTCCACGTTTTTCTTACTATACGCTAAATGTGTATTTTATATAATTATGGATATTCTACGTATTTTTGAAATTATTTTAATTTTTTTTTTATAATTCTTGTGACACTAGATGTACAGAATCAAATTTGTAGCATTAAAATTTTTATTTTCTTTTTTTTTTTCGATCAATGTTTTTTGCATTTTTTAATTATATATATATATATAAATAAATTATATATATATTTTAATGTCGCCGTCTTTTTCTTTCTACTATTCCCCCAAAGTACTGACGAGTTAACTTTATATTGTTGTAGGAGTGACAGTTTCTGGACCAAGTGCGGCGCCCTCTTTTGCACCGGCCCCTCAGCAGGCTAACCCGGGAGTACCGGCCCCCCAGCCACCATATGGAGGTTAGATCTGTGATATTTATTACTTATGTAAAAATCTGCGTTAACAGGTTAAATATATGGAAGATTAAACAGAGAAAATTTCACAAAACCGATGTGTACTTTGCTACGGCATTATTTTCTTTTGTAATAGCCAGAGTCAAACGGTGAGCAAAGAAATGCGAATTTTAACTTGGGGGTCTCGATCGATTTTGTTTATGGAATAGATGCTGTTGTAGAGAGTATCTGGAAACTAAACGAATGTTTTATAGGTAAAACAGACATTTTAGTCGCTGGATCTTTTTAACATTGAACGGAAGATTGTTGTTTACGCTTTTTGTTCTCCTAAAGAAGCTGACAACATCTATCTTGGAACGATTTAGAAATCTCTGCTGAGGATGAGGATCGAACTGGCGAATCCTTTAACAGTAGTCGCATCTAAAGCACAAATGAATTAATGCCACAAATCCCCATCTAAGAATTTTACGCAGTTGTAATTTACGATGTGTAAAATCGAAGATACCGCCGGTTACGTAACAACATATGCGGCGGGATTAACCACTTCGTATCCAGAATCTAATAATGACCATTGTTTCAGCAGTAATGCCCGGTATTCCAGGAGCAACTCCGTACATGATACCTGGTCAGGCACAAATCTATCCTCAGGGTCCACCACCGACATATGATCAGGCGTTGACTCATCCAGCCATAGTCGGCCAACCGGTCAGTATGCACCAATCTGTGCAATATCTTGCGAATTGTTACCCCTATTTTTGTAGATATATCCGCCAGGTGCTTCGATGTACGCTGCTGGTTATCCTTCTTACATAGGCTATCCAACCTATGCTCCGATGCAGTTCTATCCGACATTAGGAGCGTATTCATATGCCATGCAACCTGCACAATTGAGACCAACTATTATGATACCGGTAAGGATTGGAATATATTTGCAGTAAAAATGCGGATTAATTTTGTACGCTTCCGCCTCAATCGCTTTTAAAAGAAGGTACTTGCTTCTTGATATTTAAAGCATGTACTTTGCTTAAGTAATTGAGACGGCTTTAAAGCGATAGAAGCATTTGTAAAAATTGAAGCCTTATTTTTAGTACTTCAGTTACCTTAAATGATATTCTAAGTCCTTTAAAAATGCTTGAAGTACTTCAAAGTAATTGAAGATTTCTTTTCAAAATCGTCCCCAAGACCCTTCAATGGACGTTATATAAATTAAATTTTTTTCTATTTTTTTTATTGCTGTTTTTCCATCGCTGCAATTGTTAAGTTAAAATATACTTACTGCAATAATAAATATGCGATGTGAACACTAAAGGAGTACAAGGAAATTGGAATAATAGGAGCAGCATCATGCTCTAGACGACTGGCTGAAAGATAGGATACGAGGGTTCGGGTATCACGTTATTTATATATTCAAGTATTGTTCTAAAAGAAAATTATATCTGCCTGGCTATATTTTTAGGCATCCTTTTCTGTGTTGTTATTGTTGTACAATCGTTGTAGTTATAATATCTTAATTTTATTACTATAATATAAATATTTATTTCAGAATGGTTTCGATGGTGGCGCAAGATTTGACGGTCTCGCACAACCAGTAATACCGCCGGCGCCACCTGGCGTACCGCCCAATACAGCTCAGTTGGCAGCAATGGCCGGACATCAAGTTGCCCTAGGTCAGAAGAAGGGTTCATTTTTAGCAGGCGCTTCAGACGGAGGTTACACATTTTGGTAGAGCAGTCAGTAACATATTATGACGATAATAGCTAATTATATGAAAGAATAATTTATGTATATTTAATTAATTAATTAAGCCGGTTAGAATATCTCCATATGGTTTTTGTTAAGGAAGCAAATTTGTTATGACAAACTATTATATTGTAACTATGTCGGATATCTCAAAAAGAAAAAATGTCCGTTTCAAATTGACAAGTACATGAGTACTACATTCACGGTGTATGTGTAATATCATCATTATACGCAAAATATTTTAGACCAATTATTTTATATGTGATAATTTATTAATTTCACTTTTTAAGCTCGATTCGTTGCGGCATGAGGCAAAATGCGGACTAAAACAAATTGGTATGATACTGCTAATAACGGCTACATCACAACAATCAGATTGTTGATTCTATTGTATCATTTCTTATGGAGAATGCAATTCGTATCTGGCTGAATATCGCTATTATTATCAAATCTAGGGATTTATCAAAATTTAGTAAAGTTGTGCATTCAAAACTGCAAAATCCCACTAATTTAAGCAAGGTCTACTCGATAACGATAATCTTAGTTAATCTCGGATGTACTGGGATCGAGTTTAAAAAGAGCACGAACCACATAGTGACAATGATATATATATATATATATAATACAACAAACGATCTATATGCGTTTCAAAATAAGTTCATATATGCATGTACACAAGCAATTACGTTAACAATAGAACAAACTATGACACTTTTAAAAGTATTCTGCAGTGAAGTAGGAGTAATTACGTAAGCGGAATTTATTTGCTTTATAAAAAGAAATGCGATGTTTTATAATATAATATGGTCTGAAATTTGTAACATTAAAATCGAACATTTCAGTTGGAACGAGAAATCTCCGATAGTTTTTTTTTTTTATTATTTTTTTTATGTATATTTCATACAAATTTTTGTACTTGAGTTTTGTGGAGTATAAATCCCACTTATTTGTAAGATAAGTATCGATGCATCATCCCCCCTCTCCCCATTCATGTTACCATCTCGTTGTCTGATAATTTTCGTTGTAACCGTATTCACTCTAAATCTGTTAATTGGAAAAATTCAGTAAGGTACATAATCGCAAAGATTAATTTGACACCTGCAATATGTTCAAATTAGAGTGACAGAACCGTAAACTACAAATTTTACATGAAATTACAAGATAGATCTTTACGGACGTCGCTGGTCGACGAGCAGTGGCGTTCGTCTGAGTATATTCGCGTACATCTTAATTATTAAAAAAAAAAGAATCATGTATGCATCGCGTACATAAACCTAAACATAATAAGTATCTCTTTATAAAGGAAAAGTTGAATAAAAAAAAATGGTAGTATATTAGAATCGATATGAGGCAATATAATATAAAATTAAAAAATATATAAAAAATATATATATCAGTGATATAGTCATACTAAATAGGATTACTGTTTTACTAGGCGTTAAATCGACTCAAACAGAAAAGGACATCTCATTTTATTGCTTTGCCATGGATATTTGAGGAGATCCACCTTCTTAAATTAATTTACTGCGAAACATTAATAATTAAAAGGTGCAACGGTGGATTTTATTACAAGTTTACTGAGCGTTCGATGAAAACTCATGCTCAAAATGATTTATTTTTTAAATATCTCTATTAACTGTAAACGTAATAAATAATGTTAGTGATGATAAAATAGTGCAATAATGATTCAAGGAATATGAGAAGCAAAATAAAAAATTGTACATCACATATATTTAGTATCTGTTCGATATTGTCATAATTATTTTGTTGTATATGTGTATGTTATTATTAATATCCTTTTTTTTGTTTGTTGCATTTGTTATCTCCTTTATTTTTTTTTTATATACACAACTCAAAACGTAAAATTTATCAATGGACGACTATTAACAATTATTAATTAATTCTTATACTTTCGCTGTTACCTGTGCTAATGGGTAATAATTGTAATCGAAACTACTATATTTTAGACGATGAAGGCGTCGTAAGTTATAATATACATTATACAAAAATTATATCTACTATCTACTGAATAATGTACTATAAATATTGAATATTTAAGCGAAAACGAGATGAAATCAATCTACTTATGGATATCTTCCGAGAGCATTGTCCATTAGTTGTCGTTTATTATTACTTTTGTTTTCTCGAGAGACATTGCGAAACACCAACGATTGTTATTGTTGTTTACTACTATCCTTTTTGGTGGCATTTGAGTGTTTGTTGTTTGTAAATTGACAATGAATCTTTAAAAGAAAAATTTTAAAAATGCAATCGAGAATCTGTGAAAATAAAAATTAAAAAAACGTAAATAAAAATATGCAGTACAGGTTTGTTGTTTTAATTCAATATTTCGTATTCGTACTGACCCGTACATCGACAGCTAAGGAGGTGTCGCTAACCCGTTTAAAACCCGGTATTCCCAAATTACAAAATGAAAAATTCATGTTTGTCTAAAGAAAATCGTTGAAATGGTTTTCTTTTACTTTGAAATAGGAGCCCAATTCATATTTTACAGACGGAATTTAAAAAGTATGTAAAAGCGATAATTTTCGATATTAAAACAAAAACTTCCGAAATTCTTACAAACCTTGGAAATCGAAATGCAGAAATCACTACATTGGCCACAATGAAAGGTTGCCACATTCACAGTTTTATTCAAAATACTGGAATTTTCGCTAATAGCGTTTCAACAAATTTGAATGTTTCGACATCATATTGATTCCTACAATGTCAACAGCACCAAATATTCTCAGTGCCCGTTTGCGATTTCTACCAGATAAAACGGGCCACGAATGATCAATCGGCGGCCCGTTACTGTTTTTAATCTGGCCGTTGGGAACACCTAAACACGATGCGTAACTAGGTATTTTCAATAGAAATAATACAAGTGTTATTTTTCCAATACAGGTGGCACATAGGTTTAAGTATGTAAATTAGGTCAGTGTATTAGCAAAGGTAATTTTCTTATGTTTGTATAGTTATACAACTTTCACAACATCTCTGAGCTATGGAATCTTACTTGGCTTTCCTTAATTAAGTAAATTAATGGATAAATATTACTTGTTGACAGTCATTGTACCGCATATTTATTATCTTTATCTCGGTAATTAAGGTTAGATGCGGAGGTGTGGGAAGGAATAAGCTGCCCTCTCGCACCTCTTATATCTAACACCCTCGCCTCACGGAGGGGAAGAACCCGAGGATGTAAATGAGATGGAAGCTATTATGTTCAAATGAATGTAAAAGTACGCTAGAAAATTTTCTAACACTTCTGTCCTTGTAAAAAGACAAAGCGAAAATATTACTCCTTGAATCTTATGCTTCTGACGTAATCCCTTCCTAATAAAATCAGATGCTTTTTGACAGTGTAGCAACATCTTTTAACGTTTCATTCCATATACTATCCGCGACAATTAGTACATCTGAATTTTCAACCACAACATTTAAGTAACCATAATCATCTTTATTATGCTTTTTAACATTTAAGAGCAAGCGTGACAGACCATCATTTGCACCTTTGATGTATTCTATTACAAAATTAGGGCGACTCAAAATAAGCTGCTCATGTTTGTAAGCGACTACCTATATTATGACGGGTATTCATTCCTTCTTTATTACCGAAAATATATATCAAGGGTTCATGATCAGTGGCAGTTGTGAATTATTGACCACGACATTTCTTCAGAGCAAAGAAGGCTTCTTTGTCCATCATCGAATATTTCTTTTCAGCAGGTCTCGAAGCCCTTGAAGCATAGATAAAAATCCGGCTCGTATCGCATGATGCGACTTCTTACGGTCTGAAACTATCTCTTATCGCATTTTTTATTCCGTACGTTTCATTAACAAATCATGGAGCAGCTTCAATAAATATGGCGTGTTCGGTACAAACTTTACATCGTGATTTATCATCCTAACAACAGATTTAAGTTGTGTTGCACAATTTAAAGTTGTCTACCACTGAACGTAACGCCAATGACAAACAGCACGCGTCATCGCCACTCTAATTATGACCGAATGGAGGCAAAAATACGCAAGAACTCTTAAATACCCACAAAAAGAAAATAGCGGGGCTATCAGCAAAAAGCTTCCTTTAATACAATTGAATGTAAACCATGGTTTGGTCTTTACTAATCCCAACGTGAACTTAATTGAATATTTTTAGACAAACTTCAATAAACTATATCAAAGGTATTATGCGAGATGTGTTCGATAAATGCCTTGGTTTGGCAAGAAACCAACATCTTTATGTGTAAAACTCAACGTAGTCTCTTTTGAGTTTGATGCACATAGTCCAACGATTTCCTATTTTTTTTTTTTGTACAGATTTTTCAGAAGAATTGGTTTAGCAGAATTGTAAAACTTATTGTAGAACACTTAATTTTCAAATCTTCCTCCAATTTGAATCCATTTGATATTTTTCAAACTATTCAGGACTTCAATTCATGTAATGTATGTAATGCAGTTACAACAGCAATGAAAAATTGATAATTTTCTATAGAACGGACAGATTAGAGTCGATGAGGTTCTAAAGTAAACGACGGATAAAGTATTCTTGAAAGTAGCAACAATAAAGCTTCAGGTATTGTTTTTTAAATTATTTCTTAAAAATATTCTCGAAATTAAAAAAAGCAATGATGTTTGGATGTTATGAATTAACATTCTAGGATTGTTATCTATAGAATACATCGTTCCTAGAAATTAAAAAAAATAATAATTTGAGATAATGTGGATTTTTCGGAATTATGGAATTTGGTTTATCAATATTACGACATATAATTGCTCACTATGTACGTATACATATAAACAACTTATTGGGATTATAGTCGTAATTTTGGGGGACTTTTTGTAATTCTCAATTAATTCGTTTTTTTTATATATAAGTATTCAAAGTAAGGAAATTCATGAGTTATCTCATCCAAGCTTATTTAGTTAATCTGATAATCTAGTTTGAAATACTTGTTATTGATCGATAAAGTGGCATGTTGACTTTTTCATTACGGTTCTTAAAAGCGTTTGTAGTTTTTGTAATTTCTACATACGCACAGTTTTTTTTATTATCTCTTCGATTCCTTTTTCTTTACGGAGAATTCCTCCGTTTTATCCGTGTCTTATAGGTAACTATTCTTCATCTTGCGAATGATCCTTCTCCTTTCTTTTCTACTTTTGATTATTGAATTTATGTTTCCTATTCCTAGTTTGTTTACGTTCTCTCTGACTTGGTCTTTTCAGATTGCTTTCGATCTACCTTTTCGTCTATCCTTCGTTGGATTCTGGTTTTTTATTCTATTGATTACTGATTCTTCCTTTCTATACGCCCTATTCATCCAAGTCTTCATATTTTAATAATAATAATAATACTTTATTGATTATTTGTATCTAGTTGGATAATAAATCAATAGTCACATAAAAAAAATGAAATAAAAATTCGGACAAAGAAATAAGAGAATACAAGAAAAGATGAATTAATGTAACAAGAAAAGAAACAAAACGAAAACTATAGAGATTCCGTTCGATTAAATACCTTTTTGTGGATTGCTTAAATTTGGCGATAACTCTTATTTCACCAGATATTGTATTATATAACTTTTTTCCAATTCTCGTAAATCCTTTATTCGTAATATGCAATGCACATCTGGAAATGTGAAGATCACTTCTTCGCCTGGTTTCGTAGGTATGTATGTCTTTTATAACAGTATATTCTTCCTTGTGGTTACGGTGGTAGCAGACCACTTCAAGGATGTATAGAGACGGAACAGTTAGAATAGACAGCCTTTGAAAAAGTGGTTTACATGACTCTGTAGGTTTTAATCCGTCTAATATTTTAATAAGTTTCTTTCGTGCTACAAAGACCCTGGAAGTCATAGATGAGTATCCCCAGAGGAGTATCCCACATCTCAGCCGCGACTCAATTTCCGTATGATATACAGATAGCAACACATGTAAGGATAGTTGGTCCTTGAAGCTACGGAATAGAAATATCTTAGTAGTTTTAACGCTTTGTTCCCGTGGTTTCGTAGTATATGACAATTTTGTCGTTAACCCTTTTGTGCTCTAAAATTCTTCTTGGTAACTCTCCTGATTCTTGAAGATTCTGAGATCTTCTCCATTTTTTAAGGTCAGACACATGTTTTCAGTGGCATACGTAACGGTCAGTCTAATTGTCGGTGTATTCGTTCGATTTCCAGATTGGATTCGTTCTTCGTCAAGTACTTGAAGCGTTTCACCTTCTCAAAGATGTACCTCCCTGTTTTTGTTTTGCTTTATTTGCTGTTATTTGTTCTTTTGCTATTTATCGGTAAGCGAGCTGTAAGTTTTAGAATGTTGTGTTATTGGAAAAATATGAACGAGGTAGATCAGTGAGGGTGGATTTTACCCAGAAACATGTAACCGAAGCCTTTGTATTGCCCTGAAATTTTGGTTTTATGTTGGAGCTTATTAAACATTCCAAAATTATCAATTTCGGGCGGAAATCATCTGATGATGTCTAGGGATGAATTTTTTTACTTAAGTAAACGCGCACTTTATGATATAAGATAAACTTAAACGTTTTTATTAGGATGATACAAACGAAGCTACTTGGCATATTGTACTAACTGCGTATATCACGCTTTCATTTAAAAGCAATAGTTAGTACGTAATAACTATCTTGCATCCATTTATTGTTCATTCATTTTCCTCTTTTTGTTGCGTAAACAACATTTTATCCCTTTTCGATATGTTTCGACGGATGTAGCTCGGAAAATAGACGAGATAAGTGAATGCGGTTAATCGGAATTGATTCTCTAAGTTTCGTTGTACTTAGAAACATGTAATTTAAGCCTTTACAGTCTGACCGGATATTGAACATATGACGATGTTTCCGGAACGATACTTATCTACTAAATTCAAATTCAAATTTCTCGAAAACCGTTGAGGGTGCTCCAAAACGGTCGTAATCGCTATAATCGGGCCAAACCGCATAAGGAACCACCATCAAGATAAACCAAACATTTTTGAAATCGACAAATCGTCTGATTTCTAGATTTCGATATGCTAGATCCATTAAAAATTATCCCGATTTTCTATCTTTTATGGTTTCACGATGCAGCCAATTAATTGGAAACCTAATATATCTAGCTGCAACAACTAGACTGGATATAACGCACAGCCTATCCTATTTTAGCAGATTAAAAGAAAAAACACAACAGAAGATGCTAGAACAATACTGCGATATTTAAAAAGAATTAGGAATCTGGGAGTTCAATATAAAAGCGTTGCAAGCTTATTCAAATGCGGATTGAGTAGCTGGATAGTGATAATAGAATGAGTATAAATGGAAAAGTTACGTTCTATTTTGGAATTTCATAGCTCACAAAGAGGCAAAATTGCGTCAATGCTGCGTTGACTGCTCAAGATTCAATGTATTTAAAAAGGGATGTGAAATACGCATTTAAGAATGTGTTGAAAGCATGCGTTGTGTCGCATTATGTAGCTTAACAATGGAAAACCATGTGTTTGTTATACCGTTATGTACATAGTTCCTCGAAATTAACGCTTCGCTCATGATGCTGTCGGCTCCTTCAGAGGATTTCAAAAAACAGGTGTTGTAGCCTCATGCTCCTCATCTTATATTCCATTTCTGTTCCGTTTTGCTGATCCATAACCGTTCCGCTCGAATGAATCGCGTCGTTCGCTGTATGGCGACTTAGCTGTGCTAACTTCATGTGTCGTTCATTTTGTATCCGTCTTCGTGATTTAAGTTGTTGGTTTTCTTCATTATTTCTATCGATTCGCGTATTATCCTCGGGTAGCAGTGGCTGGTCCTTAACGTCGCTGTAGGCTATGCGGCGATCTCCTTGTTGATGTGGGTGTTTTGTCACGTTCTTTCACTCTGCACTGGATACTCCGTCCCGTTTAACGGATGTAGCCTTTTCCCACATGGGCATTACAGTTCGTGCGTGTAACGAAGAACGGTCATGGATCAGCAAAGCCGAACGGTTATGAATCAGCAAACTAGAAGAAGCTGACAGTGTGATCGGCGAAACGTCAAGTCGTGAAGGCCTACATTCAGCTAATCAATAAACGGCTCGACGGTGTAGTGGTAAAGGTGTGCTTACGCCTAACTGGACAAGCTTTAAGCCAGGATCGAGTTCCGAGAGGATCAAAATATTTTCTTAGCCGCTCCGATTCGCCATTCCCAGTTGAGGGTACAATTAACTGCGCTTCACTCTTAACGGCGAGGAAATGCTAGTAACAAGGCCGCGGAACACTTTATTCGCACAATTTTACGCACTGAAGGGCTTATGACAAGCGTTTAAACCGTTACATCCCGTTGGGTCGACACCATAGTAAACAGAAAGAAATTAAAATTAATATCTATCTCATTATTTATCATAATTAGACTCGTCTTCGGCTACAACGACACGGATCCCGGATAATCTACTCCTTGAAGTAGATAAAATAGTACGTCGCAGACAGGAGGCATGTACGCTAAATTATCTTATCGGCTGACCCGAAAAACTGATGTTACGTATACGATGGATTCCGGATCTACGCCAGACATTACAAACGTATTATAAAAGTTTGTCGGATCTAAATGTGCAGGATTTACGTAATAGTTTGTTGCGATGTAATATGCGGTGTTGTTTATTTGTTTCTATAGTTGCATGTGAGCTGATTACGGTATTTTTCAGGACGCTATCTGAAGACTCTCGATTTTGGTTCTCACGAAAACAATTTTCGACCGATCGAGAATTATTTTGGAATCAAATCTGCGTGCCAGCAATCATCGACGTATGTAACTGCAGGCGGGGGTTGAATAATTATCCAGAATAAAATTACGGTTTCAAGTAAAATTATGAATTGCTTATTTATTTTTTTTGGATAAAAGGCTTACACGCTTCCTCAGTTTGTCGATTTCTTCAACAATAGTATTGGTCTTGTTTAATAAAATCTTTTTCTCGCCAGTTATTTCTTCGTATTCGGGAGTAAGTTCTAACTCGAGTAATAAAATAGAGAATAGAAGGCGTGTAGAGCGAGTTGGAAGATTTTAAGATCATCAATTTCGCGACCAGAAAAGGTCTTTTATAGGCCAATCATGGTCGTCTAAGGTCCGGAGAACGTGCAGGCCAGTTAATGAATCACTTTATCGATTCGGAGGCGTAGTAATGCGACAATGAATCCTGCGAGGATTCTCACTTGATCAATACCTTGAACTGCGACGATTAACCGTTCCATTTGATCTTGTTAGAAAATATTACGTTAGTTGCAAAATGATCGTCCACATTTCCATTAATCTTTCGTGAAACTTCAGCCATTTGTTAAAATCGTCATTTGACAATTTTTGAATCAAGTGTACTTCACATGGATGGTTTAGTGGCAAAGTTTAGTGGTAGATGATTGACGTGAATCTTCTAATTCGATGTTTTCTCTTCATTAAATGTAGTTCTTCAATTTTTAAACTAAACCTTTTAGTGTTTTAATAACAGCTGAAGATGTTATCAAAACACTCATCAATCATTGAAGAGATGGAAACATTTTTGCCAGAATATTCCGCTCGTATCGAACGCACGTTTTAATATCCAGCTACTATCATCAACAATAGAACTAAATTCAACTTATTAAGTGAAATGCTAGCCTAGCAGAAATGCATATGCAGTAAATGCAATAAAATTCAATTATATGTGATATAACAAAGGATAAAGACTGGAATTTATGCTGAGTATGTTTGCTTTTGTAGAATTCTTGGAGATTTCCTTAATTCCATATTTTATCCGAACGCTGCAGATGATCTGATGGCTTTTCCTTTTTGTTTGCATTATATTCTTTTGTTACGGACATACGTAACTGCTTAAAGATCATCTGCCAATATTTCGGAGTCTTCCCGAAGCAAGTCCCACCCCAAATAAAATAGATTTTAGCCCTCAAAATTTTGCTTAGGTGCGTTTATATTTTAAGATAGCGGCCATGAAAGTAACATAGGCATTTTCCCAAAAATCTCAAATTATTTCAAGAGCTAGATACGTAGTAGTTATACAGAATATTCTATTTAAAAGAACTAAAGTTTTATCGCGTGGCCTGGAAACTGAACAGCCTGTATACGTGAGAAAACTTTTTTTACTAAATAGCACATAGAAAGAATCTTCCGCATTCGTACTGGAAGGACACGCTGTATAATGTTCATAATACAATTCTTGAAGCGTTAGTAATTTATCCGGCAAAAATATTATTGTTATTGCTATGAATCAGTCTGTGTTGTTGTTGTTATTTTGTTTTTTCTTTTTTTTTTTTTTAACGCCCGTGTCTAAAAACCGTATCAGTATTTTGTTGATAAACAAGAAAAAAGTCAATAGGATGTGGCCCCCAATAATGTTTGCGCATGTACCATCGCAATGATCCGCGTAAGTTGAAGTATATATATAAATGTGTTAAATTATCAAATATTGCCAGAAATAGTTCCCAGTTGTGGTAAACATCAATAAGTACTCTGCTACTGCAATACGCATAGAATCGCGCTAGCGATGGAGACTGTCAAGCACGAAAAGTAAGTTATTATAATTTCTCTTACGTCAAGTAACGAAATCAAATTTATCTTATAACAGCTTTTGCAGTTTTTACGCAATTTAATTTATTTCCAAATGTATGTATAATTATTAATAAGCCTGAATACACGGTGTGCTTAAAAAAAAGGTATAACGCTTTGGCCAGCGTCTTCTGAAAAAAATCATTCGTGGGAAGTGTTCATTTCGAAACTAACCTAAATTCCTGGATCTGAAAATTTATGAAAAATTTCTTGAAACACGCGAGAAGCATTATTGAGGACGACAACTTTTTATACAAGAATTGACAATCCTCTGTTCTCGGGAGCTACACGCTTCAAAATCTTAAATGGAAAGAGGTAATACCTCATCTTAATGGACTTTCGAAACGGTAGATTTTTGGCGTTTAATCTTTTGAAGTTGATCGATTCGTTTCGGAGTTTCTTTTTTATTCTTATTGTTTCTTTTTATTTGTCGTTTTCAAAGCTATTTAAGAATTTCAATATTTGTTTGCGGAAAAAATCAATCAAATAATTGTTCAAAACGTTCAAAACAAAATAGTCGTTGTTGAAAACTGCGGCGTACATTTTCGAAAATGAATTCCAACGCGGGTTGAAGGATTCTTTGACGAAGTTCTTCTAAATTTTGAAGTTGAGGGGCAAATACGACAGAATAACCCGAATAGAGAAAAGCCGTAGTGGCATCAAATCAAGCGATTTGACTGCTTAGTCCTCTTCGTCCTATCGATTTATTTAGATATATGTAAATTGTGCAACCACTGGCGTAATGGAAGAACATTGCGAGAAGGAGTTTCATCTTAATTCATCCACATCTAGTAGAATATTCCTATCACCGTCTAGTTGATTTTCGAGCGTGTCAGATTGACAGTATTTCCCAACATATTCAAATATGCTTCGCCACTTAGATTACTATTGAAAAACAACGCCTGCTCGTACATTAATTTTTTCAGGATAGTGGATGAGTCCTTCTACATACAGATGAGGGTTTTTCTTGCGCCAATATTGCAGATATTTCTTACAAATGCGTTGTTATTATTAATCGTAACGATCATTTGTTCACAAAATTCTTCTCTTCTGTCAAAATCGCCTTCGGTTAACTCTTGACGTAGTTGTTATTTATAAGGATGGAAGTTATGAAGTTTTCTAATTTCATGAACGGAACCAAAGGAAGTTCCAGTTGCCGCAGAAATCTGGCGCAATAAAGTGTTAGGATTTATGCCTAAAAAACCCAGCATTTCTATTTGAGCGGCTTCATTTAAAACATTTAAATGAAACCGCATTTGCAACAGATCCGGTCCGAGTAAATCTGTCAATAAGATTTGAACATACCTACGAGATGCGATGTTATCTATCATAAATGTTGCGGCAATTCGTCGAGCGCATTGATTATTGTTAGTTATTGTTAGAGCACTGGAACAGAAACTGATGTATCCGTCTTTTTTTTTTTTTACGAAAATAAAGCATTTTTAGTAGTTCGAGTAATCGATAAAGCAAAACAAAAGAAAAAGAAAGTAAAAACTAAAAAGGAAGCTCCGAAACGAATCGATCAATTTCAAAGAATTAATTTCTCATAAATTTCCAGATTTTCAGAAATTTAGAGCGGAAAGTTTCCAAATGAACACCCGGTATGCAGCAATATTGCAAAAAAGCATTATATGTATATAAAAGCAGTACATACCATGGAAAGAATTCGTAAGATGATGTTAAGAAAAGTATTTAATAATAATGTACTATAAATAACGCTGTATTTTTGCTTTTTTTTTACGAATACGAGGTTTGCCGCAGGAGCATAGCTTTCAGCCTAAGTCATAAATAGAATGGACAAACACGGAGAGAATTATTTTTTTTTACAGAGATTAGACAGACTCATGTTTTGTCGACTCTCGGGGGCACGAATCCATTGTCACGAGGCGAATAGACACGAGTCTATCTAGTCGTTGCAAAAAAAAGGGAATAATTCCACCTGCCTTTGTCATCTCTAATCATAAAATCTAAAAAGAGCAATAACATGTAACATGTATTTAACATGTTAAAATACGCTTTGAACAAATTCATGTAATTTTATGTAATTTTTATTACAACAATTGATAGCCGACTACTTATTCATTGAACTGTTGTGAACGATCAAAATTCTTTCCATCTACTTCGGTACATTGAATTGTCGATAAAAGCTATTCGAATTTTTTCAGCAAACTAGCTGTTGCACCTCGAAATTAACACCTTCTTTTATACAATTCACTTTGCGGTAGCGAATTACGTTTAAAATTTCGAATCGAACAGTTAAGAATGTGCAATCGCACGTTGTTTTATTTACTATCACCATGGTAACCAAATAATACTAATAAAACACCAGAAACCATCCGGATGAGATATCAAAATTCGAAAGGTACATTGAGAGTAACCCATTAAATAAACGTATTTGTAATTCTTGGTGTATTGCTTTTATTTTAAAAATACAAGGGTTGTTGCGCCATTATTTCACTGCTCGTACGTTGGATCTCGCCTCAGGTATGGGCTAAATTCCTGTTTATCGTTAGTAGATTCAAAACAATTATTTCTATTGTAAGTTTGGTAGTTTGTAACGTCGTTTTTTTTTACGTTGTTTAATATATTTTTTCCACGTACAATATATACGTGGATCTTCTATAACCAATATTGTTTTTGTTGTAAATGACTTAATTTCAGTCGGAAACATTATCTTAAGTCGTCTTACTGGTTACTCAAACTGACCAAATTCTACCAAAAATATTCCATGAAGCACAGTAGATAAACAACACACACAAAATGAAACCTAGATAACAAAGATGAATTTATAAATAACCTTTATCACAACGTTAATGAGCTTTATCGCCACGTTAAATAAATTTCATTATAATGTTAATAATCACATAATCACATTTTCATGCCTGGACGGTTAACTGAGACTCCTTTAAAAATAAACTTAAGAATGAAAAGTAAATAAAAAAAAGTTAAAACTTTACTGAATAGATTTTCCAACATTTTAAAAACCTAACCAATAGCTTGCATTTAAATTTATTTAATTAAAAATTTTCAAATTTTTAAGTTTATTGGTCAAGATAAAATATCTTCAAATTGAAACGATGCTTGAAATAATCCCTCCGATCCCAATATTTATTGAAATTTTCAAATCGCCTTCGTAAGCGATCTATCAAGAGTATCTTGATAGATGTTCGTTTTTGAAATTAGCAGCTGTGGCAATATACCAAAATTTTATTGTTAAACAGCAACATACATATTATTTACTTCCATAATTATTAACTCGAAAGTTAATTTGTTTCTATGTTTATCACCAAAAATACACCTCTTATTGAAAAACCTTGACGTTCCCAGTCAGTAAAAGAAATAATAAATTATATTAAAGGGTACCATATTGCTATTAGCGCCCGCTTTTATTTATTTCTTCGGATACATGAACAATCGTTTGATTTACAAAAACAACTCTGTCGAGTAGCTTCAGGGCGTATCATCGAAATGATGTAATGCTTGGTAATTTTCTGCAATCCGAAATTAAAAAAAAAACATTATAAAACGACCGTCAAAAATATTTTTTGTTCCATCCGAAAAGCAACATATCTTTCAGTTACGTTAGACTGCGCCTAGTTATTAGTAAAACTGAATAAATGAGCGCAAATACATATAAAACGTGTATCGACCGAAAACAAACGCGGAAAGATTTATGAAGATTATTTAGGTTTTATTAACAATACGGAATCAACCGGTGACGGTTTAATAAATCGTTTAATTGATTAAATCAAAGAATAAAAATTTTGGTCGTCCGGTTTACGACAATGGTGCTAATACGAAAGGAGAAGGGATAATTCACAAGGACGTATTTTAAATGTTACTTTTCGGTTTCTTCAGTGGCTACATAGCCGTCACATTCCTTTCATTCGATCGACTCCGGACAAGATTGGAGACGATCTTTTTCTCGGTTTTTTCAGCTGTTTTTATAGCCTTATGTTCTATCTACTCTGTCCTCTGCATATTATTACTTACAAATAACTTCAGCCAACGATAATGGTTAAATAATCTTCTTCCTCTCTCAAATTTCTCGACGACAACGTCTTCGTGTTGTACGCAATGCTACACTGCGAAAATGTGTAGAATAGATTTCATTGTCCAAATTGAAAGTACATTGTTCAGGAAGTTTCTAAGCAAGGTGACATAGTGCACAGGATATTGAACCTGTTGAAAGTAAATTTCTTCCTCCATTAACAGGATTAACAAAAATTGTTGGAGGTGCGATTAGGAATGAATGGTCTTCGAATTTAAGACGCAACGTAAAGATATACAGGATCTTCCATTTAGCGAAACTGATATGCTGCGGAAACTGAAATGTCTGTACACTTAAATATCCTGCGGAACTTGTCTCCGAATACTTCTTATTTGATGATTTGTTCTAAATTGGTCGTGAAGGTAGTTGTCGTCCACCTGCACACTAGGCGAGCAAGATACCTGACTTATTTGTTCTGTATGTGTTTCTTCAAAGAATATATCATTATTCTTCCTTGATGAATAATTTCTCGAAATACTGACGTGTGTGTGGCGAAACTCAGGAGCAAAGAGGGCTGTCGCTTATAAATGAATTGTTTCCAAGACTAGCGCGTATGTTGTTGCAATTTAGGGTAATAATTACGAATAGAATGTTGCTTATGCTATGTCATTTTATCTTCATGTAATAAATAATATATAACTAATCTATTTTTGTGAATTAAAAGCGTATTGTATATTTTTTCTTTTATATAAATAAAACAACATAGGAAAAATAAATAATAATAATATAAGTAACAAGTATTATGTATATAATGCACAATTTATTATCTTTCGCCTTTCATTGTACTGAGTACATCACAACTATTTAGCAATTAAATTTGACATCCAGCTTGTTCGGGCCAATCACAAATTAAAAGCTGAGGATTGAAAAGTAGACCACTTGGGCATTGTTGGACAAATGGAATACCTTCATTGCAAACGTAGAATCTGGTACAGTCGGATGCATGCGGTAATAAGGTTACCAATTCACCATCTTCAGCGGGACATTCACCAACAGCTTGATTTTCTTCTCCGTTATCGCTTCCATCGTCGGTACCGGGTGGTGGCACTTGTTCGTTATCGTCTGGTACGCCATTGTTGTTCTCATTACCGTTCGATCCATTACCACATCCGGCTGATTCTGGGTAATCGCACACCAAAAGTTGTGGATTGAAAAGCAGACCAGCCGGGCAACTCGCCACAACCGGGGTTCCTCTGTCGCAAATGTAGAAGCTTGCGCAATCGGTTGCGTGAGGCAACAAGGTTACCAATTCGCCATCTTCAGCGGGACATTCACCAACGGCTTGATTGTCGTCTACGTTATTGTTTCCATCGTCAGTACCGGGTGGTGGCACTTGTTCGTTATCGTCTGGTACGCCATTGTTGTTCTCATTACCGTTCGATCCGTTACCACATCCGGCTGATTCTGGGAAATCGCACACCAAAAGTTGTGGATTGAAAAGTAGACCAGCCGGGCAACTCGCCACAACTGGGGTTCCCCTATCGCAAATGTAGAATCTCGCGCAATCGGTTGCGTGAGGCAACAAGGTTACCAATTCGCCATCTTCAGCGGGACATTCACCAACGGCTTGATTGTCGTCTACGTTATTGTTCCCATCGTCAGTACCGGGTGGTGGCACTTGTTCGTTATCGTCTGGTACGCCATTGTTATTCTCATTACCGTTCGATCCGTTACCACATCCGGCTGATTCTGGGAAATCGCACACCAAAAGTTGTGGATTGAAAAGTAGACCAGCCGGGCAACTCGCCACAACCGGGGTTCCTCTGTCGCAAATGTAGAAGCTTGCGCAATCGGTTGCGTGAGGCAACAAGGTTACCAATTCGCCATCTTCAGCGGGACATTCACCAACAGCTTGATTGTCGTCTACGTTATTGTTTCCATCGTCAGTACCGGGTGGTGGCACTTGTTCGTTATCGTCTGGTACGCCATTGTTGTTCTCATTACCGTTCGATCCGTTACCACATCCGGCTGATTCTGGGAAATCGCACACCAAAAGTTGTGGATTGAAAAGTAGACCAGCCGGGCAACTCGCCACAACCGGGGTTCCTCTGTCGCAAATGTAGAAGCTTGCGCAATCGGTTGCGTGAGGCAACAAGGTTACCAATTCGCCATCTTCAGCGGGACATTCACCAACAGCTTGATTGTCGTCTACGTTATTGTTTCCATCGTCAGTACCGGGTGGTGGCACTTGTTCGTTATCGTCTGGTACGCCATTGTTGTTCTCATTACCGTTCGATCCGTTACCACATCCGGCTGATTCTGGGAAATCGCACACCAAAAGTTGTGGATTGAAAAGTAGACCAGCCGGGCAACTCGCCACAACCGGGGTTCCTCTGTCGCAAATGTAGAAGCTTGCGCAATCGGTTGCGTGAGGCAACAAGGTTACCAATTCGCCATCTTCAGCGGGACATTCACCAACGGCTTGATTGTCGTCTACGTTATTGTTCCCATCGTCAGTACCGGGTGGTGGCACTTGTTCGTTATCGTCTGGTACGCCATTGTTATTCTCATTACCGTTCGATCCGTTACCACATCCGGCTGATTCTGGGAAATCGCACACCGAAAGTTGTGGATTGAAAAGTAGACCAGCCGGGCAACTCGCCACAACTGGGGTTCCCCTATCGCAAATGTAGAACCTCGCGCAATCGGTTGCGTGAGGCAACAAGGTCACCAATTCGCCATCTTCAGCGGGACATTCACCAACAGCTTGATTGTCGTCTACGTTATTGTTTCCATCGTCAGTACCGGGTGGTGGTACTTCTTCTTCACTGTCTTCTGGCCCTACTGCTGGTTCATCGATGTTATTTTCGTCAGATCCGCCATTATTACCTGCACAGTCTGCGTCCTCCGGGAAAACGCATACTTCGATGACCGTGCTGAAATCAAGACCCGGAGGACATTCGAATCTATAGGGTGTTCCAGTTTGACATTTGTAAAATACAGAGCAACTTTCTGAATCAGTTAAGAAAGCAACATCTTCCCCATCTTGAGCTGGACAAACGCCCACAGGTTCAGCATCTGTAAAGGAAAACAATAAGCACTACATAGTACGTAGAAGTTCATGTAAAAGATAAAACTTACGCGAAAAATCCGCTGCCTGCAACAAGAATATGCTGCAAAACGTTAAGAAGTACACTGAAAAAACAAATCTCATGTTAGAATCAAATAAAGGAAAAATCAGTCTCTAGAACTTACCGTTCATGCCGTTATATGGTTGTTAAAACACTGACAAGTTGATTGAAACCTGCTAAAACTGATATTACAGCCGGGATTTATTCCTTTTATACCAATGATTGTGCTGAGATGTGATTATCTGAACGATAAGATAAATGCTTTTGTGCATGATTTCCGGAAAAATAGTCCTTATCTTTAGGAAATCGGACCGAGGTACTTTTCGTAATTGTTACCTATTAATGAACGTTCTAGATCCTAGTGAAGGTAATTCGTTGATAAGAAATTTAAAAAAAATGTGGTTCGAAGTTCTCGCTGCGGTGCTCATCATCATTAATAGTAGAAATTTTCATGTACGATCAGATAGTGATTACATTTCAAATTTATTTCCTCGAAGAGACCCTTGAAGTAGAATGCGTTTTGTTTCGGTAAGTAACTGATAAGCAAAATTAGACGTATTCGTGGAAATGATCTAGACCGGTCAAATGCGTTTTATATCACGGTTGGTTTAAGAAACTTCTAATTTAAGCTTCCAATTATTTTACTTGTGCGCGCTGCTTTGGTACCGGTTTTATTCGAAGGTTTTTTTTTGGCAGAAGCTTGGAAACGGCTAGTTATCACAAATAGTAATTCAAAATGGTTGATCTGATAATAATTTTTTTATAGAACAGGATGCGTAGACGCGGCCCAAAACTTTTTAAAATGACAATCCTTTAAGCAATCATTTAAGAAAGTTTTTATAGTTTTACAAGTATTAATAATGTAAAGATACCAGTCGTTATTGATATCTGTACAAGAATACAAGATGTTCCAGTGACAAAAATTCTAAAACTTAAATTTTTCTCCATGATCTTATTCAATATAATATCTACTAATATCTTGAAATAATATAAATAAATAATCAATTAATTCAGAGAATATGGATTAATTAAATTTTCTAAAATCTTAAATTTAATTACTGCAAACCAATAAGAAATAATCATTGGTTCTTCGATAGAGAGATGTAATATACAGGATGTTCCATTTGGTTTTTGCTGTAATTAAATTCGAAAAATCGCGCGTTATCGTCCTACTTTGCTCAATCAAAACCTTTTTGTACTACTTTTTTCGTGTTATTTTTTTTGAGAATTGTCGTCACTTCATCGTTCCGCATTTTTCTTGGTCTTTTCTCCACTCTTCCCGTTGTTTCTTTGGTCCCTACAAAGTTACCAAAACCGTTTCGGTTGTTGAGCTTCTATTCTTTTTAACATCGGCGTCTTTTATAAATTATATTCGTCCTTGTGATACCATTAATTCTTCTTAATTATTTCTTATCTAGCGGTTGGATCTTATTTTGTTAGAATTCAATTACCAGTGGTCCCAAAATTGATTTATATATAGTTATTTGTGTTTTTTAGCGTATCTCTTTCGCTCTTAATGAATACAGTACTCAATGTGTGGCACATTTTAAATATCCTTTTCTTAGCCTTAAACTTTGAATATATCGAACTGTTTCAACCTGTCTTTGTTTACTTTTTTAATTTTATTATTTATTAAATAATTTTGTTTTATTGATACCAATGATTATTATTTTCCGTATATTGATGTTTCTCAAGGTTATCTTGTTGCATGGTTACATGGATCTGAGTTCTTACATCGTTCATTGTTATATACACATATACCAGCCTAGTCTCAAGATGTCATAAGTAGTGGAAGATGTTTTTTTTTTGCCTCTGAACTATCTAGCTTTTAATTCCTTTTGTTAATGTTGTGGTGTCGCATTTCCGAAGTAATCTTTGTAGAATTGTAGAATAGAAGAATCAAATAATCAAATAAGCAGCAAAAGTTAATTTCATGTTTTGGCTTGGCGGACTAGCGGATATACAAAAGTATCAAAAATAAAAGTAAAACGGTTGTTACTGTTAGCGCTATATTAAATAGCATTATTAGTTCGTGTAACTAAGTTATCTTAAGACGCTGGGTACTTTTTGCTGACCCAAAATGACGAATGATGTTATTTCACAACGGATTGCGCAAATTATTATGAAAAACTCACGTGCGGCTAGGCAGATTTTTCAGAGGAACGACGTTCCGGAAGAACTATATGAATGATTAAGATGTTCTCTGTCCAGGAATTGAAGCCACTTCGGCCTCCAGTGTGTGAGCTTGGCTATTCACGGTGGACAATAAGTCGACGTTTTCATAAACTGAGAAAGGTAAACAGGTGATGTAGACAAATGTGAAAAGTGAATTTTCCATCGGAATTCGCAAAACAAATCAGTGGTTAACACATGGTTAATCTGTATAACATGCGGTCAAGAGCAGAGGCTTCGAAGCAAAGGTGATGCTGCCTGTTTGGTGGAATTACGAAAGTGGAGATCACCAATAACCTATATCAATCAGCATACTAATCCATCCATTAATAGGCTATATAGTTTCAATAGAACTTTCGAAAAATAAGAAGATTTGCTGGAACGGAGTTGCTCCAACATCCTGCTTACAACGCCGTCCGATCACCATTGTTTTAGGTGAATGATATACGATACCTTCTGAAGCAGGAGAATGTTACAAGCGTGAAATCGAAAACTTTAGCAGACAAAAACATTAGTTTTGAATATTTTTCAAGTGCTTTTGCCCTTTAGAATGCACGGCTTTGCCGCGATTTTTACGTAACATCCTCGGCCGTAATTCTTCGCTTACGAATATCTCTTAAGTAGATAGTAGTCCTCATTGTTGTTGTTTTTGTAGTTAGAAGTTCTCCAAAGTTACACGTTAAAACTTGCTGTTGCGCTTATCATAAGCCACCATTATAAATAACTTTAATAATGCATCATGCATACTTCCGATAAAAAAAACAGCAAATATTTTTAATCATGTTATCCATTATATTTCATTGATATAATCAATAATAATAAGGATTATTGCCAACCAATTATAGAAAGATGCCTTTTCGAGGTTTAATTAAATTTTAAACACTCATCGTGTTTGTTAATTAGCGATAATTTTGATAAGGTAGCGTTTTAACTAATGACTTTGGACTTACGCATGACTCGATGCATCGACTTATGTAGACATGACACGAAAGTAGCTATCAATGAAATTGTGAATGAGCTAGTGATTACCGAAGATAATTGTGTAAGTGTTGTTGTAGACTTCCGCGGTCGTTGCTTTCTTTGAAAGAATTTGGACTTCCGGGTTGCAATTGCATAAGAATGCCGACGTTTCGCTTTCAATTTCGTGGAGCTTCCTCCGGGCTCGTAAGCTTAAAAGCAAATTTATTACAATGGATTTACGTTATTTAATCTTCGTTTAAAATCATCTTCGTTCTTGGTTCTTTTGTAAAGTAAATGATGAAATAATATAAAAAATAAAAAATTATTTATTTTTTCTAAAGATCTAATTCAATTGTCGCTTATCCTTACCTTGTTGACGCTACTGTTAACAATAGTGACATGAGAATTTATTTATAAATTAATGACAACTGATTTAAGGAATTTTTCATCGAAAAAACACTTAAAATACAAACAAATTAACAAAAATGTTTTATTCCTATCTGACAAGATCTGATGATTTGATGTTAGATTTGAAATCAATCTTATTCGCTCTTTAGGAAAGCCTACTTTCAAGATTTATATCACAGTTGTCTAAAGTGATGATGTGAATGGAAGAAATGTAGTTAGTCGTATTGCTTGGAGGCTTCAAAAAGGAGATCCTTCGGTTAATTAAAATCAATTTGTTTTGGCCAGGAAAATCCTTGCGTTTGTTATAATTAGGTACCGGGACATCTACATAACAATCTTTTTCTCCTGCAAAACGGGGGAATCGGCATTATTATTATCAGCAAAGTTTCGTTACTTTGTACTTCAACGAGCTCCTCTCGAAGACCTGTAATATCTGAAAAAATTCAGGCAATATGAGAGATCCAACTTAAGATTTAGTTTCTGCAGAGGTTATCAGCTTTCATCGTTACTATTGCAAAGAAAGAAACTGTTTAGCAAATAATAGAAAATAATCCGAGAATAAGCACTAGGAAGATAAGTCCAGTTGTCGCCTTATGGAATCATCAGTATAAGTTTTGTACTAATGTGTAGAAGGGTATAATCGATAATTTTCTAGTTGGTCCAATTGCTTTACATACGAACTAAATCTAGTTTTTTTTTTTTTTTGTAAAATTAATTGAACACATTATTAGAGAGCATTTCATTGAGCATTATCCAAAGAATGCATTACATTATTTGAATAATGTCTACATTAACTTGCTTTTCTCGAAGAGCAACGGAATTTTGCAAAGGCGATTTGGATGTAGGCGGATCAATTATGAGGAACCTATATCACAGTCATCCCGTAATATTCACCTTAATTCCCTCGATTTTTCATTTTCAAGATTTATGAAAAATGGAGCTTATGCCATAGAACTAAATAATGAAAAGCAATTATGGAGTCTGCTCCGATATTTAGACGTACATCAAAGATAGGAAAAGCGTCCATCAATTTCTTTTCTTTGTTACGTTCGATGTTGTTATCTTTAATCCTCATGTCGACGAAGTAGCGATATTTTACAAGATATCGAAGAGATATAGATCAAAGAAAATTACAAACTTTTAATATCCTACACTACTAGACGTAGTATACAGGGCATCCTTTTATGATTTTGTAGTCCACCATATCGCGCGGTACTATGCATTCTAGTTCCTTCAACATCACCCTGTATATTAGCGAAATAGGCAATTAAATTAATTGTAAATATATCTAGAATGAGGTGATTTGTTTCTTTTTTTTACATTCGATAACTGATAAACACTCTACACCTCCTTCAAATCAAAAAGTTTTTTACCTTTTCTTTTCCGTAGCCGCACCTTTTGTTTATTAGTGCCTCTTTAAAATTTTTTAGACACGCACCGAGATTTTATGATATTGTCTATCCAGAAAAGAGAGCTTAAAGCAAGAATTTCTTAAATATCTACATATACATGGTGTAATCAGTTTTATAATAATAATTCTTAATAATTACTTCATTAAAGATTGCTGCAGGTATTTATTTAAATCCAGCTTATGGATTATCTTAAAGATGTAGGATGGAACAAATTTTTTATGAGTAAAATTTAAAGCAACTATATAAGAAACTTAAAGACAATCAGTAATAATGATAGCAAGGACTGCGGCGTAGTATGGTCAACGGTATTGGCAACTTTCGCACCATACAAGTTTAATTAAATACATAATAATAATAAGTCGGCATGGTTCGTTCGAGGACACGCATGGTTCTCCACATCAATCGGTGACCAAATGATATGAGAAAAATTAACATGCAATATAAATATTATTTGTAAGTACCTACTTCTACTTTAAAGCTACGACGTACGAAAGACACGGACAGATGGACGGAAGGGTCACTCTTATAATCTAAACATGTGCAAAGCTGCCCCAAGAAAGGTACAACAACGGTCGGTTCTCTCTGGTCAACAGATTTTTGCTACTTTTTACGTAAGCCGTGTCGTACGTGTTTAATTCCTACGGCGAAGTTACATTCTTGATCAATTTCAAGTTTTCGTTTATGAGTTGTGGTACCATTGACGAGTCTAATCCGTTCCTGCCGAAGCCATAGCACCTGATATGTTCCTTAAATCTGCTGCCCATCGCGCTTTTCGTTTGACCAATATAGTCTTTCGGATCGCCAAACCTCACTCGCCCCTTTCGACGTGCTGTGAAAGAGGTGTTTCTTGAATTTCTTAATAGTTAGTTTCTGCCGGGGATAAAGCCGTGAAGGGCTATGTTGGGCTCTCTTAGGTTAAATTTAGGTTCTTTGTTGTCCACGGTGATTGAAATCGTTCATGATGTACTTATTAGTGTTGGTTTCCTTTCTATAGAAAAGAAGTTAATTGATCTTGTGCGATGCGGAGGTTGCCGATACTTATGATGAATAGTTCTCTACCATTGTTTGGTAAGGCTTCCGATTCCGCACCTATATCATCCTGCTCTTTTAAAAGCGGCGAACTCACGGTATCCTTCTTCCACCTTTAAGATATCAGCAAAGAATACATCCAGCGAGACAGTGGATTTCACCCATATATACTCCCTTCAAAATCTTCCAATCTTCTTAAAACTTCATACATACATTCGATCCAATTGCTCGCAGGATAGTTCCAATTTTAATACCTTCCGGTATCAACTCGAAAAGGACGACACCTTCGAAATTCTACCAAACACGCAGTATTACTTCATTACCGTGCTTTTGCTCGTGACCATAGGTTCAGTACGTTGATCAGGAATTAACCGCTGATTTGATTCGAAAGAAAATCCACTTTTCATCACAGGTTGTACAATTTGTCGTAAGAAATTTGCTAGACGTAGATTATATGCAATATTCACGATTCAGCATGATTTATCGAATCGTTTGAACAAGTTTTAGGAGAAGAATCCGATAAAATTTTATTATACCTTTTCTAATTTACAGAAATATTTTATCAGAAAGATAAGCGAGAGAGTAAAAGTATCTGCTTGACAATATAAAGGCGCTGATAGAATTTGTAATCGTTTATAAGAAGAAGATCGTTATTTATTAAATTATAAAATAAATAATGCAGATCTTAAATCTTTCGCTATTAATTAAGTTGAAAGAGCAATAAATCTCGTGCGTGATGGTGAGTAAGAAAGAAAGTATTAGATTGATTTATTTACATATATCTGTATAAGTGCGCTGTTTTATTGTACTTACAAAAATAATTGAATTCGCGAAAACTGAGATACATAGGTCTAAATCTTTCTTTTGTTAAACTTTCTTCTAATTGCCACTCTATTGCTAAAGTCCAGTAAGTGGTTAAATTAAAACAAAAAATTCCATGAATTGAATATACACTCCGCCAAAAAAGTATCGCATAATTTAGTTTTGAATCATAAAAGTATCGCATAATCTTTGTTTGTAGCATAAAGTTGTAAATATACTTTAATGCGCTCTAAGATATAATTTCTATGATTGTTTAAATAAAATACAGGCCAAATAAAAACAAGAACTCGTACTTGAGATTTTTATTAAAACAAGAAATTATAATTTTGGAAAGAAAATGCCATAACAGTAGCTTTAATACTGAGTATTGCCACCTCTGGCTCTTATGACCGCTCGCATACGGTTTGGCAGAGATTCGATTAACCTCCGTATATAAGCCTGATCCAAATTCTCCCACTCGTCACGGAGAGCATTTTCTAGTCCATGCAGGTCCGCTGGGGCAACATTTTGGGTTTGTATCCGTTTGTGAAGGAGGTCCCACACGTTCTCGATAGGGTTCATGTCCGGACTTACCGCAGGCCAATCTCAAACTGGAATACCAACATCGTTAAGGTATTCCTGGACGATTATTGCAACATGCGGTCGTGCATTATCGTGCATTAACATGAATTCGTTTCCTATAATTGGCGCATATGGTACTACATGTTCTTTTAAAATGTCCGTTATATACCTGTGGGCAGTCAGTGTACCTCTGTCTGTTAAACAGATGCCTCCCCAAACCATAATAGAGCCATCAGCGAAATTAGGTCTAGGTCTGATATTACACTGCGAATAGCGCTCACCGTCTCGTCTGTACACTGAGATACACCTATCTGAGGTGTAAAGACCAAATCTTGGCTCATCTGTGAAGAGTATATTGGCCCAGTCATTAATGTTCCAATTTACATGTTCTCTGGCAAACCTTAAGCGAGCCACTCGGTGGTTCCTAGTAGTAGTAATAAATAGCGATCATCTTGGCGAGTATAACACCTTGGACGACCTGATACAGGTCTTCTACTGTAATTGCCCGTTTCCCTATATCTGGCTACGGCTCTAGAAACACTTGACTGATTGATGTTCATCAAATTAGCAACGTATGCTTGAGATCGTCCATCTTCGATTAAAGCAACTATAACAGCCACTTGTCCTGAAGTTAAATTGCTCATTTTAGTTTTAAAAGCGTTGGTACAGAACTCTGACTTCGCACTTTAAAATTTGTCCGTACAGGAAGACTTTCAATAAACAACCGAACAAACCTTACACATATGCATTTTTCTAAATGTGTTCTTTCAGAAAAAAAAAGTAAAAAAGCTATGTTCCATGATTTTGTTAGTGTTTTTATAGTTCACATACACGAGGCAAACTTTTTGTGAACGTATAAAAATATCTTGGTTTATAAATGCCCTTTTTTAGTTTATGCGATACTTTTTTGGCGGAGTGTATTTAGATAAATAGCTTGGTATAACGTAAAGATTTACGAATTCGATAAAGATACACGGGGATTTAAGGTTGAAGCAGAGAGCAATATTGGAATACAAACAAAAATACGCGAAAACAACCTCTACATCTTAAATGATCTAATTTTAAGTTTAAAATAAATCGTAAACAATAAATCTAAACGATTAATAATACGGATCTCAGATACGATAATGAAACGTTGAATTCATCAATCTCTGCAAACACGTATATCCAAAATATACGTGACGTCGTTGACAGTATCAAGTTCGTTACTATAATCGAATAGCCAGTTATTCGATCGAAGTTATTTCAAGAGGAATAATTATACGGGGCGAGTTAAAAGTACAGAAACATATTTTTGTTGTACGCACACAACGAAGCATATGTAGGAAATGATTGAGTTAGCTGACATAAAAGAGTTTATTTTTATTCTATTTGTTAGCCATGACTATTTCCGCCTTATTGGAAAATTCATAGCAGGATAACACCGGTCTTCTTAACCAATCAGTATTTTTCCTAATTGTGCTAAAGCTTTTGGGCAACTTCTATATACTAGGTTGTACAACTGTATCGAACCATACATCTCCATTAACCAGCACGACTTTATTAGTGGACGGTCAGCTGTTACTAATTTGCTTGAACGTACTCAGTACATCAACGAAGGTTATACAATCGTCGACAAGTAGATGTTATATACCTGGATTTTACCAAAGCATTCGGTACGATAGACCATTACATCTTAATAGATAAACTATCTGCTATTGTTTTGTCTCATAACGTTATTCCTCTAATTCAATCCTACCTTCATGGCCAATCATGGTATGTTCATTGTAATGAATTTGTGTCAATTTAGGACTGCTCCTCTTTAACATTGATAGAAATGATCTACTTTCATTGGATTCTAATACTCTTGCTGACGATCTAAATATGTACCTCTTCCTTTGATCCTTTACGTTCACAAAGAAATATTGGAGTCACTAATGATTGGTGTTGTATTAATAAAATTCATTTAGATATTAATAAATGCGCAGTACTCACCTTTACTCGATCATCCAACCCGCAAATATTTCATCGTAACGTCTCTAGCGCTTCCATCCCAAGAGTTGACGTTTTCAGGCATCACTTATGTAGCGATCCTTTTTTCATTCGTTACAGTGTTTTGTTTCCATTCATCAGTAGCACTATTCTTTTTGTTTCTTCCGTGGTGATGCTTTTATTTCTTGTTAGGCATTAGTAGTGTAACGTTTTTTTCTCCCAATTTTTTTATAATATATTATTTTATACAATTTTTTTGATCATTTTTTTCCTTTTTTGTATATTTTACTTAATTTCGTTTGTTTTTATATTTTGTACTGTCATTAGATTTTTTTTGTAAATCTGTTGGGCAATAACGTTTATTATTAACCTATCAAATTTTTTTTAATAGTTTGATCTGTTCGGTGAAATTAAAATATCTTGGGGCCACATAGCAATTGTTTGAATATGGAATGGAATTGTTTGAAAATAGAATAACGAAATGTCTTGAGATAAGTAAATAATTACAAATAACATTGACGGTCAACCAAGCCAATTACTAACAGAGTCTAACAGTCTAACAACAAAAACAGTCAAACAGAGCACGCCTTTCCTCGAATGCACTATTACAATTGAAAAATTAGACGAGCCCATGGAGATCCTAAAACATCTTACACTAATGTCAATCCGTCATCCGTAACGAGCCATCCTCATCCAATCGCAACCGTCACACCCAACCAATCAACGACATAGAGGCGTGCTTCTCTTCTCGTTCCTAGCAGTTGATTTTCGCCCTTTACATGCTTCACTGAGTTATTGCGATGAACTGCTTGAGCTACCATGCTAACTCTTGTCTACAACATTTCCCTCATCCGACGGAGGTCCGTATAACTAAACGTTTAGTTTTGTCGTTTTTGTGTGACACTGGCTGTGGAAGCCTATGTTTTTATTTCAAGATAAGTAGGCGTTGAATGAAGTTGCTCAAATTGGTGCCATTTGAAACGTTGAAATACAATCGATCTCCTTGTAGAACGTTTCCTGAAAATTTAGAAGAAATTTCTTCTACTATCCTGGTAAATCTACCTCGCATATCTTTTATGTTATCGGACTTTATTTTTACACAACTTGAGCTTGACGTACGCCAATAAAAACAGAATCAAACAGACTTAAATCTTCGAGGTCGGGTTGGCCACTTTATGGAAATACATGGGAGGAAAGAGGGCAATACAGGCAGGCAGAAGATTAGATTTTGCAATAATTAGTGGTATCTGCTTCCATTTAAATTTCCTTCAATAAGAATGGGTTAATCTTCTGCGATAACTAAGAATAATGTATTACGACCGAATATGGATTTTCCGATGCCCAGAGTTTCCTATCAAAATTATCTTTAACCAATTCATGAACAAGTTAAACCTTGTAAGGCTTATCTAAGCCTTACAAGATTTAACTTAGATACTTTTAGCCTTACTTAGATACATTAGATATCTAATATATCTAAGAAATATTTTAATCTAGTGCTAATTGTCATGTTGATGAATGTCGCCGCGAGGCTTTCTTTTGAAAACCTTGATGTTCTACTATTTTTAGTAGATCATGAAATTGATATGAACGTTAATCGCAAACGTCTCCGCCTGTCTCCATGATAAGAAAAAATGTAAACAAATGCACGTTTGGTACTATCTCTTGTTTTGTCTTGAATTAATTCTAAATAATCATAAGCATTTTCTCAAAACAATTGTCAAGTAACTGTACGATATTTTTTAGCAAAAAGAGGGTTTTTATCAAATAATTGAAGGAAAGTGTTAGATTTCAAAAAATAAATAGTTGGATGAAAATAAAGTCTTTAAAATCAGCTTTGCCGGTAACATTTCTTGCACAACTTTTCCTTAACATTTTTTTTGGTTATTATAATTTTTCTTGGTGATTACAAAATTTAATCTTGATGATTTCACCTTATTGCTTTCTAAAAGATATTCGCTTTTAAACCTGCATTCGAACCGATTGTTGAAATATTTTTTCAATTCTGGAGGTCCTTCAACGTCTTCTTCAGGCGATAAAAATCCTTGTCCAGGCATTTCTTTTTTGTTCTACATCCGGGAACAGGATGAAATATTACGGGCAATTAGATATTAAATTGACACTGTTGCTATGAAGGACGATTGTTGTTTCTAATTTCATCAGTAATCTCTATTTATATTGTTGTATTCAGCGGGTAGACTTTCTGGTGCCACGATTTAATTCAAGAGTCGATACTTGCTTCGTTCTTCCCTTCGCAAGGACGAATAGCATGCGCCGAGCTCCTATTCACACGCTTTGTAAGGCTGCTAGAAGATGGTTGTTTGGATAGGAAGAGAGAAGGCGGGATTTTTTTACATCTTTTTTACATTTTTGTTAATGATGATTTTGTGTATACATTATGTCTATTTGTTGTATCCTGTATTATTATTATTATTATTATTATTCCTCTCAACACAATACGGGTTAAAATTTTTTTTTTACACCAGGACAGCTTTTATTTGTATACTCTATAACACGATAGAATTACAAAAATATATAATTACTATTATTAAGATTAATTTCAAAACAATCTAACATAGATTTCATATAAATTTCGGTAGATGAACGGACAAAGTAATTAGGACTTATGCCCAAGCGTGGTTTCTTAGTACTCTTTTTGGGATCGAGCGCAAGCCCTTTTTATATGTTTCTTGATATTTGTCTACTTTGTATACTTTTACTATTATTAAGGATTACAACAATATAATAGAAAACAATAAATTACAACAAATAGATTAATAGTTCTTCGATCCATCAGAGCAATACTTGCGAACAAGCGTTTCACTAATATTACTGTCGTTCGTTTTTATTTACCGCGCGACTGGCTGTATTGCGTAATGTTGTCCAAACCAGCAATAATGTTTGCGCTAATAGTTAGTAATAGTAATCTAGTTTTGCAAACGATGCACAATGCATCCAAGTAATAAATATATCATAATGACCAGAAGCTGCTTATCTCTCAAACGAAACAACTGAAATTTCCATTGTATTGACGTTATCTCGCTATCGTGTACGAAACTCAAATCGTGCATTGTGTAATTAGCATTTCCGTTTCAGGATTCCATTTACGTAACTACGACGTATATCAATTCAAGGAATAAAAACATTTAGATTATCTTACTTTCTTTCACTCCAGTAATTTTCTAAATTAGGAAATTTAATTTAATTAGTACTGGTTGCTTTTATCATCTTTCGATACAATTCGGTATCATTTCCAACAGTTTTCTTATCGTGAATCTTCTTTTATGTAATCTTCACCTTTACAATTTCATACATTTAGATGATATCATTTCTGAAGTAGCTCTCCTGACGAACAAGCAATGCATACCATTATACGAGTACCACATATTCAAGTTTATCTTTATCCGATGATCGATATTGACGACAATGACGCCCGCAAATGAAAATAATCACCAGATATCGGTGGGAAGCACAACAGTAGCTGTTGTTTCTACTTGAGGTGTCTGATATGGCTCCTTTATCTTATCTTTATGATTAGTAGATTATTTATAAAAAAGAATTTATGACTTGTAAAACTAGTAAAACAAACACTTATTTTTGATGATGAGATACGAGGAAATATAAACTTGTGTCCTCTTATAATAATCAAAAAAAAAAAAAACTTTGTTCAGTTAAACTATTATGTTTTCTTTTTTTCAGGCCGCAAACAATCATCGATACATTAGCAAGCTTCTTTCACGCAGCCCTTCTGGTTCACCACTGCTACGTCTACTTCTATATCACAGAGAAAATCGACTTCGATTCGTCTAATATTGAAATAGTGGACCTCGAAACGTACCGGTACCGTTATTTAACAACGTGGAATATGGTATTCTTTTTTTTACATATTTTAATTTTATAGCTATTATAAGTATTAAACGTCTAAAAACATACGCATGCATACAGCATGTCCGCTTTATGCGTGGACAGAAGATAATTCCTTTCCTGAACAATTTATCAAAGAGGTTCTCGATTAAGAACTATTCGGAAATAAGTTCTACACAATATAAAATTATGTCCAAGTATATACAGTATGTTCAATTTTAATTACAAACGATACAAGTTTGGATACATCTCTTCAATTCACGTCAATTCTCTTCGATATTCCTTACCTATCTTAATTTTTTGAGATAATGAGATATTTCCTGAATGCCCTTCTTTGGGTGGACTTTAAGCAGAGTTTATACTTCTCGAGACGTGTCGCGCAACGGCTTCTACCTCACTCGAGGTGTTTGTCTCGCCTGTCGACGACACCTCACGAAGTTGTTCACTATAGCGATGATGCAATTTTCGGTAATTTTACAAGATATCCATCGAATTCGTTGCCATGTTTGATACAACCTTTTAAAACGGAACATCCTGCGTAATTTTTCATAATCTGAATAGAGAAGTTGTTCCAAAATGCCTTTTATCAATGTTTTCCTTCATCTTAAACGCGTCGTTCTTTAGTACCTTAAATATGAAGCTATGTGGCTCTATTGCAATTGGATGATGGGAAACTCAAGGACAAGGTTGAATCGCCGACATTGTTACTTGACGAATAGTTCGGGTTCAGGGAAGAAATTTCAATTCTTAAGCATTGAACAGTCGGCTCGTGCATTCCTCCTTGTTTTTCTGAGAAAATTTGATGCAGCTTAGTACGGCTTATGATCGAAATGGGCGTTGTCAGGGCATTAATCAAGCTTCAAAGGACTTCAATGTCCTACCGATGATCTTGTAGAATGATTATCATGTGGAAGTTTTAGAATAAAAGTTCAATTTATCAACTTGGTAACATCTTTATTGATGATAGTAGATTACCATGGGACAGGGAAGCGAGCTATCTAGGGCTGCCGCTGAACAGTCCTCTGTCTTGGATTCGTTACTACAACGTTTAGATATAGGGTGGATGTTCACTATGCGGCTTAGAGACCGGTATTGACTTACGCGATTTATAAAAGCTGCAAGCCTAACGCCGTGATTTGTGCGTAATCGGTAATTATCACTTGATCGGGTGGTTTCTTCGGTGACTAAGTGCTCGCGCTATCTGGTCACTAACATATGGAACAGAGCCATTAGCTCTAGGAATTTTGTGTAGGCTCGCACGGTTGAGCTTTCGCAAGAATGCCCACTGCTTAGACGAAGACTTGTCAAAATTCGTGATCGACTTCACGTCCGAGGACCTACTGTTTCCTGATTGAACGCTATTAGCGCTCGGATACTCAAGATTACGATGTCTACAAGCTTGTCGTAGTAACGCTTAGGTTCCATCTATGACGCATCCATGATTCTAAAATGCCGTTTTTCGAAGACGATATGGGGGAATTTGCAGTATTTAATTATGTAGAATGGTAGTGGCTACATTCTACTAAGTTGTCTGCATTTCTTCGTAGATCTTCAACGGCTTCGACAAATTCACCCGATAAAATTGAATAAAGGAGTTGTACGTGTCATATGTACAATTCTGTAAAGTGCTACATGAGTATCTATTTGCATAAAGTAAAGAATATTGGCTTCGGAATAGATCTCGTTAAACACCAATATTATACGAAGTGTATTGCTGCTTAATCTTACATTTCTTTTTTATAATTTTATTTTTTATGAAAACAGTATTGCATAACGTTGCTAACCTATTGTGAACAATAGCTCGATAGCAACAAATTGCGAATAATACTTTTCGTGATAATAGTTTATCGTGAGTCTCGTGTTTTACAATACAATGTAATAATAGATACATACATTATTGTACTTTGCTCACGGCTTAAAACTACGTATCTTCTAAACAGACCCTTTGAAGCCGCTTAAAAAATTTCTATTGCCCCATTATTAACCTATTAGTTCTTTATATAAAGGTAAACTATATAGGTGTCTCTGGTATATGAAAAAGTAAAGTCGTCGTAGTACATGACGACTTTAGTCTACTGCAAAGTTTTCAGAATTGAAATAATCTAACATTTCCGGTTATACCGGAAATAGTCGTCAACTTCGATACTTTCAAATGGAGCACTCTATATATTATTATATGTTTGTATATCCGAAAGTTTTAGATATTGAAAATATGTTGGTTAAATGCTCTAGTTTATTGGCAAGCTTTCAATTTTTTTTTCTCGCGAGACACTTTATATGCAAATAATTTCAACTAAACTTTATTTGTGAGCGAAAAGCAAACGTGGTCAAACCAGCATCACGTCACTAATTGCGTGACGTTACGCCCACTACTTGGCAAAGCTGTCAGCACTATATTGAGAACCATGCATTTGTGGGTGTACGTTTGTTGGAACCTTTTATTTGTTTTTGACGTAAAAATGCCCCGACTAACAATAAGTATAGTAATAGTATTAAAATTTAATACTACCTTAAAAAATAAAATTTCCTTTTATCTTAAATGGACGAATACGTAAATTTAACAGCTCTTTGATTATTATTTTGAATATGTTTTGCTTGTGGACAATATTGTATTTGCTCTTCCTTTACTTATTACTTAATAATAAAATTCTTAGCTTTTTCCAAAAGTTAACTAGTTAACTTTACAACCAGGCGTTAATTTAATTACTACGTTCGGTACTTTTATTTTTATATTAAACCCAGATCTCGATGAAGCGCTTAGTAAAGTGCTTCAAATACGAAGCACTAAGCCAGGCTGTTTTACTAAGCATCAAATACTTTCACTTACAATTGTGCTTGAATTACGAAACAGCATTTGGAAAATGACTTTAAGAGTGCTTGAATTATATTAAAACTAACTGAAATACTACAAAAATGTACAAGTGCTCATACAAAGTATTTTAAATATCAAGCATCAAGTACTTTCATTTATAAGAGATCAAAACGCAGCTCTGAAAACCCTGAAAGTACTCCGTTGTACAATAAATTCAATGGTTTCTTCGTTTGATCTACCGTCCAAGTAACAACGCAAATTTTGCAAACTTATCTTCCAGCAAAACTTTAGTCTAGCCGGGCTTCAACGTATATTTGTTCAAGTACTCATACAGGGGTTGCAAATATGCTTCAGATTCTGCTTTAATTAGTTGTTTACTTTATAAATGCTAACTTGCCATCAAAACTTCGGGAGCGGCCAAAAAAATATGTAACGTGTTCGGTAATGACGCTATAAATGGTCGAATAGCACAAAAGGTGCTATTCCTTCAGGAAATTTTCTGCTGGAGATTTCAGCTTAATCGATGAAACACGCGCATGGGAAACCGAAGATTATTAACAACGAGGATATTCGAAAGATTGTGAAGGTAAATTCTAGTACAACGTGCTTAAAGACTGCAGCAAGGCTCAATGTCAGCGATGAAACTATTCGTTGGCAGCTTCACCAACTAGGAACACGTTTGAATTAAGCAAATGGGTACCGCGTCGGGTAAAATTCAGTCAATTTACCACTTCTCGTAACAATAATCTATCTTTTCCTATTCTTTTGTTAACTTGCAACGAAAAGTAGGGCGTTACACTTTCTTGTACTCTAAGCATTCGTATAATCGTCCAATATCACATTTTTCCAAAATTTCTTTGCGCTCAGAAAAGATTTTATTGGTAGATAATCGGAATTATCCATTGTGAGATTTTGAAAACTGGTCAAACCATTACTGCCAACTTTAGCGAGGGCAAGCGACATCCATCTAGGAACAGCTTTCTTTAATCAATCAGACCTCCTACCGCAAGAGCGAATTGTCTGAGAAATATTACCATGTCCTTCTTATTTTCCTCTAAAAGTTAGTGTCACGTTGGCAAAAAGTCTAATTGGTTCTAATGCTAATTACTTCTATAAGTAACAGCGGATTATTGTTTCTGAATAAATATTTATTTTACCATAAGAAAAATGCACGAACTTATTTGGTTATCTGAGCGAGCTTTGGGAAATATGTTACGACACTTGTTGGAGTTTTACAGTCAGTGCTGATACTGCGGTTCTCCAAATATAATCTAATCGCTTAATACAATTTTTAATGCGGTAGTTCTCTGAAACAGCTTGTTGCGTAGTTAAAAAAACAAACAAGTACATTGTATTCCATACAAGGTAGAGACGAGTAAATTTTGAAAACTTGTTAGTGCAAGTTTATACAATAAGATTCCTTTGATAATTAGGTAGAGAGGACGCTGTTTCATTTCAAAAGAAACCTGAAAATATTTGTTCTAAAGCGCTTCTTCCTCCATTGTCTTGTTAATATTGTTTTATATATTTATATCGATTGCACCACTTTTGTTTGTTCATTACATATATGTTATTTATCTTCTTCTGCCTTTTCAGTACCTTCAATCATTTTATTTATTACTGGCTGTCTACATCGACATCGTCAAGCTTACAGACCATGGTAGCAAAGAAAGCAAGTTATTCAAGAAGCTAGAGGCAATAAAGACGTATTTCTTCAGTTCGTTGGTTTTTCCAACCGGACTGTTAGTATGCGCCTTCTTTTGGTCTATTTTCAACATCAACAGGGAGCTAATCTACCCTCAAGATTTCGATTCGGTGGTCCCTGTTTGGGTGAACCATTCGATGCACAGCGCGATTGCGGCGTTGCCTTTCATCGAAATCCTCTTTCAAAAGGAAGTGTCGAGTTTTAAATCGGCGATCAAAGGAATGACAATCTTCAGCATCCTCTACAATACGACGTAAGTAATTTGCGCAATTAACGCTAGTAAATTATCGAAAACAATTCAACATTAGAAGTACATTGTTTTTCGCATACAACTTGTATTTGAATGAATTACTTTATATGTCAAATTAGAAGAGACTTCTTTTTTTGCATCTGCTTTGAAAACGTTGCCTTATTCTTCTCTACGTGAATGCTTTGAAGGAGTTAGACAGCCTTTGTTGTGTTCTCAATTATTAATGTTTGTATGACTAAAATCTTCACTTTATCTTCAATTTGCGAATTAAAGAAAAGCTTAGTCTTAGTCAATACAATGGTTTAAATTCGAAGATTGAATGGAATCTCTCACCTAGAAATGTGAGCCTTTGCTTTTGATTTAATTCAAAATCATTCCAAAAAATTATCCAGCACCTTCATCAATTGTTAACAGATGCTTACCAATAAATCTCATCTGTTGGTTGAAAATTCCGATGAGCATTGTTTAGATTTGCTGCTTTTCAAACTTTCAAACGCATCGGATATTTCGTAGAATTACATCATTCTCACCGTTTCATCTCGCCCATCCCGAAAAATTGATTCTTTGGGCACTTCTAAGTTTCCATTTTGCCAAAAGTCCTCTGTCCGGGTCTTTGTTTTATCGACAAAAGAAATCAAGGCAAAGCCATTGCAAAGTGCTTCGCATTCGGGTATACAATAAAATTGTTTTCTGATGTTTGCTGTAAAACACGTCCGTGAGAAAAAAGTGATTCTGCCTCTTTTAAATACGACGAAGTAATCCTTCAAAGTAACGTATCAAGTACATGAGCCTGTTAAATTTTTTTTAGAATAAATAATAATCATTCAAAAATTATCAAAATTCAATGTTACCAAAATTGAAGTTGCTTCTTATGTGATTTTGAAAATCGGAATTGTTAAATCTGATAAAAAAAATTCAGAAAATGTATGAAAAGAAGCGGCGATATTAACTTCTTCTTTACCATTACCTCTTTACCACATTTGCCAAGAAAATTTGATCGTTATTCCTTCATTACGGAAATGGAATGTAGAGTTCATAGCCTCTTAAAATGCAAGCAATTAGAAAAAGCAATATTCTCCAGCCAATTCTACTGTATCTAACGTGTTTTTTTTTGCAGATATTTCTTAACATATTACCAATCATCACGTTGGCTGTACAAAGTATTTTACATCTTCAATTGGCCCGAGAGAGTCGCTTTCGTCGTGGGGATTTATTTAGTCAGCGCGTTGATCCTTTGGTTAGGTGTAATAATTCAAAAACGTATAATCAATAAGAAGTACCAAGAAATGGTATTCAATAAAAATATATTAAAAAAACTTCTGTAGCACTATATTAAGCGACAATTGTTTTTGTATACTATTTATTTATTTAATAAAGATTTTCAATTATATTATTTTAGTTTTGATATGGACCCATGATTTGTAATAAAATCTCCACAAATGCAAGATAAGAATGAGTCATTTGTTAGAACACTATACTTATCTCCACCCTCCTACCCTTGGCAAGCAGGAAGGAAGAGAGGAGTCAGTGGGAGAATGGCTGCAAGCAAAAGATGCTGTTGTCGATGCTTTGTAATTAAACCTATCGAATATATATATACATTTATATTAATAAACAAGTTCAGTAAAACTGTGTGTGTGTCCATCTAATACTAGCATAAAAGAACTGCATGGGGCTGAAACATGGGTTTAGGTATTTCATGCACTTTTTATTTATTTTCCTTTTAATTAATTGTGAATTTGATCACGTATAATTTTCTTTTTGATTTTATTTTCTTTTAAGTTTCGAATATTTTTTTTTAGGAACAATTTTTACGAAATAGTTTTTCCGTATATTTTTTGATTTCCTTTTTTTGAAAAGCACCAATGCTTTGAGCTTTTTTGCTACAATTCCCACAGGGAACCACTGGTCGCCGAATATTTTTGGGAATTTTGCGGAATTTTTTATGAACTTGTCAGTGTATTTCAAAAGGTTGTCTTGAAGTATTTCTCATCAACGGTGTCGATGAACCGGAAAATAAAAAAATATATATAACAACAGACAAACAAACCAACATCACAGCGCTATTTATATGTGCAAAATACAAAAAATATCCTAATATTCTAGTCAATTTCGAATAATTATATACATATTATTATTATTATTATTAATTATTATAATTACAAAAATCGCTTTTATTTGGTCGTCCGGCTTTTTTCTTAATTAATTAAATTATTTATGTCTAATTTATTGTATAATAACCGTTGATTTACGCCTGAAACTAAGATTCTTTGGGGAAACTTTCGGATGGAAAGCGTATTGGCTAAATAGAAGCGTTACACAATCGAACTCGTGTATTGCACCTCTGGAGTTTTTATTTTATTTTTAGATTAAGTGAAATCTAAAAAAAAAAAAAAACAATATTCGCATTATTTCGTATTTTTCTTTTTAGATATGACGAAAATTCGAAATTTCAAGTCAAATAAATTGAAAAACATCCGTACATAGGTCACTTTGCGTTTTCGATCTCTTTATTACTTTTTATTCAAATAAAACTGGCTGGAAAATCTAATAACCCTTGATTCCTCATTTCTATTTGTTTAAATAAAAGTAGTATTAGTACTATTTATTTTAATTAGTTTTAATTTTTTTTTTTTTGTAAAAAAGAATGAAGAAAACATTATTTATTACTTTAAGCCTTTATAATCTTCGTATGTTTGGCGTATTTAGTCGATTATGACCAGGATGGAGGAGTTGAATTTCGATACGCAAACACATTCCATTATTATCAATATTTTCAGTTGTACAAAGTGTAACAACCCAAGGAATTTTTTTAAACTTGAAAAAGAACGTCCCCCCTACCTCCCTGCCCAAAATGAAAAGAAATAATCAAATGTCCCTTATTTTTTTTTTTTACTATTTCGTAATTTTAATTTTATCGTCTCGATTTGATTGTATTTTCTGTGTAAGTATAAAATTTAAGATTTTACACAATATGTACTAATTTTTGAAACGTATAAATAACTGAAAAAGTATTACGGTGGCCGTGTAAACACGGCAAAATATCGTTTTTTCATTTACTTAACCGGGCCTTTAGACACAACCGCGAATAAGTAAGTTATCGGGAGATCAGGAAAGCACGGGGATATATTTCGGATACGATTTAACTAACTTCTAACAGATGGCGCCAATATAATTTAACAGATAATAAAAAAAAATTATTACCGAAATAAAAATAAATTGCGAACTAAATACGGCCAAATATAGTTTTTCATTTACTAAAAATCAACCTGGTAAATAAAATCACGAATAAGTCATTATTATTATATTAAATTATAAATTAAATAAGAAAAATATCCGAAAATATTTCGGACGGCCATCTACCAGTAAAATGCCGAACTACAGTTGAATGTTCTGCCGGAATTTCGACTAATATCACGATTTAGCTAACTTAACCGTGAATGGGCAAGTTATCGGGAGATCATGAAATCATGGGGATATATATATATTACATTTGGCGGGCTACTATTAAAAATTCGATGATGCAATCGATGACGGCGCTCTCTTGACGAATTTCAACTGACAGATGGCGCCATTTTTAATGAATAAAAACCTGGGAAAATATCGTTTTTCATTTACTTAAGGATCCTGTCGTTAATATTGCATTTGCGGAATGCCTAAACCGAAGGAAACATTTCATCTGGAGCCGCCACCAATATTACCCGATATAGAAGAACAGCTTCGAGATTACATTATATGCATACATGAATATGAACGTAACCTAGAATATTGGCCGCGAGATGAAGACATTACTGCAAGGGACAAAGGTTTCGTCAATATTTATTGTTTAGGTTTCAAGAGATCCCACCGCAGGGAAGATTTTAGAATTTGAATCCTAAAGAAATTCCTGTTGTAAGTGCCGGCGCCTTAAAGAAGAGGATTTGGTATCGGAACTTTTATCTGTAGCACCGGAACTTGATATATTGATGGTTTATATTTTAAGTCGGATGGAGTTACAATAACTGACGAACCAGATGTTGTCGACTCTAGTTTTAATATTAATTCTATGGATACTGTTATTAGTATTATATACGATCTTGTTAATCAAGAAAAGAATATGTGTCGGGTAAGTTTTTATGTGATACGAATCTTAATTTTTCTTTACAAAATTGACATGTACGTTTATTTAGATATCCGGGGAAGCCCCAGGTGCGTAGCAAAAGGTCTAATCTATGAAAACGATGAATCTTTTATCACTGCCGAAGAAGAAGACGTGCTTCCAAAATATGCCATCGCTTTATCGTTGAAGCATACGACGAGAACAATTTACGCATCCCCAATTAAAGCTGTGTCGAATCAAAAGTACCGCGACTTCAAACGTACCTTCAAGGATGTTGGGTCGATAACGGGTGACTTTCCAATTAACCGAACTGCTGGTTGTCTTATTACGATAATGGAAATTCTACGATCGATGTTGTTTAACGGCAGCGATGTTACTAGGGACTTGGAATTTGTGATATTTATTCGATGAAGTTCATTATATCGACGATAAGGAAAGGGGTCACGTTTGGGAGCGAGTGTTGATTTTGTTACCGGCTCATGTAACTGTGGGTTCTTTTTAAGTGCTACCGTTCTTAACACGATCGAATTTGCCGATTGGTTAGGAAGAATGTATCAAAAGAAGGTCTACGTTGTAAGAACTTTGAAGAGACCAGTACCTTTGCAGCATTATCTTTACACCGGCACTGGTGGTAGTACCCAAAATAACCGTCTTCTGGTATCGAACGAGACTAATACATGGGTACAAGAAGGGTAAGTCGTTTATTATTTTCATCCTACAATTTACTCTGCAGACATGTATCGAGTGTTTTACTAAGGTTGGCAATCGCTAATATCTTACCCCTGCTCGATTGGAAACCTACTTTTAGTCTCTCGATTGACAAACTCCACTATGGATTCTTCGCATATTTATAGCATTCCATTGTTTTGTTTGCAGTTACGAGAAAGCCGGTGCCTCTATTCCACCACCAGGACCTACAGCCGTGCCAAACAAGTTCGCCCCCCAAAGAAAAGAGCCTATGGTCGGCTCTAGTCGATCACTTAAAGAGGAATGATCTTCTCCCGGTAGTAGCTTTCACTTTTTCCCGCGCTAAATGCGATTCAAACGCTAGAAACTTGGGTAGCTTAGATCTAACGACGTCGAAGGAGAAATCGAAGATTCACGGTTTCTTCGAGGATTGCATGGAGAGTGTGAAAGAGCCCGATAGGCAGATTCCCCAAATCTTGATGACGCAAGAGATTCTAAAAAGGGGGATCGGCGTGCATCATAGTGGAGTACTTCCTATGATCGAAGAAATGGTAGAGATGCTCTTTCAAAGCGGTCTAGTAAAGGTTAGAATACGGGAAGCTGTATGTACTTTTTGCTACGGGAACTTTCGCGATGGACGTCAATATGCCTGCCAGAACTGTTATATTTGATTCGATCGCTAAACATGATGGAAAGGAGACCGGAAACCTTCTACCAGCTACCAGAATACATTCAAATGGCCGGTCGTGTAGGGCGTAGAGGTTCCGATAAGGAAGGCACTGTAATTATTCTACGCAAAGGGAAGATACCTTCCTCGCTGGAAATTAAGGATATGACGATTGGAAAGCCCGACCAATTAAAAAGTCAATTCCGATTGACGTACGGCATGATAAGTGTTAAAAAAATAAAATCCGAGTTATCTGATGTCAACACGCTTTCTATTTTTTAAATATGTTCTTAGCTTACTGCGCGTTGAACGGCTTTCCGTGGAAGTTTTCCACAATTTCTGCCTTCAGCTTGTCAAGTAATAACGCGTAGTATACCTACGTTAGTTGTTCTTTTTCGCTCTTTTCGGAACCGATTCATTCTTCACAGTCCATCGTCTCGACTGTGCCTTGTTTTCAGGAATGTGTTTCCAAGTATCATCTATCTTAATGAAGTTTAGTAAAATTTGTACCAAATCGCCTGCTTTAATCTAAATACACACAAGGTTAGAAGCCGATACACCTCTTTAGACATTGTATTTTGTATTTTGTATAACATGTGTTTTAATATAAGAATGCATAATTTAATTTTAGCGTTGTTATTTGTATGTCCTAAGCTCTACTATTGTCTAGTTGCATTGTTGCATTTTTTTGCTGTACTGAACGTTCACAGTCAACCAAGCTGGTTATGACCACGATCGAAATCACTTTCCTAACATTTCATCGTGACAAATTATGCTGTAGCGTAGCGTCTATCTCCGATCGAAGACGGAGTCTTTTTCACCGTTTGCAGACATTTTTGCTCCCTCCATCATTAGTCGCCGCTGAATTGAAGAAGCAACAACGCCCGTTTTAAAGGTAATCAGAGCAGTCAAGAAGTAGTCTACACCAGAAATGCAGCGGATAGCGCAAAATAAAACGCAAATACATCGAGTATACGATTTTAATGACAAATTGGTATTTACTGCTCTCTTTTCCCAATTCTCTCGTACATCGATACATAATAACACAAATCTTTTCATACATAACAAACAAACTTCATAATAACGATAATAATTATAGCGGAAGGAAGTACTTACTACAGTTTAGAACTTATTATCAAAATACGCCGATCGAAATCAAAAAAAAATATATATAACCGAACAACTTCGACAAATACATAGAGAACAAATCGGTAGACGGGAAATTAAAATAAATTGAAAAACATCCGTACATAGGTCACTTGCGTTTAATGCTCTTTTTATTACTTTTTATTCAAATAAATCTGGCTGGAAAATCTAATAACCCTTGATTCCTCATTTCTATTTGTTTAAATAAAAGTAGTATTAGTACTATTTATTTTAATTAGTTTTAATTTTTTTTTTTTTTTTTGTAAAAAAAAAATGAAGAAAACATTATTTATTACTTTAAGCCTTTATTATCAGTATTTTCAGTTGTACGAAGTGTAACAACCCAAGGAATTTTTTTAAACTTGAAAAAGAACGTCCCCCCTACCTCCCTGCCCAAAATGAAAAGAAATAATCAAACGTCCCTTATTTTTTTATTTTTATTTTCGTAATTTTAATTTTATCGTCTCGATTTGATTGTATTTTCTGTGTAAGTATAAAATTTAAGATTTTACACAATATGTACTAATTTTTGAAACGTATAAATAACTGAAAAAGTATTACGGTGGCCGTGTAAACACGGCAAAATATCGTTTTTCATTTACTTAACCGGGCCTTTAGACACAACCGCGAATAAGTAAGTTATCGGGAGATCAGGAAAGCACGGGGATATATTTCGGATACGATTTAACTAACTTCTAACAGATGGCGCCAATAACTATAATTTAACAGATAATAAAAAAAATTATTACCGAAATAAAAATAAATTGCAAACTAAATACGGCCAAATATAGTTTTTCATTTACTAAAAATCAACCTGGTAAATAAAATCACGAATAAGTCATTATTATTATATTAAATTATAAATTAAATAAGAAAATTATCCGGAAATATTTCGGACGGCCATCTACTAGTAAAATGCCGAACTACAGTTGAATGTTCTGCCGGAATTTCGACTAATATCACGATTTAGCTAACTTAACCGTGAATGGGCAAGTTATCGGGAGATCAGGAAATGATGGGGATATATATATATTACATTTGGCGGGCTACTATTAAAAATTCGATGATGCAATCGATGACGGCGCTCTCTTGACGAATTTCAACTGACAGATGGCGCCATTATTAATGAATAAAAACCTGGGAAAATATCGTTTTTCGTTTACTTAAGGATCCGATCGTTAATATTGCATTTGCGGAATGCCTAAGCCGAAGAAAACATTTCATCTGGAGCCGCCACCAATATTACCCGATATAGAAGAACAGCTTCGAGATTACATTATATGCATACATGAATATGAACGTAACCTAGAATATTGGCCGCGAGATAAAGACATTACTGCAAGGGACAAAGGTTTCGTCAATATTTATTGTTTAGGTTTCAAGAGATCCCACCGCAGGGAAGATTTTAGAATTTGAATCCTAAAGAAATTCCTGTTGTAAGTGCTGGCGCCTTAAAGAAGAGGATTTGGTATCGGAACTTTTATCTGTAGCACCGGAACTTGATAATGGTTTATATTTTAAGTCGGATGGAGTTACAATAACTGACGAACCAGATGTTGTCGACTCGAGTTTTAATATTAATTCTATGGATACTGTTATTAGTATTATATATGATCTTGTTAATCAAGAAAAGAATATGTGTCGGGTAAGTTTTTATCTGATACGAATCTTAATTTTTCTTTACAAAATTGACATGTACGTTTATTTAGACATCCGGGGAAGCCCCAGTTGCGTAGCGAAAGGTCTAATCTATGAAAACGATGAATCTTTTATCACTGCCGAAGAAGAAGACGTGCTTCCAAAAGAAGTACCGCATGTTAAAAATTACCGAACCCTCTCGTATGATCAGCGAAGACGCTCGATGGGCTGTAATGTTAGATCGCAGCAAGCCGGTTACCGATTTCTACGAACGTATCCCGGAGATGGCGCATCGTTACAAGTTTGAATTGGATACATTTCAAAAGCAAGCTACTCTCCAATCGGAGAAACACAATCGTGTATTTGTAGCAGCACATACTTCTGCTGGAAAAACAGTCGTAGCCGAATATGCCATCGCTTTATCGTTGAAGCATATGACGAGAACAATTTACACATCCCCAATTAAAGCTGTGTCGAATCAAAAGTACCGCGACTTCAAACGTACCTTCAAGGATGTTGGGTTGATAACGGGTGACTTTCCAATTAACCGAACTGCTGGTTGTCTTATTACGATAATGGAAATTCTACGATCGATGTTGTTTAACGGCAGCGATGTTACTAGGGACTTGGAATTTGTGATATTCGATGAAGTTCATTATATCGACGATAAGGAAAGGGGTCACGTTTGGGAGCGAGTGTTGATTTTGTTACCGGCTCATGTAACTGTGGGTTCTTTTTAAGTGCTACCGTTCCTAACACGATCGAATTTGCCGATTGGTTAGGAAGAATGTATCAAAAGAAGGTCTACGTTGTAAGAACTTTGAAGAGACCAGTACCTTTGCAGCATTATCTTTACACCGGCACTGGTGGTAGTACCCAAAATAACCGTCTTCTGGTATCGAACGAGACTAATACATGGGTACAAGAAGGGTAAGTCGTTTATTATTTTCATCCTACAATTTACTCTGCAGACATGTATCGAGTGTTTTACTAAGGTTGGCAATCGCTAATATCTTACCCCTGCTCGATTGGAAACCTACTTTTAGTCTCTCGATTGACAAACTCCACTATGGATTCTTCGCATATTTATAGCATTCCATTGTTTTGTTTGCAGTTACGAGAAAGCCAGTGCCTCTATTCCACCACCAGGACCTACAGCCATGCCAAACAAGTTCGCCCCCAAAGAAAAGAGCCTATGGTCGGCTCTAGTCGATCACCTAAAGAGGAATGATCTTCTCCCGGTAGTAGCTTTCACTTTTTCCCGCGCTAAATGCGATTCAAACGCTAGAAACTTGGGTAGCTTAGATCTAACGACGTCGAAGGAGAAATCGAAGATTCACGGTTTCTTCGAGGATTGCATGGAGAGTGTGAAAGAGCCCGATAGGCAGATTCCCCAAATCTTGATGACGCAAGAGATTCTAAAAAGGGGGATCGGCGTGCATCATAGTGGAGTACTTCCTATGATCGAAGAAATGGTAGAGATGCTCTTTCAAAGCGGTCTAGTAAAGGTTAGAATACGGGAAGCTGTATGTACTTTTTGCTACGGGAACTTTCGCGATGGACGTCAATATGCCTGCCAGAACTGTTATATTTGATTCGATCGCTAAACATGATGGAAAGGAGACCAGAAACCTTCTACCAGCTACCAGAATACATTCAAATGGCCGGTCGTGTAGGGCGTAGAGGTTCCGATAAGGAAGGCACTGTAATTATTCTACGCAAAGGGAAGATACCTTCCTCGCTGGAAATTAAGGATATGACGATTGGAAAGCCCAACCAATTAAAAAGTCAATTCCGATTGACGTACGGCATGATAAGTGTTAAAAAAATAAAATCCGAGTTATCTGATGTCAACACGCTTTCTATTTTTTAAATATGTTCTTAGCTTACTGCGCGTTGAACGGCTTTCCGTGGAAGTTTTCCACAATTTCTGCCTTCAGCTTGTCAAGTAATAACGCGTAGTATACCTACGTTAGTTGTTCTTTTTCGCTCTTTTCGGAACCGATTCATTCTTCACAGTCCATCGTCTCGACTGTGCCTTGTTTTCAGGAATGTGTTTCCAAGTATCATCTATCTTAATGAAGTTTAGTAAAATTTGTACCAAATCGCCTGCTTTAATCTAAATACACACAAGGTTAGAAGCCGATACACCTCTTTAGACATTGTATTTTGTATTTTGTATAACATGTGTTTTAATATAAGAATGCATAATTTAATTTTAGCGTTGTTATTTGTACGTCCTAAGCTCTACTATTGTCTAGTTGCATTGTTGCATTTTTTTGCTGTACTGAACGTTCACAGTCAACCAAGCTGGTTATGACCACGATCGAAATCACTTTCCTAACATTTCATCGTGACAAATTATGCTGTAGCGTAGCGTCTATCTCCGATCGAAGACGGAGTCTTTTTCACCGTTTGCAGACATTTTTGCTCCCTCCATCATTAGTCGCCGCTGAATTGAAGAAGCAACAACGCCCGTTTTAAAGGTAATCAGAGCAGTCAAGAAGTAGTCTACACCAGAAATGCAGCGGATAGCGCAAAATAAAACGCAAATACATCGAGTATACGATTTTAATGACAAATTGGTATTTACTGCTCTCTTTTCCCAATTCTCTCGTACATCGATACATAATAACACAAATCTTTTCATACATAACAAACAAACTTCATAATAACGATAATAATTATAGCGGAAGGAAGTACTTACTACAGTTTAGAACTTATTATCAAAATACGCCGATCGAAATCAAAAAAAATATATATATAACCGAACAACTTCGACAAATACATAGAGAACAGATCGGTAAACGGGAAATTAAAATAAATTGAAAAACATCCGTACATAGGTCACTTGCGTTTAATGCTCTTTACATTACTCTTTATTCAAATAAATCTGGCTGGAAAATCTAATAACCCTTGATTCCTCATTTCTATTTGTTTAAATAAAAGTAGTATTAGTACTATTTATTTTAATTAGTTTTAATTTTTTTTTTTTTGTAAAAAAAAATGAAGAAAACATTATTTATTACTTTAAGCCTTTATTATCAGTATTTTCAGTTGTACGAAGTGTAACAACCCAAAGAATTTTTTTAAACTTGAAAAAGAACGTCCCCCCTACCCCCCTGCCCAAAATGAAAAGAAATAATCAAATGTCCCTTATTTTTTATTTTTACTATTTCGTAATTTTAATTTTATCGTCTCGATTTGATTGTATTTTCTGTGTAAGTACAAAATTTAAGATTTTACACGATATGTACTAATTTTCGAAATGTATAAATAACATTTAAATTAAATAACATAAAAATAAAAGTATTACCGTGTAAACCGTATAAACACGGCAAAATATCGTTTTTCATTTACTTAAGAAACCGGGCCTTTAGACACAACCGTGAATAAGTGAGTTATCGGGAGAACAGGAAAGCGCGGGGATATATTTCGGATGGCGGGCTAATAGTAAAAATCGATATGATTTAACTAACTTCTAACTGATGGCGCCAATATAATTTAACAGATAATAAAAAAAAATTATTACCGAAATAAAAATAAATTGCAAACTAAATACGGCCAAATATAGTTTTTCATTTACTAAAAATCAACCTGGTAAATAAAATCAGGAATAAGTCATTATTATTACATTAAATTATAAATTAAATAAGAAAATTATCCGCAAATATTTCGGACGGCCATCTACTGGTAAAATGCCGAACTACGGTCGAATGTTCTTCTCCTTTAAATATAACCGTGAATAGGCAAGTTATCGGGAGATCAGGAAATGATGGGGATATATATATTACATTTGGCGGGCTACTATTAAAAATTCGATGATGTAATCGATGACGGCGCTATCGTCCGGAATTTCAACTGACAGATGGCGCCATTATTAATGAATAAAAACCTGGGAAAATATCGTTTTTCGTTTACTTAAGGATCCGATCGTTAATATTGCATTTGCGGAATGCCTAAGCCGAAGAAAACATTTCGTCTGGAGCCGCCACCAATATTACCCGATATAGAAGAACAGCTTCGAGATTACATTATATGCATACATGAATATGAACGTAACCTAGAATATTGGCCGAGAGATAAAGACATTACTGCAAGGGACAAAGGTTTCGTCGATATTTATTGTTTAGGTTTCAAGAGATCCCACCGCAGGGAAGATTTTAGAATTTAAATCCTAAAGAAATTCCTGTTGTAAGTGCTGGCGCCTTAAAGAAGAGGATTTGGTATCGGAACTTTTATCTATAGAACCTGGACTTGATAAAGGTTTATATTTTAAGTCGGATGGAGTTACAATAACTGACGAACCAGATGTTGTCGATTCGAGTTTTAATATTAATTCTACGGATACTGTTATTAGTATTATGTATGATCTTGTTAATCGAGAAAAGAATATGTGTCGGGTAAGTTTTTATCTGATACGAATCTTAATTTTTCTTTACAAAATTGACATGTACGTTTATCTAGATATCCGGAGAAGCCCCAGTTGCGTAGCAAAAAGTCTAATCTATGAAAACGACGAATCTTTTATCACTGCCGAAGAAGAAGACGTGCTTCCGAAAAGAAGTACCGGTGTTCAAAAATTACCGAACCCTCTCGTACGATCAGCGAAGACGCTCGATGGGCTGTAATGTTAGATCGCACCAAACCGGTTACTGATTTCTACGAACGTATCCCGGAGATGGCGCATCGTTACAAGTTTGAATCGGATACATTTCAAAAGCAAGCTACTCTCCAATCGGGGAAACACAATCGTGTATTTGTAGCAGCGCGTACTTCTGCTGGAAAAGCAGTCGTAGCCGAATATGCCATCGCTTTATCGTTGAAGCATATGACGAGAACGATTTACACATCCCCAATTAAAGCCGTGTCGAATCAAAAGTTTGACAGCGACTTCAAACGTACCTTCAAGGATGTTGGGTCGATAACGGGTGACTTTCCAATTAACCAAACCGCTAGTTGTCTTATTACGATTGTGGAAATTCTACGATCGATGTTGTTTAACGGCAGCGATGTTACTAGGGACTTGGAATTTGTGATATTCGATGAAGTTCGTTATATCAACGATAAGGAAACGGGTCATGTTTGGGAGCGAGTGTTGATTTTGTTACCGGCTCATGTTACTGTGGGTACTTTTAAGTGCTTCCGTTCCTAACACGATCGAATTTGCTGATTGGAGACCGGTAGCCTTTGCAGCATTATCTTTACACTGGCACTGGTGGTAGTACCCAAGATAACCCCTTTCTGGTATTGAACGAGACTAATACATGGGTACAAGAAGGGTAAGTCGTTTATTATTTTCATCCTACAATTTACTCTGCGGACAAGTATTGAGTGTTTTACTAAGGTTGGCAATCGCTAATATCTTACCCCTGCTCGATTGCAAACCTACTTTTAGTCTCTCGATTGACAAACTCCACTATGGATTCTTCGCATATTTATGGCATTCCATTGTTTTGTTTGCAGTTACGAGAAAGCCAGTGCCTCTATTCCACCAACAGGACCTACAGCCATGCCAAGAAAGTTTGTCCCGCAAGAAGAGAGCCTATGGTCGGCTCTAGTCGATCACTTAAAGATGGACGATCTTCCCCCGGCAGTAGCTTTCACTTTTTCCCGCGCTAAATGCGATTCAAACGCTAGAAACTTGGGTAGCTTAGATCTAACGGCGTCGAAGGAGGAATCGAAGATTCACGGTTTCTTCGAGGATTGCATTAAGAGTCTAAAAGAGCCCGATAGGCAGATTCCCCGAATCTTGATGATGCAAGAGATTCTAAAAAGGGGGATCGGCGTGCCTCATAGTGGAGTACTTCCTATAATCAAAGAAATGGTAGAGATGCCCTTTCAAAGCGGTCTAGTAAAGGAACTTTCGCGATGGACGTCAATATGCCTGTCAGAACTGTTATATTTGATTCGATCACTAAACATGATACTAGAATACGTTCAGATGGCCGGTCGTGCAGGGCGTAGAGGTTCAGATAAGGAAGGCACTGTAATTATTCTATGCAAAGGGAAGATACCTTCCTCGCTGGAAATTAAGGATATGATGATTGGAAAACCCGACCAATTAAAAAGTCAATTCAGACCGACGTACGGCATGATAAGTTTATATTTGTTATATATGCTATTTGTTTAAATAAAAGTAGTATTAGTACTATTTATTTTAATTAGTTTTAATTTTTTTTTTTGTAAAAAAAAAATAAAGAAAACATTATTTATTACTTTAAGCCTCTATATTCTTCGTATGTTTGGCGTATTTAGTCGATTATGACCAGGATGGAGGAGTTGAATTTCGATACGCAAACACATTCCATTATTATCAATATTTTCAGTTGTACGAAGTGTAACAACCCAAAGAATTTTTTTAAACTTGAAAAAGAACGTCCCCCCTACCCCCCTGCCCAAAATGAAAAGAAATAATCAAATGTCCCTTATTTTTTATTTTTACTATTTCGTAATTTTAATTTTATCGTCTCGATTTGATTGTATTTTCTGTGTAAGTACAAAATTTAAGATTTTACACGATATGTACTAATTTTCGAAATGTATAAATAACATTTAAATTAAATAACATAAAAATAAAAGTATTACCGTGTAAACCGTATAAACACGGCAAAATATCGTTTTTCATTTACTTAAGAAACCGGGCCTTTAGACACAACCGTGAATAAGTGAGTTATCGGGAGAACAGGAAAGCGCGGGGAAATATTTCGGATGGCGGGCTACTAGTAAAAATCGATATGATTTAACTAACTTCTAACTGATGGCGCCAATATAATTTAACAGATAATAAAAAAAAATTATTACCGAAATAAAAATAAATTGCAAACTAAATACGGCCAAATATAGTTTTTCATTTACTAAAAATCAACCTGGTAAATAAAATCAGGAATAAGTCATTATTATTACATTAAATTATAAATTAAATAAGAAAATTATCCGCAAATATTTCGGACGGCCATCTACTGGTAAAATGCCGAACTACGGTCGAATGTTCTTCTCCTTTAAATATAACCGTGAATAGGCAAGTTATCGGGAGATCAGGAAATGATGGGGATATATATATTACATTTGGCGGGCTACTATTAAAAATTCGATGATGTAATCGATGACGGCGCTATCGTCCGGAATTTCAACTGACAGATGGCGCCATTATTAATGAATAAAAACCTGGGAAAATATCGTTTTTCGTTTACTTAAGGATCCGATCGTTAATATTGCATTTGCGGAATGCCTAAGCCGAAGAAAACATTTCGTCTGGAGCCGCCACCAATATTACCCGATATAGAAGAACAGCTTCGAGATTACATTATATGCATACATGAATATGAACGTAACCTAGAATATTGGCCGAGAGATAAAGACATTACTGCAAGGGACAAAGGTTTCGTCGATATTTATTGTTTAGGTTTCAAGAGATCCCACCGCAGGGAAGATTTTAGAATTTAAATCCTAAAGAAATTCCTGTTGTAAGTGCTGGCGCCTTAAAGAAGAGGATTTGGTATCGGAACTTTTATCTATAGAACCTGGACTTGATAAAGGTTTATATTTTAAGTCGGATGGAGTTACAATAACTGACGAACCAGATGTTGTCGATTCGAGTTTTAATATTAATTCTACGGATACTGTTATTAGTATTATGTATGATCTTGTTAATCGAGAAAAGAATATGTGTCGGGTAAGTTTTTATCTGATACGAATCTTAATTTTTCTTTACAAAATTGACATGTACGTTTATCTAGATATCCGGAGAAGCCCCAGTTGCGTAGCAAAAAGTCTAATCTATGAAAACGACGAATCTTTTATCACTGCCGAAGAAGAAGACGTGCTTCCGAAAAGAAGTACCGGTGTTAAAAATTACCGAACCCTCTCGTACGATCAGCGAAGACACTCGATGGGCTGTAATGTTAGATCGCACCAAACCGGTTACTGATTTCTATGAACGTATCCGGGAGATGGCGCATCGTTACAAGTTTGAATCGGATACATTTCAAAAGCAAGCTACTCTCCAATCGGGGAAACACAATCGTGTATTTGTAGCAGCGCGTACTTCTGCTGGAAAAGCAGTCGTAGCCGAATATGCCATCGCTTTATCGTTGAAGCATATGACGAGAACGATTTACACATCCCCAATTAAAGCCGTGTCGAATCAAAAGTTTGACAGCGACTTCAAACGTACCTTCAAGGATGTTGGGTCGATAACGGGTGACTTTCCAATTAACCAAACCGCTAGTTGTCTTATTACGATTGTGGAAATTCTACGATCGATGTTGTTTAACGGCAGCGATGTTACTAGGGACTTGGAATTTGTGATATTCGATGAAGTTCGTTATATCAACGATAAGGAAACGGGTCATGTTTGGGAGCGAGTGTTGATTTTGTTACCGGCTCATGTTACTGTGGGTACTTTTAAGTGCTTCCGTTCCTAACACGATCGAATTTGCTGATTGGAGACCGGTAGCCTTTGCAGCATTATCTTTACACTGGCACTGGTGGTAGTACCCAAGATAACCCCTTTCTGGTATTGAACGAGACTAATACATGGGTACAAGAAGGGTAAGTCGTTTATTATTTTCATCCTACAATTTACTCTGCGGACAAGTATTGAGTGTTTTACTAAGGTTGGCAATCGCTAATATCTTACCCCTGCTCGATTGCAAACCTACTTTTAGTCTCTCGATTGACAAACTCCACTATGGATTCTTCGCATATTTATGGCATTCCATTGTTTTGTTTGCAGTTACGAGAAAGCCAGTGCCTCTATTCCACCAACAGGACCTACAGCCATGCCAAGAAAGTTTGTCCCGCAAGAAGAGAGCCTATGGTCGGCTCTAGTCGATCACTTAAAGATGGACGATCTTCCCCCGGCAGTAGCTTTCACTTTTTCCCGCGCTAAATGCGATTCAAACGCTAGAAACTTGGGTAGCTTAGATCTAACGGCGTCGAAGGAGGAATCGAAGATTCACGGTTTCTTCGAGGATTGCATTAAGAGTCTAAAAGAGCCCGATAGGCAGATTCCCCGAATCTTGATGATGCAAGAGATTCTAAAAAGGGGGATCGGCGTGCCTCATAGTGGAGTACTTCCTATAATCAAAGAAATGGTAGAGATGCCCTTTCAAAGCGGTCTAGTAAAGGAACTTTCGCGATGGACGTCAATATGCCTGTCAGAACTGTTATATTTGATTCGATCACTAAACATGATACTAGAATACGTTCAGATGGCCGGTCGTGCAGGGCGTAGAGGTTCAGATAAGGAAGGCACTGTAATTATTCTATGCAAAGGGAAGATACCTTCCTCGCTGGAAATTAAGGATATGATGATTGGAAAACCCGACCAATTAAAAAGTCAATTCAGACCGACGTACGGCATGATAAGTTTATATTTGTTATATATGCTATTTGTTTAAATAAAAGTAGTATTAGTACTATTTATTTTAATTAGTTTTAATTTTTTTTTTTGTAAAAAAAAATAAAGAAAACATTATTTATTACTTTAAGCCTCTATATTCTTCGTATGTTTGGCGTATTTAGTCGATTATGACCAGGATGGAGGAGTTGAATTTCGATACGCAAACACATTCCATTATTATCAATATTTTCAGTTGTACGAAGTGTAACAACCCAAAGAATTTTTTTAAACTTGAAAAAGAACGTCCCCCCTACCCCCCTGCCCAAAATGAAAAGAAATAATCAAATGTCCCTTATTTTTTATTTTTACTATTTCGTAATTTTAATTTTATCGTCTCGATTTGATTGTATTTTCTGTGTAAGTACAAAATTTAAGATTTTACACGATATGTACTAATTTTCGAAATGTATAAATAACATTTAAATTAAATAACATAAAAATAAAAGTATTACCGTGTAAACCGTATAAACACGGCAAAATATCGTTTTTCATTTACTTAAGAAACCGGGCCTTTAGACACAACCGTGAATAAGTGAGTTATCGGGAGAACAGGAAAGCGCGGGGATATATTTCGGATGGCGGGCTAATAGTAAAAATCGATATGATTTAACTAACTTCTAACTGATGGCGCCAATATAATTTAACAGATAATAAAAAAAAATTATTACCGAAATAAAAATAAATTGCAAACTAAATACGGCCAAATATAGTTTTTCATTTACTAAAAATCAACCTGGTAAATAAAATCAGGAATAAGTCATTATTATTACATTAAATTATAAATTAAATAAGAAAATTATCCGCAAATATTTCGGACGGCCATCTACTGGTAAAATGCCGAACTACGGTCGAATGTTCTTCTCCTTTAAATATAACCGTGAATAGGCAAGTTATCGGGAGATCAGGAAATGATGGGGATATATATATTACATTTGGCGGGCTACTATTAAAAATTCGATGATGTAATCGATGACGGCGCTATCGTCCGGAATTTCAACTGACAGATGGCGCCATTATTAATGAATAAAAACCTGGGAAAATATCGTTTTTCGTTTACTTAAGGATCCGATCGTTAATATTGCATTTGCGGAATGCCTAAGCCGAAGAAAACATTTCGTCTGGAGCCGCCACCAATATTACCCGATATAGAAGAACAGCTTCGAGATTACATTATATGCATACATGAATATGAACGTAACCTAGAATATTGGCCGAGAGATAAAGACATTACTGCAAGGGACAAAGGTTTCGTCGATATTTATTGTTTAGGTTTCAAGAGATCCCACCGCAGGGAAGATTTTAGAATTTAAATCCTAAAGAAATTCCTGTTGTAAGTGCTGGCGCCTTAAAGAAGAGGATTTGGTATCGGAACTTTTATCTATAGAACCTGGACTTGATAAAGGTTTATATTTTAAGTCGGATGGAGTTACAATAACTGACGAACCAGATGTTGTCGATTCGAGTTTTAATATTAATTCTACGGATACTGTTATTAGTATTATGTATGATCTTGTTAATCGAGAAAAGAATATGTGTCGGGTAAGTTTTTATCTGATACGAATCTTAATTTTTCTTTACAAAATTGACATGTACGTTTATCTAGATATCCGGGGAAGCCCCAGTTGCGTAGCAAAAAGTCTAATCTATGAAAACGACGAATCTTTTATCACTGCCGAAGAAGAAGACGTGCTTCCGAAAAGAAGTACCGGTGTTAAAAATTACCGAACCCTCTCGTACGATCAGCGAAGACACTCAACGGGCTGTAATGTTAAACCGGTTACTGATTTCTATGAACGTATCCGGGAGATGGCGCATCGTTACAAGTTTGAATCGGATACATTTCAAAAGCAAGCTACTCTCCAATCGGGGAAACACAATCGTGTATTTGTAGCAGCACATACTTCTGCTGGAAAAGCAGTCGTAGCCGAATATGCCATCGCTTTATCGTTGAAGCATATGACGAGAACGATTTACACATCCCCAATTAAAGCCGTGTCGAATCAAAAGTTTGACAGCGACTTCAAACGTACCTTCAAGGATGTTGGGTCGATAACGGGTGACTTTCCAATTAACCAAACCGCTAGTTGTCTTATTACGATTGTGGAAATTCTACGATCGATGTTGTTTAACGGCAGCGATGTTACTAGGGACTTGGAATTTGTGATATTCGATGAAGTTCGTTATATCAACGATAAGGAAACGGGTCATGTTTGGGAGCGAGTGTTGATTTTGTTACCGGCTCATGTTACTGTGGGTACTTTTAAGTGCTTCCGTTCCTAACACGATCGAATTTGCTGATTGGAGACCGGTAGCCTTTGCAGCATTATCTTTACACTGGCACTGGTGGTAGTACCCAAGATAACCCCTTTCTGGTATTGAACGAGACTAATACATGGGTACAAGAAGGGTAAGTCGTTTATTATTTTCATCCTACAATTTACTCTGCGGACAAGTATTGAGTGTTTTACTAAGGTTGGCAATCGCTAATATCTTACCCCTGCTCGATTGCAAACCTACTTTTAGTCTCTCGATTGACAAACTCCACTATGGATTCTTCGCATATTTATGGCATTCCATTGTTTTGTTTGCAGTTACGAGAAAGCCAGTGCCTCTATTCCACCAACAGGACCTACAGCCATGCCAAGAAAGTTTGTCCCGCAAGAAGAGAGCCTATGGTCGGCTCTAGTCGATCACTTAAAGATGGACGATCTTCCCCCGGCAGTAGCTTTCACTTTTTCCCGCGCTAAATGCGATTCAAACGCTAGAAACTTGGGTAGCTTAGATCTAACGGCGTCGAAGGAGGAATCGAAGATTCACGGTTTCTTCGAGGATTGCATTAAGAGTCTAAAAGAGCCCGATAGGCAGATTCCCCGAATCTTGATGATGCAAGAGATTCTAAAAAGGGGGATCGGCGTGCCTCATAGTGGAGTACTTCCTATAATCAAAGAAATGGTAGAGATGCCCTTTCAAAGCGGTCTAGTAAAGGAACTTTCGCGATGGACGTCAATATGCCTGTCAGAACTGTTATATTTGATTCGATCACTAAACATGATACTAGAATACGTTCAGATGGCCGGTCGTGCAGGGCGTAGAGGTTCAGATAAGGAAGGCACTGTAATTATTCTATGCAAAGGGAAGATACCTTCCTCGCTGGAAATTAAGGATATGATGATTGGAAAACCCGACCAATTAAAAAGTCAATTCAGACCGACGTACGGCATGATAAGTTTATATTTGTTATATATGCTATTTGTTTAAATAAAAGTAGTATTAGTACTATTTATTTTAATTAGTTTTAATTTTTTTTTTTTGTAAAAAAAAAATAAAGAAAACATTATTTATTACTTTAAGCCTCTATATTCTTCGTATGTTTGGCGTATTTAGTCGATTATGACCAGGATGGAGGAGTTGAATTTCGATACGCAAACACATTCCATTATTATCAATATTTTCAGTTGTACGAAGTGTAACAACCCAAAGAATTTTTTTAAACTTGAAAAAGAACGTCCCCCCTACCCCCCTGCCCAAAATGAAAAGAAATAATCAAATGTCCCTTATTTTTTATTTTTACTATTTCGTAATTTTAATTTTATCGTCTCGATTTGATTGTATTTTCTGTGTAAGTACAAAATTTAAGATTTTACACGATATGTACTAATTTTCGAAATGTATAAATAACATTTAAATTAAATAACATAAAAATAAAAGTATTACCGTGTAAACCGTATAAACACGGCAAAATATCGTTTTTCATTTACTTAAGAAACCGGGCCTTTAGACACAACCGTGAATAAGTGAGTTATCGGGAGAACAGGAAAGCGCGGGGAAATATTTCGGATGGCGGGCTACTAGTAAAAATCGATATGATTTAACTAACTTCTAACAGATGGCGCCAATATAATTTAACAGATAATAAAAAAAAATTATTACCGAAATAAAAATAAATTGCAAACTAAATACGGCCAAATATAGTTTTTCATTTACTAAAAATCAACCTGGTAAATAAAATCAGGAATAAGTCATTATTATTACATTAAATTATAAATTAAATAAGAAAATTATCCGCAAATATTTCGGACGGCCATCTACTGGTAAAATGCCGAACTACGGTCGAATGTTCTTCTCCTTTAAATATAACCGTGAATAGGCAAGTTATCGGGAGATCAGGAAATGATGGGGATATATATATTACATTTGGCGGGCTACTATTAAAAATTCGATGATGTAATCGATGACGGCGCTATCGTCCGGAATTTCAACTGACAGATGGCGCCATTATTAATGAATAAAAACCTGGGAAAATATCGTTTTTCGTTTACTTAAGGATCCGATCGTTAATATTGCATTTGCGGAATGCCTAAGCCGAAGAAAACATTTCGTCTGGAGCCGCCACCAATATTACCCGATATAGAAGAACAGCTTCGAGATTACATTATATGCATACATGAATATGAACGTAACCTAGAATATTGGCCGAGAGATAAAGACATTACTGCAAGGGACAAAGGTTTCGTCGATATTTATTGTTTAGGTTTCAAGAGATCCCACCGCAGGGAAGATTTTAGAATTTAAATCCTAAAGAAATTCCTGTTGTAAGTGCTGGCGCCTTAAAGAAGAGGATTTGGTATCGGAACTTTTATCTATAGAACCTGGACTTGATAAAGGTTTATATTTTAAGTCGGATGGAGTTACAATAACTGACGAACCAGATGTTGTCGATTCGAGTTTTAATATTAATTCTACGGATACTGTTATTAGTATTATTGATCTTGTTAATCGAGAAAAGAATATGTGTCGGGTAAGTTTTTATCTGATACGAATCTTAATTTTTCTTTACAAAATTGACATGTACGTTTATTTAGATATCCGGGGAAGCCCCAGTTGCGTAGCGAAAAGTCTAATCTATGAAAACGACGAATCTTTTATCACTGCCGAAGAAGAAGACGTGCTTCCGAAAAGAAGTACCGATGTTAAAAATTACCGAACCCTCTCGTATGATCAGCGAAGACGCTCGATGGGCTGTAATGTTAGATCGCAGCAAACCGGTTACTGATTTCTACGAACGTATCCCGGAGATGGCGCATCGTTACAAGTTTGAATTGGATACATTTCAAAAGCAAGCTACTCTCCAATCGGAGAAACACAATCTTGTATTTGTAGCAGCACATACTCCTGCTGGAAAAACAGTCGTAGCCGAATATGCCATCGCTTTATCGTTGAAGCATATGACGAGAACGATTTACACATCCCCAATTAAAGCCGTGTCGAATCAAAAGTTTGACAGCGACTTCAAACGTACCTTCAAGGATGTTGGGTCGATAACGGGTGACTTTCCAATTAACCAAACCGCTAGTTGTCTTATTACGATTGTGGAAATTCTACGATCGATGTTGTTTAACGGCAGCGATGTTACTAGGGACTTGGAATTTGTGATATTTATTCGATGAAGTTCATTATATCGACGATAAGGAAAGGGGTCACGTTTGGGAGCGAGTGTTGATTTTGTTACCGGCTCATGTAACTGTGGATTCTTTTTAAGTGCTACCGTTCCTAACACGATCGAATTTGCCGATTGGTTAGGAAGAATGTATCAAAAGAAGGTCTACGTTGTAAGAACTTTGAAGAGACCAGTACCTTTGCAGCATTATCTTTACGCCGGCACTGGTGGTAGTACCCAAAATAACCGTTTTCTGGTATCGAACGAGACTAATACATGGGTACAAGAAGGGTAAGTCGTTTATTATTTTCATCCTACAATTTACTCTGCAGACATGTATCGAGTGTTTTACTAAGGTTGGCAATCGCTAATATCTTACCCCTGCTCGATTGGAAACCTACTTTTAGTCTCTCGATTGACAAACTCCACTATGGATTCTTCGCATATTTATAGCATTCCATTGTTTTGTTTGCAGTTACGAGAAAGCCAGTGCCTCTATTCCACCACCAGGACCTACAGCCATGCCAAAAAAGTTCGCCCCCCAAAGAAAAGAGCCTATGGTCGGCTCTAGTCGATCACTTAAAGAGGAATGATCTTCTCCCGGCAGTAGCTTTCACTTTTTCCCGCGCTAAATGCGATTCAAACGCTAGAAACTTGGGTAGCTTAGATCTAACGACGTCGAAGGAGAAATCGAAGATTCACGGTTTCTTCGAGGATTGCATGGAGAGTGTGAAAGAGCCCGATAGGCAGATTCCCCAAATCTTGATGACGCAAGAGATTCTAAAAAGGGGGATCGGCGTGCATCATAGTGGAGTACTTCCTATGATCGAAGAAATGGTAGAGATGCTCTTTCAAAGCGGTCTAGTAAAGGTTAGAATACGGGAAGCTGTATGTACTTTTTGCTACGGGAACTTTCGCGATGGACGTCAATATGCCTGCCAGAACTGTTATATTTGATTCGATCGCTAAACATGATGGAAAGGAGACCGGAAACCTTCTACCAGCTACCAGAATACATTCAAATGGCCGGTCGTGTAGGGCGTAGAGGTTCCGATAAGGAAGGCACTGTAATTATTCTACGCAAAGGGAAGATACCTTCCTCGCTGGAAATTAAGGATATGACGATTGGAAAGCCCGACCAATTAAAAAGTCAATTCCGATTGACGTACGGCATGATAAGTGTTAAAAAAATAAAATCCGAGTTATCTGATGTCAACACGCTTTCTATTTTTTAAATATGTTCTTAGCTTACTGCGCGTTGAACGGCTTTCCGTGGAAGTTTTCCACAATTTCTGCCTTCAGCTTGTCAAGTAATAACGCGTAGTATACCTACGTTAGTTGTTCTTTTTCGCTCTTTTCGGAACCGATTCATTCTTCACAGTCCATCGTCTCGACTGTGCCTTGTTTTCAGGAATGTGTTTCCAAGTATCATCTATCTTAATGAAGTTTAGTAAAATTTGTACCAAATCGCCTGCTTTAATCTAAATACACACAAGGTTAGAAGCCGATACACCTCTTTAGACATTGTATTTTGTATTTTGTATAACATGTGTTTTAATATAAGAATGCATAATTTAATTTTAGCGTTGTTATTTGTATGTCCTATAGTACTATTTATTTTAATTAGTTTTAATTTTTTTTTTTTTGTAAAAAAAAATGAAGAAAACATTATTTATTACTTTAAGCCTTTATAATCTTCGTATGTTTGGCGTATTTAGTCGATTATGACCAGGATGGAGGAGTTGAATTTCGATACGCAAACACATTCCATTATTATCAGTATTTTCAGTTGTACGAAGTGTAACAACCCAAGGAATTTTTTTAAACTTGAAAAAGAACGTCCCCCCTACCTCCCTGCCCAAAATGAAAAGAAATAATCAAATGTCCCTTATTTTTTTATTTTGCTATTTCGTAATTTTAATTTTATCGTCTCGATTTGATTGTATTTTCTGTGTAAGTATAAAATTTAAGATTTTACACAATATGTACTAATTTTTGAAACGTATAAATAACTGAAAAAGTATTACGGTGGCCGTGTAAACACGGCAAAATATCGTTTTTCATTTACTTAACCGGGCCTTTAGACACAACCGCGAATAAGTAAGTTATCGGGAGATCAGGAAAGCACGGGGATATATTTCGGATACGATTTAACTAACTTCTAACAGATGGCGCCAATATAATTTAACAGATAATAAAAAAAAATTATTACCGAAATAAAAATAAATTGCAAACTAAATACGGCCAAATATAGTTTTTCATTTACTAAAAATCAACCTGGTAAATAAAATCACGAATAAGTCATTATTATTATATTAAATTATAAATTAAATAAGAAAATTATCCGCAAATATTTCGGACGGCCATCTACTGGTAAAATGCCGAACTACAGTCGAATGTTGCCGCGGAACCGTGAATGGGCAAGTTATCGGGAGATCAGGAAATGATGGGGATATATATATATTACATTTGGCGGGCTACTATTAAAAATTCGATGATGCAATCGATGACGGCGCTCTCTTGACGAATTTCAACTGACAGATGGCGCCATTATTAATGAATAAAAACCTGGGAAAATATCGTTTTTCGTTTACTTAAGGATCCGATCGTTAATATTGCATTTGCGGAATGCCTAAGCCGAAGAAAACATTTCATCTGGAGCCGCCACCAATATTACCCGATATAGAAGAACAGCTTCGAGATTACATTATATGCATACATGAATATGAACGTAACCTAGAATATTGGCCGCGAGATAAAGACATTACTGCAAGGGACAAAGGTTTCGTCAATATTTATTGTTTAGGTTTCAAGAGATCCCACCGCAGGGAAGATTTTAGAATTTGAATCCTAAAGAAATTCCTGTTGTAAGTGCTGGCGCCTTAAAGAAGAGGATTTGGTATCGGAACTTTTATCTGTAGCACCGGGACTTGATAAAGGTTTATATTTTAAGTCGGATGGAGTTACAATAACTGACGAACCAGATGTTGTCGACTGGAGTTTTAATATTAATTCTATGGATACTGTTATTAGTATTATATATGATCTTGTTAATCCAGAAAAGAATATGTGTCGGGTAAGTTCTTATCTGATACGAATCTTAATTTTTCTTTACAAAATTGACATGTACGTTTATTTAGACATCCGGGGAAGCCCCAGTTGCGTAGCGAAAGGTCTAATCTATGAAAACTAGTAACTAACTGAATCTAGTTGAACAATCACGTATCATCATATGAAAAGACAATTATTTAATTACAAAACCTTTCTTGAAACTGCTTTTCTCAACTGACATATTATGGTGAGATCTCACCTAGACAAATTAAATAAGTCACTTTAGAATAAAGCTCCCAAAATTATTTAATATATAAATGTTTATGTGTTATCTAAAAAAAAAATGCTTTTTTATGAAATTATTGCAGACTATAGCTTCTATTAGAAATATACATTTTTTTTTGTAATATCTCTTCGTTTATTACGCTTTTTTCAAACATAGTAGAGCTACGGCCAGCGAATTGTTGCCAACAGACTCCCAATTGTTGCATATGTCGCAATCTATAAGACACGCATTTGAAATAAAGCAGACATTTGGAGCGGTGTTCTTGCACATTTCTTGCGCCTTCAATCGTCGTGAGAATTATTCGTCTTATGATCTATACCGCGAATAGATCCGAGAAACTCGTAGTTGAACGGCTTTAACCAGCAATGGTTAGTAATGGCAAGTTCTGATATAAGTGGTTGTTGTGAGGCTTAGGATGAACGGTTTACCTCCAAAGAAAATGGAGATTAGCGGGATGGAAATTCCATAGAATTCAGCGATTGATATGAGGACCGTACATTGAACTTATTAAAAATAGAAAAGCTGGAAGTAGGCTGATGGCCCCATTTGTAACCGACAGTTGCCTAAACCTACGAACCAAGCTGTTATCGCACAAAGTCACGCACGTACGTCAGTCGCAATGATACATTTGTGGAAACTGGAGGTTCTCCAGAGCGAAATGCTGAGAATGTCAGACTGAATATCTTGGTACGAGCAACTCCGCAGAGACCTAAAGTAATTTACCTCAAAGAAGAGTTGGAAGTTCCTCCGACTTGAGTAGTCGAAGAACTCCAAGATCCTTCGGTTTCATATGTAAATGTTTCGCCATTCCGCCGTATCCTCTGAGACGAACAAGAAGAGAAGCACAAATAAGGAGAAATATGCTGTAGAAAGCTCGGAAGCCAAAATCTACCTTTAGAAGGACAATATATTGAATATCTTAAATATCTTGAAATGTATCCTATTCTAGAAAGCTAGAATAAACAAATGCTAAAGAAACCCCTGAATTTTACCGAAAGAAAATTTGTTTCTTTCAGGAAAAACTGCTTCACGACAGAAATTTTAAACTCTATACTTATTTCCACCCTCCTACCCTTGGCAAGCAGGAAGGAAGAGAGGGGTCAGTGGGAGAATGGCTGCAAGCAAAAGATGGTGTTGTCGATGCTTTGTAATTAAACCTATCGAATATATATATACGTTTATATTAATAAACAAGTTCAGTAAAACTGTGTGTGTGTCCATCTAATACATTTTTACGATACGATACTTTCGTGAATATCGAAGAACAAATTTTGGAAAAGACCTGGCTTATAGATAACAGCTTTATTTATAAAATTCGTTATCATGTCAACAATAGACATGTTTACTAATAACTCTTCAAACAAAGACGATGCAGATGTAATTGATATATTGTTATCAGGCTGTATATACATACAGATCTGTGAATATGTTTTAGACCGTTAATATAAACTTTTTTTCGTTAACCTCAGTAAGTGAAGGTTTCATGATATACAGATGGAGTGATCTGGATTCTAAATTAAAATATTTAAAGGGTATATCAAAAGCATCAAAGAAAACTTGAAACGTTGTTCTGTTTGGACGGGGACGCACAAGTCGCTTATCGCCTGATGCCATCATTAGAGATTTGGTAAACGAAACAGCTTTGGCATTTAAAGATTAGAAAGGTATAATTTTCGTAACCTGAGTAAGACTTAATTGCCTTCATTTGGTAAATATCGTCAACCGGGATGAAGATGATTGACGATTACGATTTTCACATGATAGAAAAACAAAACAAAACCTCTCAACAACGGGCAGGTGTGAAGAATTTAAAGCTGTTCGTTATGGGGAGGCCTGTTAATAGAAAGTCTTCAATTAGAAATCGTTTTTTTTTTTAACAATGAGAGGAATGAATGGAAAAAAGCTAATTTCACTTCTTTTAAAGAAGTTTGACAGTGCCACGTAGCATTCTTTACAAATAGAAGCACCATTACGTTTATGTCGTTGCCTCTTTCTGTCGAACTTTATCAACCATTCGCATGTAATATCGCGCCTCATCCGTGCTCTTTTATAAAATTTCCACTCTACGAGTAATTTCTTTACGTTTGCTCCTTTGAAACACCGTGTGTTCTTGGATTTTCCAATCACTAAAGGGCTTTCTTTTGCTCCAGTTATACCTGCACAAAATCGAACTGTGAGGCGATCTTTCGAAGCTTTCTTAAAACAATAATTTTTGTTGTTAAAGAGCAACAAAAATTAAGCATCTGCAACATCTTCTTCGTTTACCTGACCTGCTTCTCCACAAATGGATTCATTTATTTACCATCTTTTGACAAAAAAAATGTCCAACTATTCATTTGAAGCTTAAAAACTGACAAGTTCTATTTTTTTTTTAACTTCTAGAGCTTTTTCTTTTAAAAGTCTTCCAGAGATTGATACTTATTTCTTACTTTGCAGAATTAGTCGTGTACAATCCGATCCAATACACCCCTTGTAATTTTCTGTCCCTATTTTTACAACATTTTTTTACACTTTCTTCTGTTTTTTTTTGTAATCTCGGCTCCATTTAATAATTTGTCTGTTAAAAATATAGTTTTGTTGATGTGTACGTTGATGTTTGGTCATCGGATCAGCGCTGAAGAGTGAGGATAAAAAAAAAATGTTTCGTTTAAAGGCTCCATATTAAACTCATATTAAAACACTTCTAATTCTTATTTAAGGATGATTTTAGGCTAAATTATACAAAAATTTTACAATAAAACGTAGGGTTGAGGGTGCTTTAAGTAGTCACGGATTCTTTTTCCGAAAGGTTTCAATGTTTCACTCTCATTGTAGCCTCAAACGTAATCTCGACAGCGAACAAAACCCGCGGCGAGAACTATGTGATCGACTTTATCCCAACGTTCGGTACTTCTTTTTAGAAAAATTACAACTGTAGACATCTCTAACTTCACATATTCAAATTTATGGAAAACGTTGTTCACATTCAATTCGCACCTTAGCTGTACAATTGCAAATAGAAAACAGTTGCTTCTTTACGGGTATACCAACGTCGACTTTACCCTGGTTAACGGTATATCCATTCTTAGTTACCACCATTATTTCAACCATTGTTGACTAGCTTGGTGGAATGTTCGGCATCGATGGTGTAAGTGGCTCGTGTGGAACTAGGAATTGATGATGATGGACGTTAGAATTGAAGATGAAGAAGCAATTGGTCTGGTCTAAAACTAAAGTATTGGTTAGGTAAGTATCGTGTTTAGTTCTTTTCGACACGAAGCTTCTTGAGGATTTTCGAGACAGCCGGTAATTTGTAGATTTTCATTATCTTTATCTCGTTCACGTCGAATATATTTATTCAAAAGTAGATTTTAGTGCAACAATGATTTTAATGTATCATTGAAAATAATTGTGTTTTCTCAGATAATATCTTATTTAAAATAACAATATTTTAATAACAATTTGTTGCCTTACAATACAAAATGAACTGTACATTTACTAATTGATTAGTTGTAAATATAAACAAGATAGACGTTTTTACATCCTTAGCCTCTCGAGGGCTTGTTGTATCAATTGCACATTCAGTTTTTTCGAACAAATCTATTCAGGAGTTCCTTTACATATGCTTCTTCTTCATCTTGTGAAGGTGTTGGAAGCATTGTTCCAATATAGTTGGTATGGTTTCACGCATTGAAATCTAAGTTATAGACCCGGTTCTGGCCATGTAAGACTCATTTCAGAATCTTTGCTATGCTCTTGTGTGTATCCCGGTACCCATACCAATGCAACTTGGTCGTGTTTGAGGGCAGCTGTCAGGATTTGCAGGTATTCCTAAACTGGTCGAGAAGGTGTAATAAAATGCTAGAGCTTTCGAGGTGCTCGAGCTTTTTTCATGCCAATCACGAAATTAGCAGAGACTAGGCAGACTCGTGTTTCTTCGTCTCATGTGTTGACTATCGGTTTTCCAGAGAGTCGATAAAGCACGAGTCTGTTTGGTCTCGGCTAATTTCGTGAAGTGCCCGGAAAATTGTGAACATTATTTATCACTTGAAGTACATTAATAGAGCAGTTGAAATAATTAATTCATTAAATTGATAATTGTAATTACCGACTGGTCTAAAATATATTCACCGTACTGTACATCGTCTAGGCCTTATCATGTGTGACCTCTTAGCTTTCTTGTAATTTGAACATCAGACCGTGTATTTTTCTGTAAGAATTCACATTCTCAGACGTTATTAAATATGAAATTAAATGTAAATTATCAGATTTCCTTTATGGCAACAGCAGATCTCATTGCCACACGAGAGCTCTTTGTGGCGTGGCAGTTAAATTGATCATAGGCAACGTCTTAGAATTCGTTAGCGTTAATTCATTTTATCCGAATCGTGCCATGGGAATGAAGATGATTGGAAGCAGCGGGAAGGTACGAGACATTATTCGCTTCTTTTAATGGACGAATTAAGAAAGTAACGTCGAGTTTTTAGTTTCAGGATAGAATTAGAATGTCTTTGTACATAGTCCTGCATTCCGTTATGTTAGCCCATCATTTATTTATTGGAATATATGCGTTCGCACACTTTTATTTTAAAGATAGTACAGATCCCGAATTATTGTTTGTGTACAAGTATAAATTTCGATATCTGACATTGTGGAATTTGGTAAGATGGAAGATTTTTTAATAAGCATGCCGTTTTAACGTATCAGTTTTGTTTTTCGTTATTTTCGGAGCAACATTATATTTTGCGCCGATTAATTAATCTATGTTTATATAGAAATCTAACGCTTACAAATGGCTACGTTCTCGAGATGAACAAATATCAGAGAATATTACGTTTCTGTTATTAGAGTGATATTTGACGCGGTTACTAGATTAGATTATCATTTACATGGAAATTCTGCTACCTTGCACAATTTACTTTATCTTTGGGTCAAATTTAAATACTTTTTCCTACGTTTTTACGTGAACAGTTTCATGGCGTCCATGTTTTATTCATTCATTTTTTGCATGTGGCGATTATTTCAGGTGCCCATCTATAAATTTTAGTTTTGCAACCTGAAAATTGAAAATTAAGCATGCTTATTTTTTTTTGGGGGAGTTAGTTTCGTTAGAATCTGTGCGACGCGATTACCACATGGCTGTATTCGAGAAATATTTTAAAAAACCATAACTTAAGCAGTGCTTTATTTGCAAAATTTGTCGAAACCATTAAGGAAGAAAACTTATTTAATTTCACCGGATTCTAGATATCGTAGACATTTAATAATAATAATAATAATGCCCTTTATTTCTATTGGAACGTACAAGCAAAGAACACAGTAAAAGCAAGCCCCAAACTATGAAGAAAAAAATAAATTACTGAGTGAAATATATCACATTTCATAATAAATTTAATAATTAATATATTAGAATACATTATAATAGATATATATATATGGATATATAATAATAGAAGAAAAGTATATTAACACGCAGACATGTTTTTGCCTACCCGGCGTCATCAGCGCGGTTTCGAGAGTACTTTTTTATCTCACCTTCCATCGCTATTGCCTTAGAGTTAATGCCACAACTTTCAAAACGACAAGCTCGACATTTGTTGGCACCCTCTAATACCACAGAAGCTTAGAAGTTAACTTAGTGAAATCATTAAGAGTGGTGATTGTAGATATTAAGCACTTATTGATGCGGAACAACATTGTAGATATTTTACAATACTTCTCACACGGACACAGATATAGAATACACATTACGTAACAATCGAACAAACACATCTCTTTTGCTAAGAGAAAAGTTGCCGAAGAGACAATACTCGTTTTAAAGAGATTTCACTACGCGCAGGCTTCGCTCTCTATGCTTTGTACTTAGTGCTAATGAGTAAATTGCTTTAAATCTTATATCTACATGTAAATCTTTTGTTCCAGTGGGCTCAATCCTTCTATTCGATTGTATCAATCACCTACGATATACAAAGTACCTTTATAGAAAATAAATATCTAGCCGATCTCATACCGAAACTAAAGAGCTACATATTGATGTCAATAATATTTCCCAGCGCAGCGTTTGTTTCGTTTACATTTTGGTTCCTGTATAATATCGACACAGATTTGGTATTTCCCAAGCAATTGGAGCTCTTGTTTCCATTATGGTACAACCATTGCATCCACACAAACATATTAATATTACCGCTTTTTGAGTTCTTCTTTAACAGTAGTCTGCCAAATTATAATTTATCGTTCATCGGAGCCACTTTGTATTACTGGATATATGATGCCACGTAAGTATAATGATGGAGGATGTATGAAAAATTATTCCGATGATTATATTTATATTTTAGTGTGATATATACGTATTACGAATCTTCTAAGTGGATCTATAAAGTCTTCGAGGTGTTGGATTGGAAGGCGAGATCATGTTACATGTTATTTAATTATTTCCTGACTGTAGGTGCAATGCATTTGGCGATGGTAATGCAAAAACGTATATTAAAGTACAAAAACATGAATACTCGAGTACAAATTTCATCTAGAAAAATTAAATAAACTAATTTATACATAGATAATACCTATATTTATTTGTTACGGTAATAAATAAATAGGAAATAAAAATTTGTTATCACATTAACTATTTGAACCCACACTGCCCTACGCCTATGGAGATAAATATTTTAGAAAGCAAAATGTCAATGTCAAAACACACATAACCTATACATCAACAATCCTTAATTTAAAATTTTTGAATTGTATTATTTAAAATCCATGTAAGTCACGTCATTATTATATCAGAAAGCTTATTTACTTCGCAATACAAGATGCCATTGCTTATCATAACTGGGGTGCCTTCCAGCGGTAAAACAACACGTGCAAATGAACTTAAGGAATATTTCGAAAGCTTGAATAGAGAGGTACACGTTATAAGTGAATACGAACAACTAATAAAAGCAGGTTTTAACAAGAACGAGTTATATCAAGGTTAGCAACGTCTTTAAATGTTTTCTCCAATTTATTTGTGTATTTACGATTTGAATTTAGATTCATCCAAAGAAAAACATATACGCGGTATTCTAAAATCCGAAGTACTAAAATTGTTACGATCTGATAATGTAATCATTCTCGATGGCCTGAATTACATCAAAGGTTATCGGTATGAATTGTATTGTGGGAGTAAAGCCAACCGCAGCACACAATGCACCTTGCTAACGCAAATAAATTACGAAGAGGCGTGGAGGCTAAACGATAGTCGCAACGAAGAGAGTGAAAAGTATCAGAGATCAATTTTTGATGCCCTTGTATTTCGATATGAAGAACCGGATGGCAAAAATCGATGGGACGCTCCATTATTCGTAACGTTTCCGGAGCGAATGTTAGAATTTGACGATATTGCAAAGGCATTGCTTGGAAAGAAGGCTCCACCTCCTAACATGTCGACGCAGAATGTATACGATCTTAAGCTGATGTTATTTCTTGTATTCTTTAATTGCGTTATATTTTCAGGCTCCATTGAGCTCGACAAATTTCTTATATGATCTAAATCGCATAGTGAAGGATGTGACAGATAAGATTATAAAATATATCAATAACGGAGCGAGAGGTGAGATTAGCATACCAGGATATGAAGATTTAAGTATAGACGTAACTAATATTACTGTCCAGAAACTGGTGATTTTAAGCAGGCAATATCTAATATACTCAAAAATGCATGCACCGAACATAAAACAAGTTCCACAGTTGTATGTACAATATCTAAGAAGTAATTTAAGCTGATTTTAGTAATAAATATGTTTGATTTGTCATTTTGGCTCTTTGTTATCTCTCTTTTCTCCGAATGATTTTTGTGATCTAAAGGAAATCTTTTTAGGTAAGTCTAGTTAATTAATTAAAAAATGGAAAAGGTATTCTTTACACCGAACACCAATTTTATCTAAATAAAAGCTATTTAATTTATCTGTAATTTCCTTATCACCTAAACCGTTGTTTTCATTGTAAAGGCATTAAACGTATTGCATTTTTACATTCGGTACTTTTAAAAACATATTGAACGAAGATAAAATAAGAGAATTAAATTTAAAATTGCTTCATTGTAGCAAAACGTTTTTATTTTATTCGGAGAATTATTTTGTTTTGCAAGTGAAAATAAATGATGGTTCGTTCCTACTTTTAAAATTTGATTCTTATGTACTATCTATACTTTTCATGGACATGATTAACGCACGTATGTAGACATCTTCTCTATTTCCATCTTCCACTAATTTCTGTCATCCCTAGGCGTTCGCGTTCAATCACAAGTGAGGCCAACTTGAACGGGGAATATTTTTAACCACTTTTCAACAATTTTAACCATCCGTAAATAGTCGACTCTCAAGATAGCAGAGTCGTTAAATGTTCAAAACTATTTAGTTCGGGAATAATTTCTCTAGACCTTCTTCTCTGGAAAAATAAAGATAAATAATTTTTTAAATGATTTACTTGCCATTAGCATTCTTTTAACCCGCCATCAAAATTAAAACGTATTAAAGTCTTAATTTCAATTGAATCCGAAATATGTAAAACACAGTATGGATTAAATTGAATTGACAATTGAATCAAGGTAAGCTCCTTATTTTAGTCTAAAAATCATATTTGGGTATTTTATTTTTTTAATCAAACGTTTTTGCCTGTTTTATTTAAGACTATTTTTGATGTTTTAAGTGTCTTTTTCTTAATTATTGCACATAGGGGGCGGAATGTCTTATTTGTGGCGAGAAAAACACTTGGCGCGGCTTCAGTTTAAAACATACAAATGGATCACTTTCAAAATTAATACATTGACGGAATTCGGATAAAGGAGGAAATAACACACAATCTATGGAAAAATGGCACATAGTATATTATGTACGTACTGTATATTACATATAGTTGATAATCGTTCAAGTCATATTCTAGCTGAATTACCTAAATTATTTTCATCACGCAATAGTTTATTCATATATACTTTTTTTTTTATATACGTAAAAACACATTCGCTTTTAAACGTTTATACAATTCAATGTAAGCTTTACAGTCACTAATCACTCGTTATTTCTTCTTCAAACAAAAAAAATGGGAACATCGCAAGTTCGACGTTGAAACAATGCATCAATGCAATAACTACAAAAATATATCTTATAAAATGTTCAAACAATTTACAAAATTCGTAGGCGATGCATAGTTCCAAAATAACTTGCAGTACATATGTCAGGTTGTCGTGATTTATTATTCTTTTTTTTATTCTGCTCTTTCATTTGCACCAATATCGAAAATTTTCATCTCATTGTTCGTATCGGATTCTAAACTTATTCAAAATTAAGTAGCGAAAGTGCTGGTTACACATTAATTAAATAACAATAAAAAAAAGATACATCATGGGGCTGCCAATTTTCACAATTGCATCTTATCGTGATTTTTCGCATTAAATTTAATCGATGAAGCAAATCGATTATATTTTGGTTTTTTATGCTGCCCAACAATTGGCTGCCTCTATGGAATGGAACTATAAATAACAAAAAAAAAATACATTGAAAATAGCGAAATATACTATGTTTTACAAAGAAATAAAAATAAACAGAAAACAAAAATAAAATATACAATTTTCTTAATGTTTGATATGATAAATATCGGGCTTTTCTTTTGTTCATTCAATAGTAGTTTCAAACTATTGTTCATCTGTTGCTATTAATACTGTATGATTTAAAGAGAAAAATCATAAAGTTATTAAAATATATTTGATTAAGTTTAATAAAGGAATGTAGTAAAACATACTTGATTATTATTAAGCCAATTAAGTTCCTATAGAACTGTATTAAACAGTATTAACATCTTATATAGACTTTAGGTGTTCCGCCGTTTAGGCATAGTCGATCTTTGCATGGGGGCCATATATTTAATACTATTAATATCCTTAAATACAGTGCTATCTCTGAGTTTTACTTTTACTTCTTTTATTATTATTGGTCCTACGAATTGGATTAAGCTAGCAGTGTTTTTACTGCTGATTAATATACATTTAATAGCAAAACAATTGAATATTTTTGAAAAAAAAAATTACGTGTAAAATGTACTTCAATATAAAAACTGTAGATTTCTAGTTCTCATTATATACACGTATATTGCCTAACATGTATTTGAAGTAGGTTGGTGTAACTTTGCGCGAAACCAAAATTTTATTCAATGTACATTTTCTATAGAACGTAAGCTAATTTCTCGTAGAATCATAAACAATCTTCTTTCATTTCGATATGTTAAGAAAGGATACATATACATTTACTCTGCTCCATAGTAGCCATTGAAATGCGCTGTTAGACTACAAACATGCATCTTTACTAGAAACTAGAAGTCAATGTATCTTGCTCGATATTTATTCCTGAAAATTTGTCTGCAGTGCTTAGATCAGATACAAAATACATTGAAAAAGTATACAGGATGTTCCATCAAAAGAAGTTGTGTGTTATGTTTCTTTTTATAAAAGTGCGTTGTTCAATTGTTTTTTTTTTATTAACGTCGTATTATTGACACAGTAAAAATCGATTTCCTAGGACTGATGAGGTCGGTTAGTTTGAATCACCTCGTATACTGCGCCACCTTGACAATACTCTATATTTATTAATTAAAATACAGAATTTACAATACGTAAATTGTAAAACTACGTAATATGTAAAACCTTATTGGCTTAAGTTTTGAGTAATTTAACTTTTTTTGCATGAGCAATAAATGAATAATTAACCAGAGGCAATTATTAGATAAAATATACAGAATTACTTGATATATTATTTCACATATATAAATGAAGTTTTTTATGCCGCTTCCTATTGTTTTGTAAAACACTTCAAACTTAAACATGTTGAAATTGCATAATTCATTACAAAATGAAACCTGCGAGTCAATAATGTTATGTAAACAAAACAATTAGAAGATCTTACCAGAATTAATCGGAACCATCTGTAGAGATACTTTTTTTTAGTATATACATAGGTTGAATTGTACCACAAATTAAATCAATAACATATATGAAAAGCACAGCTTTTCTTGGGTTAAGCAAAAAGAGTATATTGCAACAACTCAAAAGAATAACAAATCTTTCCGAGTTTTTTTTCTTTGATCCTTGTGTTGATAGGTATTCATCAAAATTGAATTATATTAGTTATTTGGAATGCAATATAAACATTTTACATACTGCATTATACCGGGTGATTCATTTAAGGGTGGTCACCGACCATATGTTAATAAATAATTTTTGATATTTGCATTAGATTTATGAAGAATAAATAAAAATAATTTTGAAACGTTAGTTATAATAATACAATACCACTGTATGTAAGTCTGATTTTGTATAGAGAATTATAATATCGATTAAAATATATCAGCCCGTAGAAATTATGCAAAGCGTAGCACAAGTCTAGAAATTTATACGAATTTAGTGTAAATATTAAATAAATTCTTTAATCAAGTCCAAGATGATACTACTTACACTTCACGATTAATATAAGTAGGAATTAACCTTGATCTAGAAATATTCAATGAGGAGGAAAAGTAAACACGCATGTGTTATTTTTACCAATTTTTTTTTTATTCAATGTTTTAGATTTATGAATAAATTTTATCAATAGTTGTACTATTTTGACAGCAAACTTTTTTTGAGTAATCGGCTTTTTCACTGCATTAAAATGTTTGTGGAGAAGAAAAATTAGTATAAAACTTTCATAAAATTAAAATAGCATTAAGCTGTGTTAAAAATTATAACTTTACAAGATAAAGAACATTACCACAACAACGTGTCGGCATAATGATTGCTGTCTAAGTTTTATTTATACAAAGTTTTTGATGTATTTCAAAGTAAACCAAATTTATCCACAGTTTAATCTCATTTTCTACGGACTAATTTTCTTTGCCTCATGTAGAATTCGCGAAACCGGCAGCAATATTATTGATTAAATATCTGCGAGCCTTTTCTTACCACTTAGTTCAACATTTATGTTAAAATAAAAGTTTAATTTTAAGTATATCTTCTAGTAGATGCATACTCTTGTCAGCGGGTAACATTGTTGGGACGTTTTATTGTATTTCGTCTTTTACTGTTCTACATGTAAACATTGGACAAAAACTAATTTTTGTAAAAATATCACGTGTGTTCGCTTTTGCTCTTCATTGTAAGTTAAATTTACAATGGCAATTGTTATTTCTTACGATAATTTTCTCCTCGATGAATTATAATAACTTTTAAAGAATTAACTTAATTAATTAAACGTAACAGAATTGAAATAAGCAAATATTTTCTTTATGATAGCAACGTAAACTAAGATTTGAAGAATTACTATCGAAACTTAAATAAATATAGTATTTGCATTACATAGTTCTTTCGATTAATATATAATATATAGGTAATTAAATATGATATTATTACATTCCTCATTACACTAAAAGATACATCTTACAAAATAAAAAGTTCACTTATGAACTAAAATAAAATAATAATAATAATGATCATAACTTAATACAATAAACTAAAGACAAAAAAAAATGTTATATATTTATATATATATATATATATGTTCTTTTTCTTTTTTTAATAAAAGTATAGAGAGACAAAGTTTGTCACTTAAAAAAATACACAAGTCAATGTTTAAAAATTAAACAACAAACAGTTCATTTCTATATATAAATAGAATACTACATTACGCAATAAAACAATATCTTCGAAATGTAAAATTATTTAAAACTAATTCAACTGGGTTGCGTTGAAGTTCTTTCTTTAAAGAAAGGGCTCCGGTGCACGATTCAAAAATTGAGCTACATTATTTATATAAGATTAAAGAAAACTATACAAGTCTATTTTATATTATGGTTGGAGTTCGAATCCTGCATCGGAGCAACTTAGCTCGGTTACACTTATTATGTACAATTCAATCATGTCGTTTAGATAATCTTGCGTCTTCGCTTTATGAATAAAAAATATCTGAGCAAGGTTATCCAATGGACAAGATGTATTTGTTGTTTCGTAGCTGAAATTTTCTGAATACTGGCGCATTCTTTCCTGTGTTTTTAAATCTTATTCATTCAATTTGTTCTTTCTAAACTTAAATTTTAATAGTTTAATTTCCATTAAATCATTTTTAAAAACGCATATATGGTTTAGATAAGTACAATCATTTATAATTAAATTTATTTTGCTAATTTATATATCCATTGAAATTATTTATCACAGTGTTGGTAAGTGAGAGTAAAGTGTTTACGTGCGAAATTGTGCTTTTAAAAATAAGTTTAATCGATAAAAATTTTTATTGGTTTGCAATCAACCAAAAAAAAGAAGACTAATGGCATACGAATCAAAGAGATCAGTATGTATTTTAATACATACTACACATATAAAAAAGGTGCATATAATTATCTCTATCATCTCGATATGTATCTTTATTAAAATTTACTTGGTGATCATTATTTCAATCATTTTTGGCACTTTTATTAAAAACAATATTCTATTATAATTAACTCTAGTATTTCCCATGGGACGGGTAATTATAATATATACCGTTTACTTGTAAAGATTGCGTTTAAACACCTAAACCATATATGGTATACGTTGTTGTTCTGTATACGTATCTTTCCAAAAGAAAAAGTAAACTTTTCAATTGTTCACACTTAACACAAACTATATGTATATGTAAAGAAAAAAAACTTAGAAAAGGAAAACGAAATAAAATACTATTATCACTACAGAATTCCTTTTAAAAAAATATAATATTGTTTAGTTATGATGGTAGAATAATAACGTTTTGTACGAATAATGTTTATGTACACGTTTGGAATTGTTTCTTGTTGCACTAGCAATGCTATTGCGGCTGCCCCGGATTATGTGGCAAGTTTGGTGGTGGGCCCTGCAACACAACAGACAAAAACAAATTAGTATAAAAGATAATAATTACAGTAAACTCTTGATTGTTGGTGTTGTAAGCAGAAATAGTTACAAATATATTTCGATGCAACTGACAGCGCTACTGAACAATATTTAATCTGCCTTTAATTTCCGAATCATAACATTTTCGGTATTTGTGCAAGATTACTAGAAGTGGCGAGCGATGGGGTTGCGTCGTAATCGTTTATCAATAATAGTTAGGGTGTACTTAATATGTCTTTGTTAGCGGATCAGAAGATTGACTCCGATTTTAATCTCATCGAATTGATCTAGATCACCATCAAGAACAACGTCCTAGCAAGAAAGTAAAGCAAAATAAAGTACGCTAATGTTAGGACTACCAATCGCTTCTTTGGAACGTTTGAACACTGGTTAGTTAACCGACATATTTCATTGCATTGAAATATGTATTTTTCTACGAATGGGTCATTAACCTCAATCGACAATCAGTTAACCTGACTTTTTAATCGCGATTGGGAAAACCGGTCCTTAAAGATGCCGATCTTTAATCGAGCAAATACAGCTGATAATATTGATTACATGGATAAGCATTTTATAAATAGTGCATTGTCGCAATAAAGCGGCGTGTACGTGTATGCTGCTCGCCTTATATTGTCTAGTTTCATCGTGCCACAATGAACGTGTTCTATTTAGAAACTTATGTTGTACTGTTGTTACTTTCGTCGTAAATACACGTAGACAAAAGAAGCACATTACTTAACAGCTTTTTGCACGTGGTAGTTACGTATACTCTTATTAAATAAAAAAACTTACAGGTATTGTTGGATAATGAGGAGCTGTGAGCATGTGATGTGGTCCTGGTCCTAGTTTAGGTCCATCTTCCGCTTTCTCTTCTTCTCGTCTCTTAAGACACGCAGCCTTTGGATTTAAATTACGTTCTAAAAATGAAGGATACGATTGAGCTAAGTGAGGCAAATTTACCGAATAACTTTTAGAAAAGCAAATATTTACCTCTAACTTGTTGCTCTAACGTCATAATTACTTCTACGGCCATATTAAGGATTCCTAACTTGGTCTGTGGCTTGTCCGTTTTAAGATGGGCCATGCACATCCTTCCTAACTCTTTCAGTGCTTCATTTATATCACGAATACGTATCCTGGATACACAAAGAGTATTACAATCCAAAAAAAAAGAAGGAATATTTCGCATGATAAAAGCAATATGCTCTTATGAGTTTTAATTCTACACTGAGAATATAGGCATACATGAAATAAGCAAGGAACAAGTTACAATGATAACAAAAAAAAAATGAAAATAATACGAAATAATAGCACACCTTTCTCTAGCATTGTTAGCTTGCCGTCTTTCTTTTTCCCGTTGAGCTTTTATGTCAGGATCTATTTCCCCATCCTCTGTTTCTTCCGCACTGGAACAACTAACAGCCAGTTGTAAGGTATGGAAAGATTTCGATTGTACAAAATAATATCAAAGGAGGAAAATATAATTAAATTTACTCGTATCACTTAAAATTTTTAACCACAAAAAAGCAATTATCATCAAGAAGAACGTGAAATGTTGTAATAACACGCTTCAAACTTGCTATAGATGTTATCACATATTAATGTAGGCCCATATTCATAGTGTAATAATTACAGGCGATAACGGAACAGTAGTACGTTGCAAAATTAATAATATTAAATGATAAATAAATAAATTACAACATCTACACATGCTGGCCAATTCGCAAGCACGAATGTTACACAATCAGGTTTAACATCACAGTTATTTGATAAGTTGTGATATGATTTGTAACATTTGCATTTCTGAATATGGGCCTTTAAGTTAGATGTATGCATAAGGAAGTAAAGGATAACGTAGGATAAATAAATAAATAAATAAATTCCTGTTGTTTAGCGAGTAGTCGTCTTATTTCTAAATTTATCTCAGAATTCTAGAATAATCATCCAGTCACTCTTGCCACTTACAGTTATTTTCATTTTATTATGTTTTTGAAAGTTCTTAGAATTGTCCTATAAATAGAGATCTGTTGTGCCTGCTTACATTTATATTATCAAGGTTGGGTGGAGAACTCCGGAAAATAATTCGATGTAGTACTTAAAGCACTCTCCAAAGATTTCAATCATTTTTAAAAGAATAGATACTTTACATTTTGGTTAAGTAACTAAGTTTTAAAGTAAGTTTTACATTTACTTCAACCACCTTGCGAGGTGTTTGAAATACCTTTAACAGTATTCGAAGTACTTTGGGGCTTCCAACATTTTCAATGAGTGCTTCTGTTGCCAATACTGGCTGATTTCATTCATGAATAGTGTCGTTACTCTCCATTTACTCTTATACTGCGCTTAATGTCAAGATTGAAACTCTCAATTACGTTTGACATGCATAAATAAGATTCTGTTTAAACCAAAGATAGTTGGTGTGATTTTTATACCAAATGCACTATTTCATCCTTATAAGTTAAGATTATTTCAGAAGAAGTTTTCTGATTGCGGTCAAAGAATGTTGTGAATTTTTCGAAACTCAAATGTCGTCACTTGTCACCATTTTTATTTAAGATTAGTACGCTTATAAATTGAGATGGCTTTCTCTGTGACTGGAGACGTATGTTGCGAGACCTATGACCATGTTTCTTTTTAATTTTCTCCCCTTTTTTATAAAATAGAAGAAAATGTAAAGTAACTTTAAAAAGAACTTATCAGGTAAGAACTCGTTGCTTGAACAAAATTTCGTGCAGTATTAATAATTTTAGCTTATTGTTACAAATAGGGTTATTCGAAAGTAAATTTCCAGTTTAAAAGGGCTTTATCTTTTCTATATATATTAAGACTCCGGCGGTTCCATATGATGTGGATATCATTATTGATTAAAAGGGATCTGGATTCTCTTTTATACAAACGAGGATAGTCCGAAGGTGGCTAGCACAGAAACATTTTATTATCAAATTCAGTTTTATTCCTGGATATAGTTTCCCATCTCTTTAATCCGTAGTTGGCACATTGTTCTGTAAAATAGGCGTTTAGGAACGTGATGACTTCATTCGACGATAATCCGCCCTACGTCTGAACCGGAAAAAATCGGTCGGGACCAGATCTTGTGAAAGGGATGGCGAATCAATTCCTATTCGTGAATTTTTTCCACGGTGACCGCTGAAGTGTGAGGCGGAACTTAACTCTCTTTTTCTTCCAATGCGTCCGATTTCTTGCAATTTCCGCTTTCACTTTGAAAAGTAATGATGCGTAGTATACCTCCCTCCTTAGTTTTTTTTTTTTCCTGAAGATACTTAATTAACACATCTCGATAACTATCCCAAAAAACAGTCGCCATCATCTTCTTGGCCAATGAAGCAATCTGGAGGCCTTTTCGGACCCGATTATCATCGCATTTATCGCGATTACCATCGCAGTCCACTGATTCGATTGTGCTTCGACTTCAGGGGTGTATTACTATATCCAGGCTTCAATGACAAACACGCTCTTTCGAGGTGCTCACGACTTCAGCAGCTACTTCTCTAACTTTAATACGATCGTAGTCTACCATCATGCGATGAACGTCTTCAAAATTATCGGTTGTGATTGTTACAAATCTTGGCACGACCAACTCAGCTGCTCAGTATGGCAAATGGTGGTGTAGTGTCCCTATAATCAGCGACAATCTCAATTTTAATTTACCTTTCAAATGCTAAACGTTGATAACAGCTCGATATTCGATTCTTCGCATTTTGACAGAAAACGACTATTAAATAATACACAGAGTAATCACGCCGAACATGACTGAAGATATGAAATTTGTAACTGGGAACTTACTTTTGAATAACGATATATTAATAAAGCAAACGAAACTGATCAGAATTAAATTTTTGCGAGAACTTTCTCAATACTTCGATTACTTTCGACAATAAAGTTTAATGAATGGGACATATTGAGTGTACGTTCAGATCTGGTTATAGAACACTTATTTGCACAGGGGTGTTTCGGGATTTAGGATCGTGGTGTAATATTAATTTAAAGAGAGCGTGCTATTACATACCGTTCACGGACATTGTTAGCCTGTCTACGCTCTTTTTCGCGTACGGCCTTGTTGCCGGGGTCATCAGTTTCTTCTTCATCAGCAGTAGTAGTACCACTTTAAAATACGTTTAGGAAGAAGATTAAGTAACATTACAATCACATAGATCTTTGTATAATTTGAAACTCAAATGTTTGAATAATATTCTTCAAAATAAGCAAGGAAGATGTAAAGGTGACCCCAAATCAGGATTTTGAATATTACAAGGGTATTATTCAGTGTTGAAATGTTAAACCTCAAAATAACTTCATCATTTCAATTTCAAAAGTGTGATTGTAATCAATGAAATGTTATTAATCGAAGCGAAAGGGTATACTCACTATCTTCGAGACCTCTTCGTACTTTTCGTCGATGCCCCGCTCGTGGAATTTGGTTGGACGACGCTTTCTACGGAACTAGAGGGTTTCGTGTCACTATCTGGCGGCTCTTTACGTTTTTCTGCAATAAATAGCAAACCCGTTATACGATTTGTTTATCGTAATACTGACATATTATTTTTTAATACGACTTTTTACGGACAGTATAAACATAAAATTATTAAGAGATTAAGTGGCATTTTGTTATGACGATAGTAAAAATAAAATTCAAACTCTTTTGATATACAAATTTTAATTTCGCATTAAAATTTGCCGTAAAAATAAACACTGCATGACTTCGTGTAAACAGTTTTGGCCGTATGAGTCAAACTAAAAGCGGTTATTAATTGAAATCATTTCACTTTCAATTTTCTTTGTATATAAGAGAACGTGTTTCACATTTATAAAGAGAACTTTTTTAGAGATTGTTTTTAATACTGCATAAAACTCGTTTAATATCCCAATAAATTACGTTTCCTTGCACATTACATTTAGGACAATCTTGGTATACGTTTCTTCTAAATTTGAATCCATTACAGTTCCATAAATATAGGGCCAATACTATGCGTAGTATTTGAGTAGGAAGCAACATTAATAGATTTCAATTTTTTTTTTGATTTATGTGTTTGTAGTAGCATTTACTTGACTCATGCTCTGTTAAAGAATCTTGAACTTACGCTAATGATTGAATGTGAGGGATCACTACGATATATGAAAGAAAATGCATTTATTCCAAAATAAAATATATCGGACTAAAAAAAAAAAAAAAAAACGAAACTATCATAAAAAATAAACATACTGACTTAGGTACTTTGGGAAAAAATGTTTTTGATACAACTACGAAGTAGATAAACAAATAAAAGATTGAAGACATTGGTGATAGTATCACCATTATACACCAATAAACATCTATTTAATAGTCAGATTTGTGATGAGTCCATCAATTACCGTTTTTGCTTGTATTAAATGTGTTCTCAAAATCGGTGATAAGCAACCAAGTTATCGGATGTTAGTTTGATTATTATTTTGTGAGAATGGTTCGGATGAATTTATTAGTCTTCTTAATAAAGATTGATGAATATCGAATTGATAACACTAATGCGTCAAAGATATGTTTCTTCATTCCCGCCAAACGTTTCCAAATTGTTTAGTTTGGTTGAAGCGACAGTAGGGATTTTGTAATCATTTACAACATTTTGCAGTATCATTAATTTGGTAAATTTCATGAAACTTATGCAGTAAATCGCAAAGCCGGCAGTGGCAGACTCAAGAAGAGAACTGCTGAAACTAGTGAGGATATGAGAAAGGGTATAGATCATTCACTTAAAAAAACATTCACGGGAAACTAGTTTGCCATCTAGTACTTGTCAGGATATTCTAAGATCTCAAAAAATATCCATATAAAATTAGTATTGTGGATGAACTCAAGCTGAGAAGACTTGCGTTTTCTCCTACTTCTAATTCCTGCTTTGCGATTATTGGAAAATCTGAGAATATTGTTTAAGTAAGGTAAAACGAGACACATAATTAATGCTTACAAAGTACTACCCACTGAAATTGGTATATCGTGAGAAAGAAAGCCGGATCGAAAAACCGGGGAAGAGTAGTATTAAATGATAGCATAAGCAGAAATGAGCAAAGCGATTGCTATACTTATAATACAGCCTGAAATATTACTGAAAACCATTTATTTGGTACTCAGAAGTTACACATACGTGTTACATTAGATGCTGCTGTGTCTGTTGTGTTAGACATATAAGCATAAGTGTTAAAGTTTTTTTAAAGTAAATATACAATGCGAATAAACAAATAACAAGACAAATAGAAAATGCTTACGTAAGAAGCAAACGGAAAAGAAAGAGATGAAAGGAGAAAAATCACGTCTAGTTAAAGCAAGTGGTTAGTGAAACGACGCTATGCATTCCTGTCAAAGATGCGGCATTAAAAATGCCGAAAAGATTATCCAAGGATTCTTTTAATATTAACAACGCTAATGTATTACAACTGTTACACGTCAGGAGAAACAACATGTCTCTAAATTGGAAAAATTCCAGGTTGCTTCAATTTAAAGGCAGAAAAGTAGCTCTTTGCGCTGTATCGCCACGGGAAAACTTTACAAGTAATCTGCTCATTTAATCAAAACAACAGTTCTGCTGAATTGGAAAACTTTTTGAGAACTATTTTGCCCCACATCTTACTTCACTTGTCTTGTTATCAATTTGTTTACAGTATCAAAAACTTTATTTGACACTGGAGCCAAGAAACGGTTATTACAGGGAGTAACGAATACAAGAAGCGGGAGAGTCCACGTTTATTCAGCCTGTATATGTAATATATGAAATCAATATCATCAGTCTTTGCTTGACGCATCTTCATGGATAACATTCAAATAGCTCAATTTCTGTAACTACTACACGTTTATATGAACTTCTTTATTTAATACCGTAATATATTCACTAATCATCCTGACACAGCCTGTGTAACAATAACGTACTACATTCAGATAATATTTCACTAATACATAGATAAAGTGAAATTAGAAGTTTCACAGCTTACTTGTGTTATATGTTGTTCGTTCTACTTTAATAGTATCTGGCAGGTGTGTTTCTGGGGCTGGCGCCGCGTAACCGAGCGTCGTCATTTGTGGCGGTCCTAAACTGGGTGGCAATTGTCCTAAACCTATTTGTGATTCGGCGTGATTCCTTAATACGTTTATTGCATCGTCAAGTCTCTCCTCCATCCGTGTTCCCTATAATAATCAAAAAGACATACCGTTACTGTCATTGTTTCACCTCTTAGTATTTTTTTTTTTTTTTGATACACGAAAAGACGACATATAATAGAAGAGGAATATCAAACAGTACAATTGGTGTGTGAAAAAGACAACCATAATATTTAAAAATGCATCACTAATCTAGAACGGAAAAAAAAAAGAACGAAGAATCGGACTTACGTTCGCTTCGGCATGGTCCCTCAAGAAACCAATGGCATCGTCGAGTCGCGCCTCTGGGGCTGGAGGCTTCACAATAATAAAACAAAAAACACCATGCAAACACAAAACCAAACGACAAACAAAATAAAAAATAAGGAAAAAAATGAGAAATAAAGTTAAAAAATCGACTACTTTATGGCTACTGAAAGGCTTTCACATATCTGAAAGTAATATGGCAAGGGTATTGTATTTGTCTTAATAGGTAGCTTAAAATGGTTTTTATTCATAAAAAAAAAATGAAAATAAACAACTGAATAAATCAAAATGCAGTACGAAAATAAAATCGGGTGACGATATAGATTCAAAATGGATTTGATACATTATCACGTCACAGTGTTTCCTTTATTTTAGTCAAAAGATATTTTCGTTAATATTGAACCGACTTCGTTAAGGTGTCGATTATCTGAACATTAATTAAGTGAAAGAAGCGCCCGTTTGTTATCATGTTTTTTCCTTGGGCCCTCTAAAATATCAGTCATCTACGCTTCGACTTGTATCTATATTTTTAAAGGTGTAGGTTGACTTTATAAGTGTCATGGAAAACTTAATTCCATCATGGCCTTTTTCGACTTACTTACTTAAATTTAGCTGTTGTGCGAGTATATAATACTGATATAATATTGAAATATGATCTCTATTATCAAATTAAATTAATTATCTCATATTAAAATCATGTTTAGAGGTATTAAGTTGGATGAATTAAACATGTGAGAACCTTACTTTAATTATATATTAAGATTAAATGTAAAGTCTATCAGCATGTTCAATTGAAAGATTAGATTCAGCGGATAATGTATATAAAACAGAAACATAAATAATTTTATAAACATTTTTATTGGAAAAAAAAAAAAAAAAAACTAAATATATCATTGCAGTCTTAAACTTAAGAAATAAAAGTTTGTAAGCTTAAGGTGCACACATATACTGTCCCCCTAGTTAAAATGGCATTCTTGACAAATAACCATATTCAGAATTAGTTGGTTTACTGGAAAAAGATTCTTCTTTATTATCTTTCAATTCAATTGCGAAAATTCTCAAAAAAATGTGAATTTTAACATGTATCATTAATGGAATAAAGGATAGTGGAACGCAAGTGATGCCACGAGCGACCTGATCTTGAATAGACAAATCAGCAGTACTGAACAATCCTTGCAACACTTACTATTCTCGATGGTAGAGAACTACGATCTAAGTCTGCAAAAACGAGTTGCGTTTCACGAAATTAATAGAGTTCGTGTTGCCTATTGGTTTCTGCGAGAGTTGACCAAAAACGAGTCTGTCTAGTCTCTGTGTAAGTGAAGGTGTACTCATTTTTACAGGCCAACTCTGACGAGTTATAATCAAGTCGCTGGACTAAAATAAACCATCGAATATGCGACGTAACGAATGCTTGTGTATTTGAGCCTGTTACAATCTCATAAATATTTAGTGAATATCTTGTGTAAAGCTAAATTAAATCAAGGTAAAAATATCAACAATTTTTGGATCCGAACTAATGAGTTAAACTCAATTAATCGGTGTTCTACTCTGGACTCAATGTACTGGTTATCATGAGACGTTTTAAAATAAATAAAACTTCATTTACAATCAAGGTTTGTAAGTTTTGTAAGTTGGTTCCATCCATGAATACACTGTATATGACGACTGCCTTCAGAAGTCTTCTTAGATATATGGTATTTAATTTTTATTTTTAAAAACCGCACAAGTTAAGATTTATTACAGATAATTATTATGCAAGATACATTAGAAAGCCCAAGAAGTATACTTCGACATAATTTTAAGCTTTTATAGGATCAATATTATCGAAAATACTTATTGGCAGACTTGGAATTTTTTTAAATTCGGGGATGATTGAGGTTGGTAGCTCCGGCAATAAAGAACGTATACGCCTGTACTATGTTTTTGGGGAATACGTCCTTTATTACCGGAACTACCAACCTTAATCCTTGCGGAAATTAAAAAAAAATGCCAACTCTACTTGTTGACCAAAACATAAGGAAACACAAAAATAAAACTTATTGGATTGAAATATTGGTTTCTATGAAGACATTCAGCAGATATAAAAATATATCGTAATCACCAAGGATTAAATTTCGTACTTATTTCTGGCTCTATTTATTCCTTAACTCTAGCTTTCTCAGAACAAAATCAAGAGTAATTCAGCCTTACCGTTTTTACAAATACGCCTAATGTAATATTTCAACGAATTAAATATGTTCTTATTTTATTTTTCAACATAATGGAATTAGTTATATAATGGAAACAGAGTCTTATTGTTTTTCATTATTTATTCAATAAATGGGATTATACGAATTGTAATAATCAAAACATGCTTATAGAAGCTGAGACTAAAATAAAGCTAATCGACTCCCTACATTCGAGGAATCCCTTTTGAACTTATCGTCCAATGTCCTGTGTCTCAAATAATATAATGTAAACATGATATTTTATTATTTTGTTTAATATGTAGTTTGGCATATTTAATTTAGCAGAAAATATATAACAAATGGTAACTTAATTAGGCATAAAACACATCTAAAAGTTTTAATAACAAACTGAATCTAACAGCGACAGAAAATATTGTTCACCAGCTTACCATGTGTAAACCCTGAGTTGAGCCGCCATTGTTGACTGATACAGCCTGTGAATAATGCGGGGAGTGTGGATTATTGTGGTTCGCAAGCCAACCAGCAGATGCCAATGGAGGAGGTGAACTCACAGGCGTCGATGGGGCTGAACTATAACTACTAGCGCTTGCTTGCTCCGCAATTGGATATATCTATCGGAAACAATTATTAAAGAATCACCTCCGAAGCACTCCGAGATCGTATATTACTGCGGTAATATACTGGTACTTACAGCTCCTAGCGCTTTATTAATTCCATCTGTATGACTACCTGGTCCGAAAGCTGCATTATTCGGTGCTGCAGCTGTCGTAACCGGTGTACCATTAGGTCGGAATGAAGACATGGGTGGTAATCCTTGCCCTTCAGTCTCTGTGAGGCCATAAGTATCGTAGGCTTGATATGGGGTTCCGTAAGATGAGGGCCAATCCCCCACCGTTCCAGGGGTTCCATCAGGTTGTAAGTAGTAACTAGTGCCTCCAGTGGGTGATGTGTATCGTGGTGAATCATGGGCAAATTCATCTGAACCATACTGAAAATTAGAAAAAAAAAAAGGATATATTTCAGAAGATGCTACTCTTCAATTTAATTATTACAAATGCCATACTATTTGCTATTTTAATATTAAGTAATTTCTAATTTGAAATTTAAAAATTTTATAAATAAACAAATGAAAATGGTAACATAACCTTAAATGCGGTAAACATCACTATGCAGTTGGGCATATTTAAAATTTCTATTTATTAACGGGTTCTCTAATGATAATAAATATTAACCTACGTAATCCGATGTTAAATAATCCGTTTTGAACATTTTTAATTAAGAAAAGAAAACAATAAACACACTATTTTTTTGCAGTATTTCTCTACTTAAACTTAAGTACGATTATTTCGCTCGAAGTCCGATAGATAGAGCCACGCCATAACTTTTCAATCTCGTTCTATCGAAATTTACGATTCCGAAATAAAAGGGTATCTCTCTCCATCCGTACGATTGTATGATAAAACAAAGATTCTTAAATCAAATAAGACATAAATGATGAAAAAGCAGAAAAAAGGGATATCGGAAGGAAGACATAAAACCAGAACATCGTAATAAATTCGTGAAATATGCTGAATGGTCACTAAAGAAAGAAACGAGTCGAAATAATAAATTCTCCATCAGGATATTATAAGTCCCGATACAAAATAGTAAGATATTAAAAGGCTTTCGCCGAGAGATGCTGACAGTAAAACGAGTTATAAAAGCGAAGAATGCAGGAATTTTTTTCTTTTTATTTAACATTTGTTGCAATAAAGTTTAAATCTTCCGCCAAAAAGAGAAGTTTCCGTTTGAAGTTTGCCGCATTTATGATAAACAACGGGAAGAGGGAAATATAAAAAGTAACTATGCAAATTATAAATTACATAAAAGGCAAATTAAAATAACATTGATTAATTACCGCACACTTAGCGCAAGTTACACGCGATGTGATTCAGTTCATGTTGAATTACTAAGAATAATTATTTCTATTGGCAGAACGTATATAAATAAAGAATATTAATAACTTTGGCAATCCTGAAGGTATTTTCGAGTCTAAATTTGTAAACGCGAAGTACTTCCAAGGATCGATGGCTATACAGAAATAATGCAAAATTAATAATTTATGACACGTAATTTTTTATTGTGCCACCTCTAATACAAAATAATCGTTTCGGAACACCTGTTAAGTGTAAGGTTCAATGATTAAATTCGGTTTATCACTACCGCCAATTAATCATATCATATACACACACCTTGTTTTGTTTTACATGGAAACAACTAACTCGAAAATTTATTTTCACTTTACACATATTAATTGCTACATCTCAACATGTAGCATCTTTAGCGGGCGGCTAGGCTATTAAAAACTATTACGCTTATCATAAATTAATAAAATAAAATCAAAAAACTTCGCCTAGATTAAGTTGGAACGGTTTCAAGTTAGTAAAGCCACTGTAAAAATATATTTGTTTTGCTAATTTTTTACGATGCTTTGAAATACAGCTTTGTTATATAAATAACATTTTAGATTGGTTTAATGTGATGTTCTCAGATTTATCATCTTTAGTAGATCGCTGGGAAACGTTGTCCGGTCGGAGATGAGTTTATTGTTGAATTAAAACGCAATGGCTCCATTCTACGAAACATGTTTCATAATTTCAGGATATAGTTATCGTCCTAGATTTAATTTATGAGTTAAGAGATCGTTAGATTCGTTAATACGCAAGTTTCTCTTATTTATTTAAAGAAATGCCAACGTAAACGTCGGCGACTTGAAAGAGTTCCTTTAAAGGATTAAGAGAAAAACCTGTACAAGCAATTAATTAGTTTTAGAGTTGTGGTTACTCGTTTGTCGCGCTAACAAACAGTACATTTATGATTTATTTATTACTATTTGATCCCGACTATTTCTAATCAAAATAAATGAACGGGCTGAAAATAACCTTTGTTATTTTTGTCGTTTGGCGAGTAGGTTACTAGTTGATCGGTTAGTAAGAGTTTCCTGAAAATTCTGAGGTAAAAATGGTTTTTGTTATTGTTATAACATATCGGCTGAATTCATCCTTCGCACTTTTTGCTAAAAAAAAAAAGGTTCCCAATTTTCTATTTGGTCAGCGGAAAATGGATCAGGTCTGGGCTTGGATCATGGTCATCATCAGTAAAATCTATTGGAAAACATCAAATCAATGCAAATTTTTTGGAATTCAATTCATATCCGCAGAAAATTGCCCGCAAAATAACGCGAAACTTGCAATAATAGTTTTACCAACGCTTGTAATTTGGAAGGAGACTTCTGCATTCTTAAAAAAGGCAACCAGCAGTATTTCTATCATTATTGCTTTCTTCGGGTTTTAAAACATCCATAAAAAATCAAATTTTTTCTTTAAAATATTTTCGAATTTTGCATTTTCTTGCTGCCAATAAATCTTTATCTGCCTGCCTACATATTCGGCACTTTTCCTGACGAAGATATCCGAAGGAACGAATTCACGATGCAAGTTATTTTGTTAAGCGTTGAATTATAGTCTCTAAACACCGCCGTGATGTTATGGTAGCGAAGTCTATTTGGACATTGGAAGATTACTTTCTTCTATTAATTTTCTTACCCTGACTGCTTCATATTTCCTCTCGTTCTCCTCTATATTTTGCTCGTACGGCAAACCTACTTCGAAGTTCCCTATTATATGCGCCACAATGCAGAATTATTCTATAACGAAATCTTTTTGATTCAATTCGTAGTTTTTGCATTTTTCTGGTTTTCTTTCATTTAGTGTATGTCGTCACTTTTTGCGCATGCTGTTTGTATATATTCGTGACAGCAATACATCCATACTGCAGGAAACGTTTAAAATTGTAGAGAACACGAATACCTGCTTTGATTTGGTTTTACATTATTCGAATACGGTCCTGAATATTCAACCAACTCATATAACCACGCCACAAAGATAGGTCCCAAATATTTCATTTTGTGTGTCTGCTTCTAGGATTAAAACAAAAGCTTCTTTGAAATGATACGTCATTGGAAGGTCAAGATATCCAAACGAAATTTCTCAATAACCTTACATGGAATAATTTAGAGATATCTAACTAGATATTGAAGATATGGCAAATAGATTATTTACGAAGAAGAACGTATCAAATTTGGAAAAAAGTTACTAGTTAGCCTATTATGAAAGAATTCGAGGGTCGTCAACGAAACACAAATATAAATCAGCAAACAAGTTATGTTAAGCTTGTTTTTCTCTGTGAGTGTTTCTTCATGGTGGGTTCGATTCTTTAATTTATCAAAATGCCTTGAATATCAGACATAAACTCACTATTACTTAGCGACATAGCTACAATTTTGCATTTACTTTCAATCCGGAAAGGAAAGCGGTTGAAAAGTTTAAAATCAAACAGTATTTGAAAAGTTACGCTTATGCTGAAACATGTGCAGCAAAACAAGGTTGGCAGCCGTACTTACACGACATTTTTCAGACTGACAATAAATTTCAGCACAACTGCGGGCTTCGGTGCCTTTGTCTATCGATCAATTAGAACATTGTTTTACCACCTTCAAATGGACAAAAACATTTTCATGAAACGTCCTAATGCTTGGTAATGCTTTTGAAACGTCGATTAACAATTTGATTTCTTTACGTTTAAACATTTTACCTTTGGTGTTGAAAAGGCGAAATTTTAAAACTTGTTAAACTAACTACCATTTGCATTTGTTAAACGTTCAGAGCTTCCCAAAGATAACAACCAAAAGCCGTCACTGTGAATAAATGAATACATCAGACGGAATTCCACACTAATCTAATAACTCATGCGTTTGGAAATACGTTTTTTAAACAGACACACCGTATACTATAAATCAAAAAAAAAAAGAGTTCGACCCTGCTTCTTATAGCTGATGCGCACACCCTTCTCCCACAGTTCACTGTACACCCTTAATATCTACAGATTTATGCCTGAAACGTGAGAAATACAAGACTAGATATTTTATTCCGCGGAGATGGAAATAACAGGAGTAATATTTCACTTTTAGAAGAACGACATGGCAGTTAATGTAAGCTATCTTTTGCATATAGAAAATAGAAAATGGTTTGGCAATGGAATTGACAATATTTCATGCGTTTGGTACTTGATGATGATTTTCGGGAGAACGAATAAGTATAAAAAGAGGAACAAGCCCTTTATTAATCTTCGTCCCTAACATCAATCGATGGTGTTAAATGGTCAGTCTTGTCTTCCTTTCTGTTTAGAGCAATTCGGGAACACTCACGGGTATTGAACACAAAGAAGAGACACTATTGTTCTCCAAAACATTTGACTTTAAGTTTTAAGCACTGTTTGCATTCGAAGAAACCGGTTGTCGAAGTCATTTCTTCCGATCTGAAATGGTTATCCTCTTAAATGCTTCAATGGCTTCATACGGAGTCGAAAACTGCTACGGAAAGAGGTGGCGTCATCATGGTGGAAGGATGATGCGATCTTTTCTGCTGTTTTTCTCCGATACTATCCAAGATTTGAGGTCAACAAATTGTTGTATACCAATCAGCATTTACTATTTTTCGATCCTCAAGAGCAACAGTAGCAACAAGCCTAATTTCACGGAGAAAAAAGGCAATAATTTTTTTTTTTTGAAACGCTTCGTGGACGAATAACTTTTGGTGGTTTTGGTTCACTTTGGAGCACCCAAACAAGGGATTTTTGTTTTGTTTCTGGTTAGTATTAATATACCTAGGTTTTGTTAGTTATTACGATGCTGTATACGTTGGTAGAGGCACTGCGATTGAATTTTCGAAGCATTTTTTACGCCAACTCACACCAGTCACTTTTTTGAGGTTTAGTTAAATTGCGCGGAATCCAACTACAGCAAAGTTTCTTCGTTACTAAATGCTCGTATATAATCGTTCGTATTTGACTTTATCAATATCAATGCCCGAAGATGCCTCTATTTCTCGATATTTCACATGTCGATCCGCTTCAATCATTCCTCACACAGCATTGATCTTTGCCAGAATAGTAGCAATTAACGGACGACCTTCACGATATTCGTCACTGACGCTAGTACGTTCACGCTTATATTCTGTAAGCTTGCGGTGTTAGTCGGTCCTTCATTACTAAAAGCAGAACGAAGTCGATCGGTGGATGTTGAGTTAACCCATTTTTAAAATCGCAAAGAATCATCCCGTGAAAATGTTCACGGGAAACATCAATTTTTTCATCGAATTGATTTTTTTGAAATGCTATTAATGCTAAACTACACGGCATACTATATGTCAAAATTTAAGACAAAATACTGCAAGGCCAATCTAGTAGTCAATTCAAAATAGTTTTTGAACTGTTAGATATGAAGGCGTTTCCAATTTCAAACACTTCTCTATTATTACTGAAAAAAGAAAAGCTTATTGATTTATCTTTAAAAAGTTTTACAAATGCGGTTTTCAAAGATCACTCTGATCTCTTGATCCTTAGGTCAGTGCAATAAATTATTATCCTGCTTCGTCGAGAACAGTAATTAAATTGTATTAACCTTTCGCACAATATATGTGGGAATGGATTTTCAACGTACATTTATTTGAAGGATAAATACAAGAACAGGAGACTTCCGACTTCGAACCAAATTTGACATTTCTTTATTCTGCGGAACAAGCACAAATATCGCAATATTGAGGGTTTTGACGAGTTTAACCTAAGTTTGTTCAAGGCTCAGTTTAACATTAAAGATGTTTTCGACTTTTATTAAATTTCTGTTTAAACGTTAAACGTTCTCTTTTATTGTATTCTTTATTGTTTGTAGATTAAACTATTTCATTATCTTTATTACAGGTTTGTATGTGATTGCTTTATGATTACGTTTAAGCTTTTGCTGCGAACTATTACTTAATGCAGAAAATTCCTTTTAACAACAACCGAATTTATTGCTTTATTTATTGTTATCATCAGTGATTATAAGCGGGCATGAGGATGAGATGCTGGAGAAAAGCTTAAAAATATAAGAGTTAATCCAAGAGAAACGAATGATCTTCTAGTGCCCAGATACATATATACAACGGTATCGGTCCAGGCAACTTTTTTCCATTAATCTAAATATTGCGCGCGGAAATATGTCAAGCGGACGACGTTATACACTTAAAACATGTTAACTTTGGATGACATGAACTATTCTCTGTTGAGCAGGATCATTGGCCTCAAGCAGTAATCCTAAGTCTCGTTCTTCTTAGGCCGCTGTTAATCCATCCACAGCATTTTAAAAATATCGGTAACAAAATCTTATCTTATCTTGATTTTTTTAAGAGGTGTAACTTTATAGGGCTGTTGACATTAATAAATAAAAAAAAATCAAAATAATAGATTACTTTCTAGTAAAGGCTGATCTCAAGGATCCATCAATATTTCCCTATCAACCGAAACCGGTGCTTAACAGATGGATTTTTAGTAAAATAAAATTTTATAAACCGGACAGGTTATAAACTATTTAACTTCTTGAAACCCCGGGCGACTAATCGTACGGTGGCAAAATTAATATCGCCCGACAATAGGAATAAATCTATTCCGCCGTACACACTTGACATTTATAGTAAAGTTTCCACGACAAATTAAGCAGGTGACCTTATTTCGATGTATATCTTTCTTGCCTCGCGTTAGTTACATCGCATAATACGTAATTATCAAGAAATACCTAATTTTCAATCTATTTATCGAATGGAAAAATTGACTGGGCGTAAACTGTTTGTGTTTAGTGCTTGTACGTTACAGGTTGAGGTAATTTTCATTGATTTTTTTGTTTCCGTAGATTGCCGTTGTTAGAGGTACATTTCCGATTCACGGTAATTACAGTCAATTATTGCGGAAACGTAAAATACACAGTGGAGATTATTGACTTCGTTATAACGTAGATACTTGGAAATAGAAAATGTGAAAAAGAAAATATTTCGTAACGTAATTGCGTTAGCAGATGCGAAACATTAGAACATGAAGTAGAAAATTGTATCATGACATGTGTTCTTTGCGCTTGATTCTCTGTTAATGTTAAAGTTTTATCGTCAAGGTTTCATCTTCACAAACATGTTGCAATAGATTAATTCCTATAACAGTTTTTCTTGCAGCTTGAGGAAATATATTATTATTATTTTTTGTTTAATATAAATAAAGTAAGGGTTAAAATTTAACTAATTATACAGCGTCAATAAATTTAGCCAACAACAATAATTAATAGAAACTGAATATTTTGAGTAATAGGAGTTCTTATGTCCAACACTCTTTACCGCAATTGTTCAACGTGACCTCGCATTTACGAAGTACAAAATAATAACAATAAATGATAATGTTAGACTATTACCTAATCATCATATACAGATGCATATTTCGCTGTGTAACTGCTCAACAGTGCACATTTGTGGAAGGCGGTAGTTAATCGACCAACTGTCCGATAAATACGGAGGGCGAGGAAACATAAAGCGTATAAATACGAACTGTATATTTTTAGCGCAAGAAAAAAAATGGATAAGTATGAATTCCGATTAATTGGGTATTTAACGTATCTACGTTTTCTCATATTCACAGCCAAAATGCCGTCTTGGACAAATGTCTGGATTGCTTGCCTCTAGAGCGAGCCCTGGTACAGATGGATGTATCTAATTAAAGATACCCTAGTTCCATAATTTGTCGGCGGTATCACTACTACTGTTATACGCTCAACGTTTCGCTGTAGCTGTTGACCGCTTCTTCAGGATAACTGAACTAATTTTGCACTGTCCGACATTTTCCTTATACATATATGCTGTTGGTGCATTCAACCGTAAAGTTTGCTCTGAACTGAGAGTAACAGTTTTACGTAGTAAACTTCCGAGTATTGCCAAAGCGGTGCTGTTCATTTCTATTGACGGTCTTGTTCTCTTCTACTTCTACAGCTTCCCAGATGAGTCTTTTTTTCGTAGTTCTTGTTGGTGGCTATCACTTTTCATTCTTGAAGTCCATTTTATGTCCAGTCTCGTGTTGATGTTCTGCCACCGTTGACTCCTCGATCATTTTTAATCTTGCATTCCTTTCGTGTTCCTTTATACTTATCGCGACAGTGTTTCCTGCTTGTTCGACATAACACTGACGTAGCATTGACATGTTATCTTGTAGATACTTTCTGAGCGATTTTCGCCTGTCCTATTCTTAGTCCCGAGATGTACTAGAATATCCTATTTTCTCAGGATTCTTCTCACTTTCTCGGCGAATCCTGCTGCAGATAGTAAACGCGCTTACTTAACCACAGAATTAATGAAAGCACCTAACCACCGATGTGCATTGATGAGCTGTACAGCGAAACACGTGTCTGTACGTGGCGGCTAGGTGGTAGTCTAACTTCGTCAATTCTTTGGTTAATTAAGCTAGTTAGTTGATCCTTGCGGGCCTTAGAGATAGTAATTCCAGGGATTCCTGGTCGCAAGTGTAGAGTTTAAGTTATTCAGATGTAACTTTCCTTAAGGATAACTTAAGAGCCACATTAAAATCTTCGAGGTAATTCAAAAAAGGGTAATGATCTTATTGTATGTGCTTTAACTAATGCTTAAATGTACCATACTTTAGCTTCTCAAGTTTAATATTCAAAAAATAGAATTACACCATCCAGTTTTTGCGTTCTTATTTAAATTATAACGGGCGAGTTAAAATTTAACACGCAACAAAGTGCACATATTCCTTATTAATTCAAGAATTCATACAGCACGCGTTATTTCTCCCATCTCAAAGGAAAATATAAATCGCAATTAACAATGCTAAATCACTAGCCGTTTCTTAAGCGGTTAAACAACGCACAATAATAAATAAGGCTTTGGTTGTTCGGGTACATATTTGTTCTACATCTTGCAGTTCGCAATAATTTTAATGATTTCCGTTTTCGTACATGTCCCGTAAAAATTTTATTCACGCATCGATAAAAGCGTGCGATTATAACGACGAGACGTAAGACTGCTGTTCTTATTCCTATAATGAGTTCGATAAATAAAGAATAAGGTGGGCAATCTGGGCAATAACGTGCAACGGAAAGGTGATATAATAACAAAAAGCATTTTAATCTGCATTAAATGTAAAAATAGATAAAGTAGAATATTGCTTTTTCTTTGATGTTTCTCAATTTCAACAATAATAATACACAGATGGTATTTAAAACTCAAAGTGTTATAGGTAGATGATGAACAACACATAAGTATCGGCAAATCTCCGCACCATTCGTGCAGGACGATTCGTGTCCTCGAAACGGCCGTCCCGGACTAATTACTATGCTTCCTTGCTGTCATTATTAGATAGAGGATAGTTACTATTGGTTATTTCTTTCAATTGGAGTAATTAAATCGGCGGAAATCTTGAAAATCTATAGATGTAAATTGTAGAAACAGTTTGTATGAGGGCAGTGAAAAGTTCCAAGTTTCAACACGGAGACTCACCCGTAAAAAATAGTGCAATAAAACAAAATAATACAAAATTATAGTGATAACCGACGAATTACGTCATTATTAGCAATTTCGGGCCAGATAGTAGAAAATAATTAAAATAATCAATCAGCAATTTTTCAGACCTCTTCTAATTTGATTAAATATAGAATGTTGGCGATTGTTGCCCGTACGTTCTGTTCGGGAGGTATATGCGCCAATCATTTTGAATCGTTTGAGAGTTTCCATTTTGACAAACAGAAAAAAAAATATAGCAATTTATGTTGTGACGTTATAGCGTCTTAAGTAATGACGTATCTCCTGTGCTATCGTAAATGATCTAATTTAGCTAATGCTGATAATAGTATAACTTTCTCAAAAGTTATTTGCAACCGACAATATAAGCAATAGGAGATCTGTAAGAGGCTCGAATTCTGTGATCAATCAAGCGGTTCCATAAGACTCTGTTTTGGGAACTTCATCGTTGGGTACTTATGTTAATGAATTTAAAAATTCATTAATATGGAAATCCTTCATCAATAAGTAGATGATAGTTTAGAGTAGGTTGGTTTACAGAATCATCTTGTTGAAAAAACAGCAAAAAAAATACCGGCTGAAAATTGCCTTGACAGTATAAAAACATTTGAAAGAAAAACAAGATTTCACATGTTGAAATTATCATCAACCTTTCGACAACACTTTCGGCCATGAAGAGGTTCTTTTCCACAAACACAAAGATCTAGTTGTAGTAATAACTAGATCGTTGCGTCCGAAACATCTCGAATCTCGAATCCTGGCAATTCCTCCAGGATTAAGTCGAAATATTCCGATTCTCAAAATTATAAATTTACAAATTTTTTACATTTAAAATTTTTTGAGAGAAATTCTAATAGAAGTCTATTCTTACATCTTCAAACCTATCAAATAATATAATTTCTCTAAAAACTGATAAAAAATAAAACAAGCTTCACCAACAACAACAAAAAAAACAAAACAATAGTTATTGACTAATTTTCAGAAATATCACCTTCCTAATTTACTATTGTAAGACAAGAGAAAGATACTAGCAAATTTAATTAACCGAAGTATTATAATCGTAATCTTGAGAGAGAAACGAGCAAGTTGTTCACCGTGGCTAATTTTTATTGCCTCGATTACATAAAGCTTAATATGCTTTATTTAATAAAGCATTAATAAGCTTAACATTGTCTTTTGCAAAGTTTGAAAGAAGACCACGTGGCTTTCTTAGTATTTTATATTACTACAGTTTAAGGAAGGATTAAAAGTTCTGAGGAAACTGCGGCTAAATAGAACTTCGGCGAAAACTAATTTGTCAAAGCTACAAAGTTACGCGTAAAGGAAGACATAAAACCGAAGAATCACCTGATTATGTCCGCATGCATACAAACGCTGGGTAGTACTCATACAACAAATTTGTCTTCGCCTTAAACGCGACATAGATTATTAATATTTCACTCGGCGAATGCATGCGTCGGCCGCCGCTAAACTCCAATGCGATGCCCATTCCTTCGTCGATGCTGTCGTTTCTATTATTTTTTATTGTGCACCACGCGGTCGTCACGAACTGAGAGAGAGTTTGATCTTTTATTGCATTAACAGGTCGAATGGATTTAAAAATAAACTTCGGAACTGGGTGGATGGCCTCTTCGTTTTACCATGTCGGCTATTTTTAATTAGACCGCTTTGTAGTGGCCCGATGTACGTACGTAGATGTATACGTTTGCACGGATGTATATATGTGCAATTGTACGAAAAAGTTCTGTAATCTGTGGTTATTATTGGTTCAAAATCTTTTTCATTTTGAGAGTTTAACAAGTAGGTCTTCAAGTTTCAAGCTACATTTTGTACAGCGCGAACTTGAAATTACTAAACGATTTCAATGATGAGGGTTGTCTAAAAAGTTTCCGGCTTAAGACGGAAACACATATGTTGTCTCCAAATTCAGTTTTATTTCTCAACATGGTTTCCTTATAAGCTTATATACTTTTTCTAGCGATCCTCCCATCTTTTTAATCCGTCCAAATAGTAGTTGGCATCTTGCTCTGTAAAATAGTCGGTTACGAAATTTCTGTCCTCTGCCTACTTATCTAGGGCAAGATCTTGCATCAACTAAAAGGCCCATCCGCGGAGCTAACTCGCTCGAATATTACATTTTTTAATAGTAGCTGAACGCAATCGACTCAACAATCTCTATACTCAACGTGGAACCATTTATATTAATAAAGAATTACGTTCTTGGACCTATGTAGGTTGTTGTATATTATGAGGTCTTCCTTGTTCTGAAAAATGTTAGTTTTTGATGTACCTTATTTATTTTTCACTAAGTAAATTACTGTTTTGGCATTTACCCTCTATTTAATTGGGCAGGCTTCCAATTTCAACTTCTTCTTCTGAGAAATAAATGCGAAGAAAATAATTGCAAGTAATTAATATCTATTAAGTAATAAATTATGGCCATTTATTAGGAGTACGTGAATAAGAATTTTTTAACAAACCTCTTTCTTACTGGATCAATCTTATGCAGCCTACTTGCTTAACGTGGGTGCGTGAAAGTTATATAAATAAGATAAACTGGAACAACTAATATTATAAACAGAATTTAATTTTTATCAAACATGATCGTAGGTAACTTTTAACATGCCGATCCTAATCTTCTATATATTCTCCATGTCTTACATTTTAATGCAGAATCTATCTAAATTCTATTATACTGAATTATTTTGATTTTTCCTTTGTTCTTTAACACACTAAATTTTTGATTTGATGCAACGCTAAAGTATTTCGCCGAAAGAAAGTTTGACGAAGTTTTCTTACTTTATTTTTAATTGCAGGACAATTGTAATCGATGAAAACGATGAACATGGCCCTTTTTTCATTTTCCTTTTTGGCAAAGTAATATCGATAGCGCTGGAAAAATATTTCCAGAAATCGGTTCGTTTTTTTTTTTTTTTGTCATCGGAGAACATGTTTGCATCATGATACAATTATATCATACATACATTGGTGGTGGTCCCTGATGTAAGCGTAATCGAGAATTACAAAAAAATATGGATGGCGTTTACGACTGCGACCACACAGATTTCTGTATTTTATCAAGAAAAACCATAAAAAAGTAGTAAGTGCAAAATTGAACACATTAAAACAAATAAAAATCTATTATTTCTTTTCTTATAGATGATAAATCAGAAGAGACCATATTCTTGTCGTAAATTGGGCAATAAAATCGAAAATTTCCGTACTGCAAAGATTGTTTCTCAAAATAAAATATCGAATTTGGCGGTGTGAGGTATTTGGCGCGATAAAATTTAATGGTTTCAAAAAATTGACATTTTCCCGCATTAACTAAATTAAACCTTTCAGCTTAAGATGAACGTTTCTGATATACATGTGGCAAACAAACAAGCAAGGACTACAAGCGTAGTCTTAAAATTTATAGAAACGCCACGTTTGGGTTTGTAATTCTTGACATTTTGTCTTATTATTCTCTTCTTATTCTGAGTTGTTAAATGTGGCAATGAAACCATTTGATGCGGGTTATTGGAAAATGAAAAAGATATCGATATCGGTAATTTTAATAGAAAAATCAGTGAAAAACGAAAATGAATGACTTAAAATGTTACGCACTCGGTCAATAGTGATTGAAATGTGGTTCAAGTAGTCTTTATCATCATTAACTTTATAGTCACAATAATCTAAGATATTGACGGAGTGACCGCTTTAAAATTCGGTTTGCAATTCTGATATGTGATCACAGCACCATTGCTACCGCAGTATTCAGCTTATTTGAGCTCGTTCACTGCTTCCATCACCGAATTTCTCTCGAGTTGCTGGTGCAATAAGATGTAAATTGTAAAAAAATCCAATTACAACGAGCATGTAGCACGCAAAGAGGCATTTATTAGTGAAGATAATAGGGCAAAACGTATACAATATCTGAATTCTCTTAAAGATAAACCTTTGGAATTTTGGCGAAAGATGTTATTCACGATGTAAGGCAAGTCCAACATTTTCGGATCGGATGGACGACAAACGGTTTGCTGCAAACCGTGACCAGAACTACACAATGAAAATTTAGCATCCGTTACGAAGCGTGGGGGTGGTCATCTCGTTGTTTGGAGAAATATATTATACAACAGTGTTGGTTCAGTTGAAGGAATTTTAAAAGTCGAACGTTATTTAAATAAATTTTGGATGAAAAAGTTCCAAAAAGGTTGATGAATTAGAGTACTTAAACTACTTCCAGATGTTCCTCAAAATCTGGATTTAATTCTGAAAATCCTTCACATATATTGGAACCAGAAGTCGGCTACGTCTATGCCAAACAGATTGAAAGTGTCCTACATAAGATAGATACATATACTTTATTGCCTTCAAAATGTCGAATTAATTTAAATAAAGAGTTTGTCATTCAAAATTTTGAGTTGGATGGTAACATATGAAGTTTTATATGCAACTTGTATATGTGTCTTACATGTAGATAACGCTAATAATTTCTTTCATGGTGTCTGCATAGGGTGTTCAAGTACTTTGATCCAGTGAAGGTCGTTAATGTTATTATTTATCTTCTCCATCGAAGATTTGTTGGACAACTTTTTGCTTTGCTGGTTTATACGTCGGCATCAAATGCATGTTTACGACATTGTTTCTGAACTCGTTCTTTTTCAAAGCTTCACAGTTTATAATATTTGGAAATATTCCGAATTTAAGAACGCGCCACAAACTACAACATATACGCGTAAACCATTACTGAAATTACTTCTTTCGTCTTCCTGAACTCATTAACGAACGCCACGCATCTCTCATAATTTAGGCGAAAGAACGGACAAGATAAATAATAAAGTTCCTACATTATTATTAAAGGCTGTTTATAGAATCTATCCGTGCCGCGAAATCGTTAAGATAAATCGATGATAAAATCGTGAAAAATATAGACATAAGAACAATATATATTTCAAGAATTTCTCAGCACCTATTATCGTTCCGCTCCGTTCTGTAAACAATATAAAAACACGTATTTACAGCCTAATTTTACGAAAAGTATATGTTAAACAAATCAAGGATTTCTTAAACGATTTGAACATCATGAGCAGGAATGAACTTTAAATTATTATGGATATATGAATTTATAATTTCGAAAATCCAGAAGGATAAAATAAGAATGGATAAAACAACCGTTTCTTACGACAAGGGAACAATTAAGTAAGAGAAAGCGAATTAAAGAATATACTGCCAATAATTTCGAAATTTTGTATCGGTTATACTAATAAAATAAGGAAGGGTGGCTTCCGTAATGGAATTCTACCTCATAGAAGTGTAATTTTATTAAAGCGGTCCAACCTTAATCCACTAATTAACTCCGAAATTTTATTAAGGCGGGAAAGAAGATTATGCGGTTTCGGGCAAATTAAAAAAGTGTGTTGCCGCTGTACGTTCAAAGAGGAAATGCAGTTTTACATTACAAGACAGGAATAAGTCGGCCGGCTCCCGTATTATATCGATTTTGTGAGTGCATCGTTAACCACTTCCAGCGGAAAACTGATAATTGAATCGAGTGTCATTAAAAGCGCAATAAGAAATCAACGGCGTATTAAAAGAAAGCTTTGTGCCATTGTTTTTTTTTTGAAATTTTATAGCTAGAACCAATAAGTTAGAAATAACATTTGTTTCGATGAAGCGCTTGTTACTATCAGAACAAATCGAAGAAGACGACATATAGGTAGAAAACAATTTTTGCGATATACCATTCAACTTAATTAAATTGGATTGGACTGGACGTGGTTCTTGGAAATGAGCAAGAATGTGTAAGAGCACAGGTAGGGCGATTTGAAAAGCTGCCCCGTTACTGTTCTTTCTTATTTTTTTTTTCGCCTTTTCGGTTCATCCTTTGCAATTCACTGTTTCGACTTCAGGAGTGTCCTAGTGTACCCAAGTTTAATTTAGGAATGTTAGTCTATGTCAAAGCTTCGACTTATTTCCGTAGATCTGCTTTAACAAGGCTTTGGAAACGTTTATTCGGATAAGCTTTTGGTTCCGAGTGAGCAAGCTCCGCAACCAACGCGTGGTTAGCTTTTTCATGCTCATATGTTTGGTCAGAATATCAGAAATACGTTTTAACAAATAAAATTCATTAAAAAAAGTTGCAGAATACACAAAACCTTAATTCTCACCAACTCTAGTTAAAGAGATGCTATAAGTAGATGCTTACAAAAGTGATAATATATAAATTGATAAGATATAACGCTGGTTAATATGAAAGCCCCAAGAAACACAATAGGTCTACTACAGAAAAAAATAGAGATCTTGAGGTATCAGTGAGAGGTCATAAAACCATAATAATCAAAAAAAAAAAAAAAAAAAAAAACAGCAAAAGAATACTCCTCTAGTGAATAATAACATTGTCGTCCACGATGCAGAAGAAAGATTTCGTATTAAGAGAGAGTTGTATGAAGGAGAAGTAAGCGTAGACTTCGATGTAAATAGGGGGGTACTTTATACGTTATTGTTATTACATTGTAACAAAAACAAGCAAAGTTTAGTTTTTTACGCATAATCACATTCAGTTAATCTGCTCAAAGTAATGTATGGGAGGTTCCTGGATACCGTAGATAAACTTAAAGGAGCATCTTGGGCTTTTCTGCGATTGTCCTGCTAGCCTAAACAAGAGTTATAAATAACACAGGAATAATTAAATCTAGACAAAATAAGAGAGGCACAAAGGGTTGTTTTGCGCAGCATCACTGTTAGAGAACTCTTGGTAAGACACTACATGCTGCCTAAATCACATCACAGCCGATCGTGAGACTCAAGTTCTTGAATACTTCTGAACAACATCTGGATTTATTCAGGAATTCATAGATCAACTGAATTTTTTTTTTTCACGCGCTCTAGGTCGATCAATAACGATGACTGCCAAATTTAATTTGACGGTTATGGTTGAACTTTTTCGATGTTGTCGGTAGTAGTTGCAGTTCTTGCCCGTTCCGAACGAACTGACGGAATCACATTTACATTCATCTACCCAAAAAACCGATTTGCAAGGAAGTATTAAGCAGAAAGAACGTATTATTTCGTATTTTAAACTTTGCAATAAACATTCCTAGGTTGTCAAATCTATTTTTTTTATAGATTGTTAATAAACTGCGACTAGATGGAATTCTTGCTTGTACAAGGATACTTCTATTTCAAACGGATTATGCTGTACATTGGAATAGAATACGTCCCGCTATTGTTTCTGTTGTGAATGTTCACAACTTTTTTCTTATTCATTTTTTGAAAGGAGTAGTCTATGTCATTTGTTACAGTTTGCCATATATACATTATCAAACTGTTAACATTATCCTGATTAGTACGAAGTAACTTTGCCTTTTGTTAAGTATTAGCGCAGTAAGTACGACAAATAATTTGGAGAAAAGAGGCGTAAACATTTTTGAGCACACCGGTGCCACGCGTCGAATACGAAATCGTTTATATAAGTTCAATAATCCCGACTCTAATTGGCAAGCGTACAAACGCATTCACCTTCTCAACCAATAAACGAGTATACAGGCACTATTTTGGAAGAGGATAGGTGCAAACACGCGCCGAATCTATAAACTTTATTAGATAGATACACACGGTAGCCGTAAAGAATTTATTCAAAGGCATATGGTTACTCACTTGTACGGTAAGAGGACGTACAGAATGCAAAAATATCATTTATTGTTGTCTTTCTGAAAAGTTGAAAGAGACCATAGAGAAGAGAGGATAGAAAACCGGAAGCGGTATAGAAGAGAGTCTTTTTGGTCGATTTTAATATGGACAACGCGAACGATCTATAAAATTAATGTACACACGATAAATTATTGTTGTGTACGTTGTTCCAGCAACCAAGCGTCGCGTATCGCCTACTGCATAAACAACAATAAATCTAGTGCTAAACACAAAGTACAAATTCGGCAATAAATAACTGCATATAATTTACAAGAGTACCTTTTTGAAATTGTATTCTGGTTAGAAGAAGCTTACTTTTAGAACTGCATTTTTTATGCGGTTATTACTGCAAACAAAAAAATCTCTCAACATTGCTGCAAAGTACTGAGGTCATCACATCTGAAATGAAAACTTCACGTTATGGTAATGAATGATACTGCGTAAGATTGCCAAGGTTGTAGGCATCTCAGTTAACGGGCCGCGTAATATTAGAGTGCACGGCCACTTAATGGTGAACATTTTGTTAACTTTTGGACCGCGTCAGCAAAGCTTTGAAGGGGGAGCGTCCATATTTGGCGAAGAAAAGAATTTCTTCAAGAGAATGCACCCGTGTATAGTTGTGTCGTCGTCATGGCAAAATTCTACGAGGAATAGGAATTGCTTTTGCGCCAGCCATGTTCACCAGATTTAGTCCCCAGTGATTATTTCCTATTTCCGAGTCATCGATGGAAAAAGGTTTGACTCAAACCATGAAGTGATTGCAGAAACAAATGCTTATTTTGCGGGGTTAGAGGAATCGTATTTTTTTAACAGCATACGAAAGGTAAATAAACGTTGGATTAAGTGTATCGACCTATCAGAAGACTATGTTGAAAAATAAAACGGGTATTACACGTATAAAATGCATTTTCTCGTTAAGGCCGGGCTCTCTAACGGTCTCATCTCGTACATAACATATTTTTGTATATTTCTTGACATAATCTCCGTAAAGGTGGAATTATTTCCTTTTTGCAGCGACTAGATAGACTCGCGTCTATCCGCCTCATGAGAATGGATTCGTGTTGTCTGCTGGTCTCCCCGAGAGTTGAAAAAACACGAACCTGTCTAGTTTCTGTAAGAATAATTTTATCCGCCTTTATTTTCTCTATTCCTATCAGCATGGCACTACTTCTTGTTAACGGCACTTTGAAATTTCTCCTGCTTCGCAAAGTGTTTTCCTGTCAAAAATTGTTTTCAAGGTCTGAATAGATGAAAAACTGAGAAGGCTAGATCTAAAGAGAATGTCGCAAGACGTCATCATTCTACCGTTCTTTTTAGAAGGAGTAATATCTCTCACTATTAATGTTTGTGCAAATATAATTCATGGTCACAAGAAATGTCCATCGTTCTTCAAATAGGTTAACTTCTTGACGATAATGATGGTTAACGTATCTGCAATGAATATCAATTCTTTGAAAAAACCATCTCTGTTTTTCAGGATCATTTTTCATGATACCGAAGAGTTCAGATGTATTTTTTTATTCATATTTCACTTCATTGCTTGATTTTCAGGGTTGCCACAGAAATCTTAGTATTAATTTTCCTGACCAATTTTTAAAAATTTTCTCGACTTTGGACTTTACCAGGTATTAGCTAAAAGAACATTTTTTTTCTTAATACGGCCCCTACAATTCTCATAATCCGCCAAAATTAGTAATATATATGAGGTTAACTAGGAAAATACACCTTTAGTCGATTTTGAGATTTTGATGTATTCGATTAGAGGGCTTTAAAACTTATGAGCGAAATTTTATGGCTTGCTACTATAGACTAAAAGACAATTTTGTCAATTAATTTTGGAAGGAGCGCATTTTGGAACTAAATAACATTATTTTCTCTAATCTTCTTGGATTATTCGCAATCATCCCTGACATTTGGCCCGAACCTCTAATGTTACCTAACTTTAAAATTTTTTGAAAATTTTCCTCGTCTTTCTTACTTTCCCTGTTTTTCCAGGTTTGTGGTAATCTCGATATCATTACTTCTGCATTTCTTGTATTATCCGCTGTACACCTATACCTTATTTGCATATTCACACCTGCTTTAGTTTATCGATAATCTTTGTGGAAAATATATAATAGAGAATAAACGGGTGCACAACAATTGCAACAATTCTACAACAATTGCATACGTTTCATTGCGCAAAAACTAACAAAAACGAAACTTATTGACAGAATAATTATTAAAAACGAAGCCTTTATCAGCTCGCCGGCCATCTTCGCCGGCGCGAAAAGATAAAGTTCAAAGAAAACGTGCTACTTATTAGCGCGAACACAAAAAATACTTATCTCGGCGATAAACATAATTTGTTACTAATCGAGAATGCAGTAAACAAATTAGTATTTCTCGTTCGCGTATCGTACACAAAGAAAGCAAACGTTTGGTGCGATTTGATCGATGCTCCGCGCGTAAATAAACGTTCTTTTGTAATCTGCGTGGCGTGCTTGCGATATCTTGGATTTTGAACGCGCTATGTACGCACGGATTAATTTTCTTGATATCGGATTGCTTGCTAATTTCTTGTTTTGTTCGTATTATATATAACAACGTATTAAATAAATTAATTTAATATAAAAATGGCGATTATGTCCTCTTGTTTGGTTGATTTTAGCCGCCTCAAATTCAATTCCACGACATCTGTGCAGCACTCAAGGAAATTATATTAGCTCAACACTGTAAAAAGTCGAATGAATTTACAAACTGTGAGGTACTATATTTTTTAAAGTATTGTTACATTAATCTGTAAACAGGCGAATTTTTTTTTAGTCCTTCTGATGCAGATGTCTCTTATAATTGGAGATTGGATTGAAGTGAAATTGCAAAAGGATTTTCGAGATTTTCTTCTCTTATCTTTATACTTCATTCACTGTAAGACTGCAGCGACAGAAGAGATCCCTGAAAAATCCCTGGCTTGTCCATACGTCTTGTTATCATTGAATTTTTTTTATTTTTTGCATTGCGCTCTTATCACTAAAAACAAAAATATTGCTATTTCCAAAGTAGTTTTTAGCACCTGAGCTTCTGAGTAGCTTCCGAAAATGCAACAATATACTAGAGTGTCCCGGTGAAAGAAACGAATAGAAATTTTAACTAGAAAAGGATAGCCTGAAGAGATCCGATCAACATGAATATATAAATGAAACTTGAATACACCAGTACACTCATGAATAGAGAGGATAAAGACGGATGAAATTATTATTTTTTTTGCAAAGACTAAACAAACTCGTGCTTTGTCGACTCTCGGGAACACCAGTAGTCAATACGAATCCATTTCTATGAGGCGCACAGGCACAAGTCTATCTAGTCTTTCCTGTAGCCTTTGTCAACTCTACTCATGAAGCTCCGAAGAAAGCGAAAACTACTCCATCGGTTGCGTAAGTGACCGTTTTTCGGAAGTTATGAAGTTATGTCTACCGACTATCTTAAATAGAAAAAAAAAACAATATTACTCATCTTTAGTTGATAAGCAGCAAGCAGAACTTTCGGAATGGGGATCGTATTTGATGAAAAAGAAAGACTTCATCAAGATGACGGGCCGTCTCATACTATAGTGATCGCCATGGCAAAAAATTTAGAAGGTGGTCTTATTTACCAAATCTGGATCTCACTATTTTCTATTTTCTACTTCCTAGACTTAACATTCAGATCGGCGTACAGCTACTGTATTCCTAAACAGCTGCTTTGCCAAGCAAGATGCCAATGACTGTATGTACATACAAAGAATTTTAAAAAATCATTTCTTCATCATTTACTTTATACTAACCCTGCATATTAATGTAAAGTTACATCAACGATCGTAAGTTCCTTAGTTGTCCGCGACTTTGGCGAAATTTTACAAAATTCGTTTACATATCGAATTTGGGTTTACGGCGCCGTACGAAGAATCCTTTTATTCTTCGTACGGCAGCGACAAAACAAGAGGAAGCTTCATGAAATTGAGAGCGAAGCGTCGGCATTCTTATGCAATTACGACGCGGTTTCGACTCGGAAACCCAAATTCTTTACAAGAAAGCAACGACCGCGAAAGTCTACAACAACATATTCGCTTATATATATTACATTATTTGACAATTCTACGACGATTAGTGGACCAATGGTTTTAACTTTGTGACTCAGACCGCATCCCTTCATACGTTCAAACCACCCTCTCGTTACTAGGTTCGATGCGTATGAATAAATTATCCGTATTATCTTTACCACATGTACCAGTTATAAGAATCGGAGGGAAACGTATGCACGTCCTCTACTTAATTTGGCATGTTCTAATATGTTATTTTTTTGTTCAGCGTACCATTCATTTGTGTACAGAATGTTTCTTAACAGGAAGCCGAGAAAACGACAACAAAACAGCCAAAAAAATGTTAGCAATCTTGTGTTTAACAACTTTTATACCAAGTAGATTACCGACAAAAACATTTTCATATTGTGACGCTGTTGACACCGGAGTTAGTAAGAAAATAGCGCGAAAACCTAATTAATGTAAAATTACAGCTTTCCATGTAATCCGTTCTTATTTCGGAGCTTCATATCGATAGTTGAAATTGATCTTATGTGTATTGATTATATGGAAGATGATTACTGAATAATCTAGGATCGTACAGTTCGGTCAAAATTATAAATATAATTCGGAAAATCCACTATTAATAGTAAAGCAATATGGATAGTTCGAACATCTGTAACATTTCCGAGATCCGTCTTTGTGTTGTGAATTAAGATCTATTTTTTTAAATACTTTAGTGTCAAGTCGATTTGATAAGTTTAGAATGTCTAACAATTAATCATAATGTTCCGTTTTTTTTTTTTTCTATTCCGACGAGAATAATTTAAAATCGCTTCGCTTATGTCGCGACAATCTATGGGTCTGCATAAATAGTCTTCGCGAGACGTTTAGTATTTATAAACATGAAGTAACGACGGTGCCAAGTCTACGTGTGAAACATCCTCCTTGAAACGAAATAGCGCGACTGTAAGTAAGTACATCGGCGACTATTTCAGATGACGTAAGATCTCTCAATGCAACTTTCGACGACAACATAGTGTACCTCGTCTTCTTTTTCTCTGCCGTTCTCCATCTAATCCCTCCTTGATTTTTTTTTTAACTTTCCGATAGAGGTACGTACTACTACCGTGCAGATGTGATTAGTGACGTCGTGCGCGGATAACTACTGTACAAGTACGTATACTACGCGCCATACACTTAATAACGATAAAATAAAACTACGTTTACGAATTGACGCGGATTATATAGATTGATAAGGTAAATATTTTAACGAAAGTGTTAAAAGGAATTTATGTGAATTCTTCGTTGCTTCAATTTCCGTAGTGCCCTGTTGTTTATCACTTCGCCATCGATGATTTTACGAGGCATCGAATCAAGATTCTTCGATCAAGAAAGGGCCCAGAATTCTTGTTTTACTGTTGGTATTTTTAGAAAGATAATGATTTTAAAACGTTGATAACTTATAATAAATTTTCGTTGGGAGCACAAATTCTTCTGTATTTTTTTTTTTTAACTAGATACATTGTTTTAAACCAAATAAAAAAATAAAATAAAAAGTAGGGTAACTTTTTATTCGATTTTTGGTGTCTACGATACATTTGTAATAATTGTTCTTATAACTGCTACTAACCCACCTGTTGCGCTTCCTGAGAAAATAATAATTTTACAAATGGAGAACCTAGAGTGGAACAATTTGAAGATATGACTTTTACATTACTATCGCCCGTTGCCATTTTTCAAACGTCGCTGTATACAATTTCACATAGATTTATAAGTTAGTTTTGATCTGAGACCATTCCTACAAGGCGCCCTCTTAAAATGGAAAAGGAACAATACCGTTTAGCAATTCGCTGTCTATTTTTTGATGGAAAAATATGCGAAGAATTGAAAGCAAAGTTGGGCGCTGTTTACAAGGATCTTAACCATCTATGACAACTGCTAGATATTGTTTTAATGAATCCAAACGCGGGCGCTGTGGCCGATGATATCATTGAAAAAATGCGGGATATGGGTCTCTGATCGTCGAACGAAAATGGGCCAAGTGGCAGAATCCATTGGTGTATCGCGCGGGATGACTGCTGATAAAATTTATATTTTATAGTAAATGTTAGGATCGAGAAGGCTGCGGCAGCGATGCCTGTATCCATTATTACACGTCTCAGAATAAACGACAGTCGAAATAAGGGTCTTTTCAAGTTCCATCGGCTACGAATTTTTGGAAATAGAAGGAAATAATGCTCATCGACTTTTTGGAGAAAGGACGCACGATCACGGGGCATTGCTCCGGTAAATTATTGGACCACTTCGATGAGAAATTGAAGAAGATATGGTTGCGGGATGAATTGCCCCATTCACCTTACCGGCCCGACCTGGATTTCCGCGACTTCTCTTTTTTTTGTCAATATGGAAACGTAGGTCGCAGGGAACAACTTCAGTTCAAACGACCGAGGCAGATACATATTTCGAGGAATTTGGAAAAACGTATTATTTTTGAAGGTGTTAAAGTAATGACGGGGAAGTTGGGAAAACTGCAACTTACTAAAACGAAGAGCTCTTCAGAAAGCATTTTAAAAAGACTTTGAGCTCTTTGTAAGAATGACCGCTGACCATTGGCGTACCAATGTCCTAAAAATGAATAACCTCTGAAAGAACTATTAATTTATCCAAGTCTCCCCGTGTTAGTAAAGCTAAGTGTTTCAACTTTTTATTCCTTCACCAATCTCCTGATAATCAAGACCTTTTATTTTTCACGATTATCAACCTTTTTCCTTTGTTTCTTATCCGATAAATATTACTTCCTTTCCATTATAACTCGTTTCTGTACATACGGCTGGTAGTGCACGCATGACGTTTGTCGCAACAATAATAAATACACTTCTCAGCCATGCAGTCTGCTACCGCTGGAAAATTTCAGTCCAATCAGCATTCCATTGAACGAACGTAATTATGAGAACCGTACGTACCTTAAATCTAATGCGATGCAATCTGAACGCTTTGCGTTTTCACGATTATGCTGATTGATGTGGAATGGAACTTGAAAGGAAGAAAAAACCGAGGACGAATGAAATGCGAAGTGCTTAGCCGCGCTACCTATTCCTACCTATCTTATTTATTTATTTGTTTACGTAGTAGTTATTTATATAATGCAATGTACGTACTCTTGTTGAAGTGGCAAAAGAAAGCAAATAGAACATGATTTCACATAGAAATGCACTCGTTGCAATTAGTTAGTTGCGAATAAATTGAATGTCGCTGGATAGCTGATAATTGGCTCCACGGTTAATGGGGTTTCTTTGGGTGATATTGGTAATTGCTATTTGGGTTTTTTCCTTAAAGAGGAACGCGACAAAATTACATAGAATTTAAGCGAATGTTTTCATTGGCAATCACTTATTGCCTTGATTTCTTTTTTTTAAGTTAACGTTTCGACAACTAAATAAAATAATATAATTACCTACATTAAGTAAGTAAGCGCTTAAGCTGCCTCTGAATTCGAAGCAAAATCCTTGAGGTGAGCAATAATCGCTTTGAAGTGGAAGCTTGCTAAAAGCTGAGTTCCATGTACCGTGTGTCTAAAAAGGAACACCCAATTTTCATAATGTTGTTATTAAGTGATTTAATTTTTACAAGAGAATCAGCTTTTTTTTCCAATAAAAATTAATCTATTATTTTCCGAATACAACGATACTTCCGTTTTCTTGCGGTAGAAAGTAACATTGGGAAATTGTAATCGACGACATGGACTGTTCTCAGTTAAGTCCTGTAGTAAATGTACTTTATAAGGATGGAATTTTTCAAACAAAACATTCAATTTAAAAATTTAAAAAAGTTGCGTTTGATGAAGGCAAAAGGGTTAAAATATTTTTAGTGATGTAGGTAAACAACGCAACTGGTATGTTCGTTCAATACATAAAATTATGTTCACATTTAGTGCTGCATCAACATTGTTTTATGCTGCAGCAACACTATATTTAGAGTCATTCTAATGTTTAAATAACTAAAGTTGGCCACTTACTGTGCGTTTCACAAAATTAGCTAGAAACTAGACCGACTCGGGTTTTGTCAACATGAATCCATTCTCATGAAGCGGATAGACACGATTCTGTCTAATCGCTGCAAAAAAGGAATAATTCCACCTGCCTTTGTCATCTCTACTCATGACATGAATAACTAATGTGTAAATATGTACACATTAAATTTGGAAGCTAATTGAGCCGATGTGCATGCGAAAGATGGCTTTTCACTTACCTCTGTAAACACCAACTACGTATAACAAATGACATGTGATGTAGCGGTTGATAGTCAAACTGCTGCACTGCACTATATTTGGTGGAAATAATACAATATTTACGATGAATTGGTTGATGTTGGATCAAGACAAAATAGTGTTGAATGTAAAATGTGAACACAAAAGGTAGTATTGAATCAAATATAGTAAGTGTTGAGTTAAACGAATTTTGAGCAACTCAATGGAAAAACGGGCACATTTATTTATGTTGAATTAACGCAATGATTTTTCTCGGTGTACTTTGTGCAGGATTTTTTAGAAAATCATTAAATAATAAAGTTATGAATTATTTTTTCGAAGTGCTGTACAAATGCTTTAATACATTTTAGATAATTTTGGGTTTGAGAAAAACGTGCCTAATCAATTGCAACACTTACAGATGAATAACATTTAGGTATTGAATAGTAAACGTTTCTGGCATTAAAGTCTCTTGTGGTGGAGAGGCTAGCATGCCTGTCCGACAGGTTCGATTTTTTACGTTCTTATTAATTACGCCGAAGGTAACAAGGAAATTCCAAATTTGATGTAGAGTTATATTTCCTTTTTGTATTATCAAATCATTATGTAACCTGATATAAAATTTTTCATAGAGAAAAAAAATTATGTAACTTTAATATTTTACGGCATATAAAAAATTGTAATTTTAGCTCCGAAAAAGTTAAAAAAAATATTATTTTCTAACGATAAGCTTAAAAATTAGGACTTCTTACAGCTACCGTAGACTGCAGATAAGGAGATGATCAAATTGATAAACAACTTCCAGTTTAATAAAGGATGCCGTTTATAAAACTATGCAATTAAAAATTAAAAAATAGCATTTAATCCCGAAAAATCCATCTAATTAACGAAATAAAAATTTCATTAAAGGCCGGCAGGATTCGAACCTACAACTGTTATTTGTTGGACGGGCGTTGTTCTTCGTTTGAGAAATCTTTATTTAGCTAGCACAATGTTATATTAATCTACAATTTGCAAATTCTGTACATTTACTTGTTTATTTATTATTTATACATATAATTCTTCAATATTTACATATTTACAATTTAGTACACTTGCATTTTAATTCTTTTTTTCTTGTTATTTAATTTCAATATGCACAAAATATCAAATTTTTATTCAACATTTGCAGAATTGGGAGGAACATCATGAAAATTTCCAATTATCTTCAATAATTCATATTATTGATGCATCTTTTTGTAAGAACACACAAAAAACCAACACAACTATTTTGAAACCAGCTGTTTAATTTATGTCAGCCATTAAGAGTATCAACTCGTCGGATTGGCATTTCGGGAACAACGGATAAACATGAATATATTTTAATAGTAGATGCATTTTTTCACAGAAATTTACTTCTAATCAACGAATATGTATTTTACATGCGTTTAGAACTATTAAAAAACAACCAAAGAAATAATCTGTAGAGAACAAGGAAGAATATAAACTCAAAAGGCAAAAAGAAAACCTGCAGAGGAGATTTAAAAGAAAGGTGTTTGGAATATTAACTAAAAAAAAAAAAGAAGGAACAGAGAATTTCAAGAAGGATTTAAAAACAAACATAACGCATCATAGCTATTATACTGTAAGTAAATTAAAACAATTTCTATAAAAATCATTGGAAATAAGTGGAAAGATCCTTTTTATTATATATATTTTTTTAATTTATTAGAATATATTAATACTCGCTCAATGCACTTGTCTTCGTTTTCTTTTGTTCGGTATTATATGTCCGCTTAAAGATATATCGTCTATATAATAACGCTTCCTCAGTTTTCGTTTACTATCGGTATATTCTTAGGGTGTCGCACAAATAAAACACATCAAAAGATCTTATTGAGCGTAATTTTTGAGCATTTTGAGGAGTATGGTTCTGGATGAGCTGGGAAGTTAGAGAAATGTTTTTTGGCGGTTGCAGATTTTGCGAGGAATATTTCGAAGGATGGATAAGACTTTCACGGAAGTACTCCGCTTGGCTTTAGCCGAACGCTAACACTAAACTACAGCCTCCAAACGCAAAGATTATTTCAACGTCAGCAGATGTATTGTAATATCTCAAAATGTTGAATTTTCACAGGCTCGAATCCTATCAAGCGTCTAATAAGATTTTGTTACTGATCAATTAAATTTAGTTACATCGGTAAGATCAAGGAAACATTGATTATTCGTCGATGGAAGCATTGTATACAGCATTTAACCTTATTTGTTCAAAAGGAGCGTAGTATTCGAGAAGTGTGACTGTCGTGACCGCTTAATTTCCTCCACACCATATTTCATTGTATATACGTACGCGCTATGTGGGTATTATACGTGCATTTTACGCTATTAACAATCTAGCTGTTGAAATGGTAAATAATTGCTGGACTACGTAAAACATTTCTCAAACCAATCACATTCTAATATGACTAATAAAGGAGCCGATCGTTTTGTAAAAAAAAAAAAACGCGCATATATTTAGTCCGAGAGATAAACGTACCCAATAACAGTGCGATTTCACAATCAATAGAATATAACACATACATACATATCTAAACATACTTTTGCCGGATAAAATAAATCAACACAGAACGCCATTCGTACTGTATGCGTCCATGCAATAGAGATATTAACTCTTACATTATTTTAAGCACCTAATACGTATTTCCAATAGCCGTTACGTTTACTGCTGGTGGTGTGTTAAGCAAGTATTCCGCGAGATCATACATTACGCTTAATTAATATTTATTATTTAGAGACATTATAGGCTCGGCAATCAGATAAAGTTTTACATGTCCAGCGAGTTTAATTCATGAATTACAAATTAGGCTGCGCGTACCGAGGGAGACCGGGACATTATTGGTGTTTTAGCTTACCTCCTACTGTTTCGGCGAACATGACTGATTAGATTTGTATTATGTTTATTATTTCTTTTTAAATTACGATCACCGCTGGAATCAGACACGTCGGAATTTACATCGGATTGCGGCGCAGCAACGATCGTTCTTGAAGCTTGATTTGATTGCTTTTAAAATCGCCGTAGTAAAATGTTTTTTTTTTTGTTTTATTGCGAAGTACTTATATTCATCTATTATTGTATGAGATAAATTCGGCAGCCACACTTGACGTTTTTAAGAGACTATGTTCTACTGCTCTCGTTGGCGTCTATTTAAAACCGAAAATCTCTGCCAATAAATGTTTTTCGTTTTGGAAATCGCTCGTGCCGAGGAATTAGTTCGATATAAATTTATTATTGGTCCTTCACTTGAAATAGCGAAATATTTTTGAACAGTAACTTAAGAATTAAGTTTTTTGACCCGTCACGTATGTCAGAATGGCATCAGTTTTACGATGCGTTTGGTTGTCTAGTGTATCAAAAGGCCGCTGATAGCCGTGTAAGCAAGGTTGGTTGGCCTGAGGGATTTTTTCCCGATAATCAGAGCATATAATTAACTCATTGTAACCTGTATTGTATAACCTACAGTTAAATTTTCAGTCTTGAGTGTTGACCGGTTTTTGATTAAAAAAAATCTTTCGGAAAATTATTAATCATATCTCACGAGGCTTTTCCGATTGGAGCAAAAAAAGGAAATGACTAGGTCTTCATTAATCACACGCTCAATTATATTAGTTTTATCAGCCCAATCATCACAATTGTTTTCTGGACGATTCAAGTGCTACGCAATAGAAAAGAAGCTTCTTTAGGCCGTCTTGGTATTTTCGAAATGCGTCTTGCAAATGTACAGTAAGCAATTGCTGCTAAATGTGAACGTCCTTAACACATTCATACACATATCTCCGTATAGCAGAATATGCGAACATAGCCAATATCTTGCAGTTGACGTGACGAGATTAAACTTGTGGTTTTATTTTTTTTCGATTTCTGACGAACTGCAGATTAATTGAATCTGACTTATTCATCATTTCAGCTAAACATATCATTTGCTTACATTGGAATGTAAGCATATATAATGTAAACTAGCAAATAAGTCATCAGAAGTGACGTTTTGAAACAGAAACTTTTTGTTTAACTTTTCACAAATTGGGCATTTTGAATCCGTTGTGCTCACTGAAGCCATATTTTAATTAAGAGTAGTTAATTGCAGCACTGAGAGGAAGAAAGGAATCCAACAAACCGGAAGGTGTTGGACATTTATGTGTTCATTTAACTAAACATATGTTCATTCAACACTTTAGCGAGTATTATATCCAGTTCACTTACCAAACAGAACACATTTCAATTATTTTTCATGCATCGACATTTTATTAGAGGAAATGAATTTTTCAGGTAAGAAATGTTAATGCAGATAATCTTTCAATGTTAAAAAAAAAAACCGTTAATTGTCGTATTTATACTATACGTATAAATTACTTATTCTCATGTAGGTATTTAGTATGCACATACATACATTTTTGTTTTGTTTAAATTTTATAAAGAAGATGTATTTACGTCTTGTTACCACATGCCGATAGGCGACATTTCTAATGAACACCCGGCAAAATGAAATTCGGGGAGGGGATGATACTATCTGGTGCTTCCATAATGCACCAGTTGCGAATAGGTTGCATAAGCAATTGGCTAGAGTATAAACTCGAAAATAAGAAAAATCACTAAGAACCTAGGCAAAGTTGAAACTACCTACTGAATAAATTCTAAATTCTTTAAATTAGAGGATTAGTACAACTTTCATTACTATTAAATATTTTCTACGACACGAACACATGCTTTTGATGTGATATGGATGCAGAACCAAGTACAAGCACTGCTGGTGGTACCCGTGTTTACTACCCTCCGAAAAAGCGCGAAGCCTTGTTATTTGCGCAGTAAAGGTCATTAACAAGAAATTTCTAACCGATACACCTACCATTAAGAAACTTAAAATGACAATAATAGATTTCTGAAGTAGTAGGTTAGCAACTACTAGCAGCACTGTATAAAATCACAAGACAATAGGACCCTAAGAATATAACTGTGCGGTCCCTTCATTGGAATCCTTCGAGGAGTCTGTGAAAATCGCTATTCATCAGATCGTTTACGGTATGTTCAGCGAAAATAAACTGCCAACAATACGGCATGTAAGAAGTAATAGTGATTTACCAAACATAAGTCAAATAACGTTGTACCGAAAATAATGAAGCAAATAAATTTTAAGTAAGAAAATAGTAAAACATACATACATAAAACGGAGCGGAAATAATATTTTAACTGACAAGATGATATCGTAAAATGGCGGTGACAATATCTCGGGGATATTTCACCACCTTCAAAGTAGGGCAATTTCTTGAACTTGAACTTGAATGAGGGTCATCCGGTACAAAAAGCATGGACTGATGCAAATATTCATAGTTTTAGATTGCGAGATTCTCTCCGAGAAAAGGCGTCGCCTTATATTGTTGCACATGAGGAATTCTGGTGGTATTGAGGAACATGTCTTGTTATTGTTTGAAAAATATTGGATCACTGTGAGGAAAAAAGAGAAATACAATTCGTATGTTACTGATGAAATCGCAAAATCGAAAAACAAAATCGTTCTACGATTACCTCTTTACCATTGCGAATTGAATTCTATTGAGTTAGCGTGAACTCAATTAAAAAAATTAAATAGTTGCAAAAAGTAAACAATTTAAATTAGCAGAAGTTAATTTGCTCAGGGACCGTGGAAAATGCTCAGCAAAAATATATAAACAACGTTATTAAAGAAGCTCGTATGATAAATTTAGATTTCGCAACCATTGACGGTGTCATGGAACCATTCATCATTGGGATTGTGAAGGACGGCGACACTGAAGATTTCGAATGTTCAAAATCATTAGGTAGATTTAATTTTATTTGGCCACCAACACTTCATAAGTTTACAACAATTTTTTTGTACATAAATGTGTGTATTTAATTTTTGTAAATAACTGTTCGTATTACAGTTGTATAGTATGCTAATATTCTTTAATAACGCATATTTTCATATTTAATTTCTTGGAGAACAGCAAAGACCAAAGATTATTTATTTGAAATGATTTTTTCTTTATTTATCAGCAATTGCGATATACAATATTTTCTTAAAATGATTACATACGTGTCCAAATGGAAGCTATGTAGGTTTCGGCATTATCAAATAATTAGTAAATTTATTAAACCTTCCAATTATGTAATATTCCATATGCAAATATTATTTCTTTGTTTTCTAAAAATCAGCAGCGAACCAAGAACAGATATTATATTACGATAGATCTTTCTTGCTAAATTTGTAGCGTTATGAAGGAAAATCTAGGACTTTAAACGTGGATTGAAGGAATATGCTAAGAAACTATATTTTACTTCAAAGGAACAAGATTATCTCTGAGCCGTGCCGTATAAATATTTAATAAGCGGCATAAATCAGTTACTAATTACCTAATTAAGATTCCTCTGTGATTACTACAGAGGACAAAAACGAGTGAAATCATGCCTTTTTGCAGCGACTAGACAGACTCGTGTCTATTCGTCTCATAAGAAAGGGTTCGTGTTGGTGGTTGCTGGTTTCACCCAAACTCAACAAAACACGAGTATGTCTAGTCACTGTAAAACAAGTAATATTTCACTCGCTTTTGTCCTCTCTAGTGATTACAAACTATAAGGGATACTACAAGGAATGTTCTCCTTGATACGTACAAAAATAAACGTATTTTAATCAATAATTATTTTAAACAGAATTTTGAAATAATTATCGTTCAAGATATAAAATGAACAACACTTTCTGTCTATGTTGCAATCTCTTCTATGCGTCTTCTACTCTAAAAGAGATAAATTTAACCGATTTCGTTACTACGAGTTCTTGTAAATCCTCGTATTGGAAGCCTTTTCGCAACTGAATAACTTGATAACGAATTTCCTACGTTCCACGGCTTTTATTAAGAAACAGTCGCATTTTAGAAATGTTTAAAGGTTCCCCACTCTAAGACACATCATAAATGAGCATTTCTATCCATAAACGAAAAGCCTCGAGTTGTGCAAGAAGTTTCTTAAGCTAAATTAGGGCGGCGAATTTGATTGATCGCCGTCAATGGGACAAAATCCATTTAATTATCAAATGTCCATCAAAGAGTACGTGCAGTGTTTGCCGCCACTGGCACGTTTGGATTTCGTCGCTCTCCCTCAAAAAGAAGCATGTCCAAGCGATAAAACAATTGGAGTTTTGCAAACTATTCAATCTTTAAATTGCTGCAATACCGCTTCTGTGTTTTCTAGCGCTCCAATTTGACTAGTTACAACAACAACTCAACTTACCACAGAGTACATTTTTTTGACTTTTATCTGAATTAGATTCGTTTAGAAATAAGACATGGCTCACGTTTGAAAACAAGTTCAACGTTTTTCTCTTTGTTATTCCGCTTAGTTTCTCATCGTTAAAATTTAAAAGCCCTTATACACCTCCATTTGTTTGCATAATTCGCGTCACATTTTATGACCTTTCCACGTTAAGTGTTTGCCTATCAATTTCCGGGCTAATTAAAGGAAAGAAGCTACATGGCTAAGACTAATAAAGAATACGCATTGGGAATCGTAAAATAGGCACCCCTATACGCTGGTTGCAACGGTCCCTCTCTCTAAAACGATAGCCATTACATACATGGACGTGTACCCTATTGCTGTGTACCCACACACATTTCATTTCGCTTACACTTTTAGCCGTCAGCAAGAGCGGAAGGAAAAATACGACACTTTTCACAAGCCGATGTACGATCGTAAATAAGTAAACGAAACAAAGAAAAAGAAGATGGCATTTCTTAATGTGTTTTACATGTTTTGGCTTTATTGCAAGTGTTCAAACTTGCATCCGTTTCCCACGCTGTCCCCTTTGAGTTCGTACTATATATAATACACGTTATACATTTTTAATTGATCGGAATAGTATGAAATAGTATCTGAACATCGCGTAGTTGTAATGGCTTTTTGTATAAGATCGTCGTCGCTGTACGCTAATGGTCTTCTTACTTACTTAAGTCGGACATTAGCGGAGAGAGAACGAGAGAGACAGCAGGCACGCCTCTTTTCTCTCCGCGTTTTTTTCTCAGCGTGTCTCTCTCTCTAATTACGCAATAATTTATGGGAATAGTAGCGTTTAATGCGTCTTCTAAACGCGAAGTAGGCCGTTTCTCTACTTCACTTGTTTTTTTTTTTGTTTGTATATACGTTCGCTATTTGTTATAAGGATATTACCTTACGTGCCGTTTGTAATGTTATTTATGATATATTATGCAGGTTATATAACTTACCATTGCACTATTGGTTGGTTTTGTTTAAAGGTATACAATATTAAATGAATAGGGAGAATACGATTGTTAATAATGAAACCAACGTGAGATTATCTCTAAAAGTAGATGGTAGAGATCACTCCTTAAAAAAATAGTAGTTGAAAGAGCTATTGAATGAAATTACTGCTATTTAGAACTTGAAAGAGTATTTTAAAGCGTAGGCAATCGTTCGCTTTTTAAATAGATGACAACGCAAAGTAGCGCATGCTAGAAGCACTGATTCTTAAAGGAGAAAGTAAAGTGGACAGGCCTGGTAGCCTATTTACTTTATTGCACTGAATTGAATGAAAAAGATCCTAAATTAGTACTAAAGTTTATTAAAAGCCTCGAACTATTCTAACAAACAAAGGCATTTTGTTACAGTAGATCTATTAAGATTGCAGTGACTAAAGGCAGCATGTCTGGCGTAGTCCTGCCTAATATTTTTGTTATATTGCTAACCCTGTGTGGATGTTTTTGTGAGCAAAATGATGAGGGCACTTTTGCTGCTTATTACCCTATACCAACATATCTTATTTGGGTAATAATAATAGGTTCTTGAATTCTGCTTTAATATTTGGCTACTAAAAATTTGGCAGGGATAACAAGAAACATCGTACAGGTCTCCATTGGGTGACATTGAAAAACTACGCGATAAAGGACTACAAGATAATAAAAAACGATTTTGTTTTCAAGATAGAGAATCTTAATGTTGTGAGAAAATTAATTTCTTTTTTTAATCTGAACTAGCTGATGAGATAGTTCATTAGCTTGATAGTGTTTTTTACCTATTGAAGGGATGGAAATCGACATTTTCTGGAAAATAAATTGAACACTTTCTCTGAAAATATTCCATTGAGTAATGTAGAGGCAGATTCTTGAAGAGCAAGGGAATTTTTGTTTGAGTCGATTTGAAAATAGGTAGATTGGTCACGGAGGACCCATATCATGGACCCTACCTTGATCCTTTCGATTTTTTATTTATAAAAGAACAAGGGTATGCCTCAAATAATTAACAGCAATCATGGAACAGTCTGCTGACAGATTTCGTAATAGCTTTCAATATCCTGTACCTCGAAACTAATTCTTCTCTATCGCATGTTACTATCCAACAATCCCTCTTTTGTAGCTTCGAGAAATGTTCAAGCAGTTAAATTAACTCAAATCAAATAACAACTTTAAATACTCCAAATGAACAACAACAAAAAAAATTACTTTTCTTATCGTCCGCAGAATGTTTTAAATTTGTCTCTAAATAATTGTTATCTTCCAGCTTTTTCACTAAATCTAATAAGCGATGGAATTATCTCTGAACGTATTAAAAATATTGTCTTGCAATTTTGGTAAATGGTATTGTAGATTTTGTTAAATATTTTCGACATTACGCGACTCTTGATTAGACCGGAAACGGAAATATTGAGTAAGCCAAGTAAAACAAAGATGGTCAAAGCGAATGGAAACAATCCAACAACAACAAGAACATTTTTCGTAGACGTTATTTAATCGATGTGAATACGCTTTTAGTCTTTATTGGTAGTCGGCAATAAGCCAACATATTCGAGATTTTTTGAATTTTCGTGTAAAAAATTCGATTTCCAAATTTAATCTAAGATGTACATTAAATATGGAGTACTTATAATACACCACTCAAATTTACAACGGTATCCAATTAGTTTATATAAAAACTTGTATAATTCCACAAAGTAATTGAAATTGCCAACTATTTATTCAGGTATCTTTTTATTTACCGGAAAGTGCTATCCTTACGTAATACTTGCATATTTGATGTAAGGTGCTTTTAAGGAGAAGCACTTATCAATGATAATGAATTTCAACTTAAATGCCTTCTCAAAATATTAATCTACCCATGTTAATAAATTACCTTTGCAAAAACCTTATAAATGCTTTTGTACAGTTGTTTAAATGAGTTAGTTTTTCTCTATTCAATTTGCATGGCCGAATTTATTTTTAAGTCGTTGAATTTTAATTTTTTGAATTTACTTTTCGAATACATTCACTTAAAAAGAGAACAATTCGTGACTTTTTATTTTAGTTTAATAGATTTAGATAGGAAGATAGAGAGTTTTTGTATTTTTTTAATCAAATTTTAGAAGTAATGGAAGCCACGTGACAATTTCTTTATTTGATTAATTAATTAATTAATAATTCATAATAGCATCTCTTTTTGCTAGGCGGTCTCTATACATTATAAATACAAATAGAATGCAAATATAATCGAACCCGATTAATTTTGCGGCCAATACAAAAAAAAAAAATGTTTTGCACTATAGCAAAGGCCACCGTGACACGGCCACACACGTACAAACAGACGGTTCCATTTAGCATATTGGCAATAGGAAAATGAGCACAAGGAAAATCAGACCATAACATCGTACGGGGAAAATTGCCAATTCTCGGAAAAATCTGTTCACCTTGTAATGCTTCAAGAAAAGGAATACTAGCAATCAAATCATGAGCCTTCGACGGTATTTACGATTTCACCACCATTCGGATAGCGTTAATTGATAAGTCAATATCTTCGACAACACGCTAAACACAGAGGGCGCTTGATATCCGCGTTAGTGCCGCCGCTTTTAGCGTTAAACGGATCTGGAAATCCTGGCGCGTTCGTTCGCTCACGGTCGCCGTATCCTTAAGATAGAAATTGCGAGCGCCACATCGGCTTGTCTTAATTAATTAACTGCTCCGTGCGGATGACACGGGTTCGGCATTGAACGCCCGATAGAGTTAGCGTATACGTGTGTCTACGCTATGCATTCTCTGTTGTATAGCCGCCTCTACCTGTGAAATACATTATCACAATCCCGATACTACCACCTAGTTCCAACGGTATTCATTCGAAATTCCTCTCGTATTGCTTTAGTTTACAAGCACACCGGCACCTTAGCGGAGGTAAAGTTAAGATTGTATTAATTTCGATGTTATTGTAAGTTTAACGCTTCATTATGCTCGAATTCTCTTACATAAAATGAAAATTTATGGGCAATGATTACCGCTATATACTGGGTATTAAGTATTTGTATAGAAACAGGTTCAGATTAACTGTAACGAACACTATAATATATGACTGTTTGTTGGTATTGCAGCATCAAAAAAAATTAACCAAATAAATATGCAGTAGCAATATGAAGGACCTAAGCTAATCTGCATGTAAACACTTAAAACTACACCATATCATGCTTTGCACTTCATCTCTGCGTCTTAAGATTGACTCTATTTTTCTCGGTGTGGACGGTGTCTTCAAAGGCTACAATCTATTCTAAACTTTCTAGGCGACAGATAGGATAAGTTCGTCTTACCTTAAGTTGCTTTAGATACCAAATTATTTGCGTATACTTTTTCGTGGTGTAACGCACTAAAAATGTTACGGCGTACCGCAAACCAATACATATAATCTTCCGTTTTATAATTGCAATGTTACAACTAATGTTTCAGAGGTTACCTATCATCGACACCACCTGACCTAGTGACTTCAGTTTGTCCACCGAAGCAATGGTCCCTCTAGTGGTCGAGAGCCCCATTTTTAGAATAAAATAGACCTTTTTTTGTCTATTTTATCTTTGGAGCGTCACATGAGCGTCTATCTTACCTTCACAGATCTACAGACGGAAGTGGGGCAAACAGATAAATAACTTCCGGAGAATCATTAATATCTAAATTTTCCTCATTTCTTCCTTTCGTGAAACATTATTCAAATTCTAACTTTTGAACGACAAAAGTTGGAATTTGGTTGCCGGTTTAAGATTTCATTGTTGTTGCTGGAATAGACAAAAGTTAAAAGAAAACTATAGGAACTCGTCTAATTCCCCTACTTTCTTCTTTATGTGCCATTTCCTTTAAGAAGGTTGCCTATTGTCACGGAAATTTTCACTTTCGGCATTGCATCTCTAAACAATTCAGCTGTTCTACTTGTGTATCACTATATCAGGTTATTCAGCCAGGATATTAGCCTTCTTCCTATGTTTTCTTTGCTCCATATCTTCTCTTACATAATAATAATTTCTAAGAATGCACATTTCTCCTCTCGCATCATGTGATCAAGCCTCCGCAATTTTCTGACTTTAACCGTCTGTATTTCTCCCTCCTTCTCCAATCTTTTTAGTACTTTCGCGTTTATTATTCTGCTCACTTAGCTTGTTCTTAGGATTCTTCTATAGCACCACATCTCAAAGACTTCTAATTTGCCAATTTTATTCTTAATTGTCCACGCTTCCATGCCGTATAGAAGCACTGGAAACACGTAGCGTTTCAGCATTCTAACCTTGAGATATTAGCTCAGGTCGACAGTGTACAACACGTTCTTCATTTTGCTGAATACAGCCTGTCCAATTCTCGATCTTATTTCCTCCGTATGGTCTCGTTGATGTTGTAATTTTGAGATAATCAAAGTTACATCTTCTTAGTATTCAGTGCGAGTCTCATACTTTATTAATAAAAAAATTATCAACGCCTCTTAGAAATTAGTAAAAATTCTAATTCATCCATTCATTAGTTGAAGCAATCCATTTTTTGACGACTCCTTCACATTTAGATGTACTGTGTATATGGCAATCTAGCAGTGCAATATTCAATTATAGCGTTCGAGTCTCTTCATGATGTACCTTAACAATAAAGCTGACGTGTTAATTTGTCTTTTACTTAGTTTCTTAAATAATAAACTTAAAAATATCAATAAGCATAACCTGAAAACTTTGACGTTTATAGACGTTAGTGCGTCAAATAAGAAACCTAGCGTTCTTTCAAATAATCGAACTTGAATTAACCTTGGACTTGACTACACAACAAAATACTTTCCCTCTCAAAGGTTATTCGAGCTAAAGACCTCCCTTATCCTGGTTCCTATTCACTCCTTTGTAACCGACAGCGTTTGTTCAATGGATAACTTCGTATTGGATTATTCCTTTTACGTTAAATATACTTGACTTGGACAAAATAAGAAGTGAAACTGCTCGGTCGTTTGTCAGAATTTCTCCGTTAGCTGGAGATACGAAATCCCAAAGGTAGAGACAGGAGAACCAGAGGCTACATGAGCTGCAGCAGCATTGAAAAAAGGCAAAAAGGCAAACAGGCTTTACTTTAATAGTTGTTGCAGAAACTCAAGTGGGTGAACGTCAATGATTGTGGCGCTAATCGTAGCGATTTTTTATCGGGTATTTCTAACGTTATACGTTTTGCATAATTCCTTTAAATTTCCGTAGCGCGAGCCTCAGAAGATATAAAGATCCTTACGGTTGATCAACAAGCAGAATAAGTTCGTACGAACTTTCATGACCGAACACACTAGATTTGACCGCCTGTCCCCTAAATGGCGATACTTTTTTTTATGGAAAGTTTAATCGATTTCATCGGTCGTCGAATTATTATATCAGTTTAGGGAAAAGTCGTTAGACGATTTAAAATAGTGATAGCCCTACGATAATTGTTCTATACCAGGAGGACGTATGGTCGGTGCTTAGCTAGATGCAAATTTGGACGTAGGAAAATTAAGAAATTGACGGAAGAAAACTTTTAAGAGGTCCCTTTGGAAATTCGGACCATTTGACGATTTCAAAAATGTTTTAAAATATTTATTAAGATGACGGTTCCGTACGCATGACCATGATAAATAGTGTTTACCAGAAACAGTACAACTCTATTGCAAATTATAACGCCTTCTAATTCTCCGGAGAAAAAGCGGACAAAGATAGCAGCGAATTCTTCCAACGATACCTGAACATCCGGTGGCGGCAATAGTACAGCGGCAAATTGAAGAGATAGAAAAAAAATCATATTGGCGGAAATTCATATGTTCCTCCTTTCATGATGGCGAAATGTTTAAGAATTGGTACGTAAAGTTAATATCACACCAAAGAGATCTCCAAAAGATGTAGACGGCGGGACGGAATGTAGTTAATAATAAATAATAAGATTGTTTACATTATCTCTTTAAATTTGGGCGTGAATTGGATAATTAAATATAATTTGTTTAAATAAGATATGAATAAAATAATAACAAAAAAAAATAAACGACGACGTAATGTTATGCCAAGCGCACTAAACTGCTTTTATTGTAAGCTCTACTATTGTATAGGCTCGTTCGAACGTTCGGGCAAGAGTTTATTAACATTTACCTTACTACTATTAAATTACGCCGCAATGAAGCGTTAATCTGGCATAACACTTAAAATGGCAAAATTCCATAACTCTACACAAAACTACTTCGATATTTGCATATTATCGAAGATTTTTACTGCTTCCAGGAAAAGCAACGCTTCTTTCTTACACCGCCATTGGTTGCTTTGTTCTTAAACGTCCGGCGCATGAATAATTTATTATCAATCCGCGAAAAAATGCATTAGATATTTATTTATTCCTGAATTAATGAGACACATTATATAAATTATTTAATGCACTAAAGATAAAGCGCGAAATTCGGAGGACATATTGTCTTGACCATTTTACAATTTTAATTATCTAATTATACAATATTTTTCTATTGTAGGCACGACGAAGGATATATATTGCAATAACTTGTGCATATTGTCAGAATATTTGCTTCCTGTAGTATCAATGGATGTAAGATCCTTTAAGGTAACCAATAATATACAAAGACCGAGAATTATTGATTTCAGACAGGCAGGCATTAATGTCTCTAGTTACTACGATACGAACAGATTTATTATAATATTTTAATATATTATATATTAAGTCCGATTATTTTGATGGTCTAGGAAACACATTATATTCAGATATAACATTGCTAAACGCCCTGTCTCAACAAAAACCATTCTCGTATCTCGCGACCAATACTTTTAACACGTTTTTAGGTGTATTGTGCAAATAATGCAGTGAAGTTCTAGTTATTCGCATCCTACTGTATATATGAACCCATTCTCCATTAAGCAGCTGTAATACAAAAGCGTAAGAAAGCGTTAAACGAGTTGATATGCGTGAATATAACGTCGGAGAATAAGTTCCTGAACTTCTTATTTGTTTCGTGGAATGGGCAATAGCCATAAGTTGTTATGCCAGCGAATCAAATCGCTTTGGTAGTAAACTAAGTTTGTACGTAATACAGAGCAACTGCAACCATGGAAGGTTACTACTACTACTACTACTACTACTATTACTACTATACACGGGAAGTTATTATCTATCATTAGGGAAAATTACGGCGCCATATAGAGTAGATTAAGTTCGTGTAAGTCTACTCCTACCGTATTATTGAGTCAAACGAATGGTATGGAAATGTATGTATGTGACCGATAGTGTTTTATCATAAAAATATCGATGCTAAATGTGTACTTCGATAGCTTTCGAAATGAAGTTGATTTGGCATAAGTGTAATTGTAATTTTGATGATATTTCAATGTCAATATTATCGCATAAAACTAGATAATTATAAGATAACGTTAAATCTATTGTGTATTGAGATGTTACAAGATAGTAAAAAGTAAATTCGAGAAATCCAGTTGACCGTTTTACTTTAAACATGAAATCTTTATATACAGGCTGGATTATCTGCGCTAGGTCGGCAGATTTGGCCTTTGTGAATAGTCTTTTTTTTTCTTACGGCGAGGTCTAATTGTGAACATGGTTCCCCGTATACCTTATAAGTTCGCAGTTATCCAAAATGGAACTTCCTTTAGATTGAATATACTATAGCATGCCTTGCTTTATACTAAATGGAAGCGATTTTTTTGATCAATAAAATCTTCCTCTACACAAAATTTCACACCATTGAACTTACAACATCCTAAAATGGTGTTACCCCTAAATTTCATTCAAATGTTAATAAACGAAGTCACGAGGGAATGATTTTTGAAACACAATGAATGCAATACAAGCCGATATTTATTAATTGCAGTGCATTATTGTATAAATCCGGTTCTTACAACATCTTTTTTTGACTTATTTAGGTGAACCTCTGAAATTTTCTGCGTTAAAAAAAATATTGCATTTTAATGCAGCGATGCTTCCATCTCATATGTGTGTTACTGTATACATATATTATTGCGTTTTGAGAATCCTCGTTAAATTCTCAGGCGAGATGCAATAAGTAAGCCTGCAGAAACGAGTTGCGCTTCACAAAATTAACAGAGACTAGCCAGATTCGTGTTTACTCGTCTTATAAGAAAGGGTTCGTGTTGCCTACCGGTTACCCCGAGAGTCGACAAAACACGAGTCTGTCTAGCCTTTGCTAATGTTATGAACTCCACGGAAAGTGTATTTGTTTCTATAAGCTTAGTTTGTATTAAGGTACTATTGCCTTAAAATTCCAATCCTTTCAGTTATCACTTTTCTTTTTGGAAGTACATGTATTTATGTGGTTCTGAATTGCTGGTGAGATGAGTTTTGAATTTTTTGCCAAATTCTAGACAAAAGAAAAAAAGATGTTAATAGTCTAAAGTCGGTCATTTTCTAGTTATAGCGATCCTTTAAAGCGAACTATTGTCCATGGTTATTAAGTGAATGGTCGCATTTGAACGTATTGTAAAATAAACAAATGGACAAGCTCTTTTTATACATTTTAAAATATTTTTCCCTTTAGCATTTCATCTTTTATTCTTTCTTATATTTATACTTACATTGAATAATGTTTAGAAAGTTTGGTTTCATTGTATGAACCAAGCTTCTATTGCGCAAAGTATTATAAAACAAAGTTATGCGTATTCAGTTCCAACTATGCTAGCTATAAAAAAAGATAGATCATTTGTCATTGGGAATTTAATTAATTTTAAGCCAATAATAAGCTAGCCGGCAGTGTTTATAACGAATTTCGAATAGATAAATTAATTTCACTATAGTAGAATAATTTTTCATCATTTATCATTATCGTACAACCATCTTGATTCTAATGTTGGTGTGATTTTCCATAAGTGGATACTAATAGTGATATTGTGGCGTTATGTTTGCGTGTAATTTAGATAAAGTGTATTTGCGAAATAGGTTCCTTGAAAACAAGATTTTTTACCACTTTAGTTTTAGATTTTACTCAGTTTTTTTTTTTTTTTTGAAAAGTGGAGTCCACGATATGATCCTTTGTAATAGAAAAATAAAAGAAAATAATAGAACACTTCGTATACAGCATCACCAAAGTTTGAGAGCTGCTTTCAAGCTGCTAATGTAAGTAAAATAAGCAATATATAGTTGGATGTAATTTTCTTTATAGTTAGTACAAAATTCAGTATTACTAACTCTATTGTTGCTAGAGTTACGAGGTCAATTAAATTCGTAAATTGATTGATCTCTTTTCAATTCTCTACTTGGAAATAAACCAAGATACGGCAATCAGAAAATGGACAGCAGTTCTTGAATTACTTAGAAAGAGATATGGAAATAAACTGGTATTGATTGCTTAGGAAAACTGTTGAAAAGAATACCCTCAATTTGTGAAGCTACATATGTAAACATTCAAAAGACCTACTTGAGAATTTCTTGCAATACGTACTTATGCACTTTTCTAAAATTCATTATTGCTTATGAAAGTTAACGTTTAAAAAAGGCAAATTTGTGAAAAAATGAAAAATTCACGCGAAGGCTCTCGTCAGATGATTTTTGACGAGTTTAGTAAGAGGTGTAAATACAGCAATAATGTATCAATTGCTTCGACTATTTATAACCAATTTGTAGAATTTCGTTGTGGTCGTTGAATTCAATATGTTGCAAGCATTGCATTGGAGAATCGAAGGACAGCTAGTGGTGAATGGTATGCATCAATTTGTTTGTTAGAAGTCATCGATTAAATCAGGAAAAACAATCGATCACTTTTCGAGAACCGGTTCGGACATACATATACAAAAAGTGTATAAGGATACTTTGAAGAACAATAAAATGATTTGTACCGAAGAGCCTCTTTTTTTCTTTCATTGTTTTTTGTTTTAATTAAAGATAATATTAAGTTATAAGCCATGATATTCTTATTAATAATGTGGAAAACATATCAGGCCAATGTCTTAAAAATTAGCGGAACCTTGGTCTAGTTTATCAAGTAAAAAATGATCTTAGAAGAAAGATTCGATAAGTACACATTTCTAAAATATGGTTCTTGAAAAGCTCGGCATTATCAAAGAATGCGATTACTAGAAGGAATTCGTGATTCGCTATTAGAAGTGGTACGGTTATTCGTTGACCAATACGTGTTAGGCAGCGATTAAAAATGCTTAAAGCATAATGGCAGAAAGTGCAAATCATTATTATTATAACAGGTCTTTATAGGAGCAAGTGTTAATTCTTTTCTGCATTGAAATAGGGCAATCATTTTAACAAGGTTTCATGGTATAATAGATTCCAAGAACCTCCATTCTTTCGAAGAATTAGATAACACTACTAACTTACCCCACTTTCGGCTTGACCATTGTGATGATTAAACTTCCAATAGTTGTGCTGGTGATGGTGTCGCACCAAATAATTATTATTGTTGTTATGGTGGTGATTCGTATATTCCATATTGAACACCATTAATCAAACTTGTATTGACGGCAAGTCTAAATAAAAAAAATATCGAAAGGACCAATAACACGTCAATAATAGTAACGAAACGGTTTAGCTGTTACACGAGTACAAAGCAAGTTATTCCTTAGATAATAAGTGAAATAACGCGCACCAAAAACAAAATAACATAAACACACTTATACTGGTTTCTAAGAAATCACTGATACCAACAACAAGGAGCGCGATATTGTATCTACGAATGTACTAAATGTATGCATGCAATTTACCGATATTGTAAACCTTCCAAAGAAAAAATATGAATCAGCATATTAAAGTGGAACGAGGCGGCATCTTCTGAAGAACGCAAGAGAGAACGAAGTATGTATGTAGCAGCTAAAACGAGTAGTTAGCAGTCGGTGATTTTAATTAATCGGAACATCGACATTATAAAAGGTCACAAAGAATATAAACTCTTCGAGCATTATCGCCGGTTTTAACTTAAATCTATAGGATAATCACGTATCTTCATCAGTTTTCGTATTAGGATAATCGCTCAATTTATAATTTAAATGTCCTCGATCGTGAAACAAAAGAAAAAATCCGATTTAAAGGTGAATTTACATGGCGATGCATTAAGGTAAAGTCTGCACTGTATTTTCACTTTTTTTTTATTTGAATTCACTACCGTATCGTAACACTACCAATTCGTGTGTCGGAATCGTCTCACATGGACAGGTGACTAAATTCGAAATAGTACGCCGGACCGCGTAGTCGGAAAAATCTCGGTGGGCGACGTTCGAAATATATAGGAACTCACGACGAACCTTTCACACCGAGGTAATATCCAATCGCGATTCAATGCAATAAAACGCACGAGCACCATTCACATGTGCACATCATATCATATGCTAGCCGCTGTTGACCAGTACAGTAGCATAGTGGAGTACACACAACTCTCTAGCCGGTGTTGGGACCTCTTCTGCGGACTAAACACGGGTTATGTATTCGTCCTAGCGTTGTATATACGGTATATATTATTCGCCCCCACCAGAATCGCCCGTGATGGATCGGATAGAGTGAGCCAGCCACCTATCTATTATCTGGTGTATATGTGGCGTATGCTGCCGTTGTCGCTGCCTCTAAGTCAGACTGCTTGGCACTACTTCGCTGTTGGCGCGGTGCAGAATAGTGTGGGGCAAAACGCTTCCATTAGCTGTAGTAGCGCGTGACGTTCGAATTGCTGCGGTGGCTAGCCGTGGTTTTGTTTTATACCGAGTGGCGCAAAATAAACGTTATGGTTTGCATTCCATATAACTTCTTTATTCTACCCTTTTCTTCATTGTTTTATTTATTAAATTTAAAACAGATCGAACACCGACTAAAATCATTGAACATTTTTTTGAAGATCAATTCTGTTCTGTTTTGACTCGGCGTGCGTATCGTCGATACTTGAATTTGAGGAATGGACCATCAGAGCCAACAACAAGCCATCCGCTTACAAATTTTTGACAAGAAACAGTAAGGAACCTTCGCGGCGTCGAAAGATGAAGTGCGGCACACACATGAAAATATTGCACGTGTACGGAAGAGTAAGTAGGGAAATCCAGGAACATCAACGAAGAGGCTTTCAATCCAACATGGGCTATTACGAAGGTCGCAGCAGAGACTTTTACGTACATTACGCATGCTTCCATGTAAAGGTTAACTTGTGCAAGAATTGAAGTCGAGAGACTATCAATAACGGCTTGATTATGTCATTTATTTCTGGCTTCGTAAACAAATATAACTGCGGTATATGGGCTGCATAGAATCCAAAAGCAGTACATCAGGGACAATTACGCCCACTTAAATGTACTGTTTGGTGCAATGTATCGCCCGGAAGGATTGTTAGCCCGTACTTCTATGAAAACGAAGACGGTACCATAGTTTCCATTAATAATCCTCAATATCGGGCGATGTTGGTGAATTTTTTAACACCAGCTATGGAAATCCAGCAATCTCGCCCTGTCGTTCTAACAAGACAGAGCCAGAGCCGCACAATGGCTCTGTTAAGGTATCTTTGGCGAACCTGTTATTTCTCGCAGAAGCGATTGTAATTGGTCTACGTGTTCACTACATTTAACCGTTCCAGAGTTTCCTTTGGAGATATTTGAAAGAGTACGTTAATAACCCAAGAACTATGATGCTCCAATTAAAAAATAGCATTTGCAATGAAGTCCTGTTCAACAGGGCTCCGTGTTGGAGCCTCTATTATTTTTGATTAACATTAGCCATAATTAGGTGTCTTGGAAAATACATATTATGAAACGTTGGTAATACGAGCTTAACATGTTGGTACTATTATCTAGTGCTATCGCTGTTGCTTAGTACCTGTCGTGTTAGTCATTTGCCTCGCAAGGGAGAATACGTACGTACAAAAGTGGTGTAAATGCCGCGTTGAATGAATTCACGATTCACCATCGTGTAAGGCTGTTCACGATTTACTTCGTGTTTTAAAAGGCGCGGTGGGTGACCGACGCCTTAAGAACGTAAATTGTCTTCATATTTGGCTACCACGGAGAGTCCAGAGAAATCCATGAGACGATTTTCCATGGAAAAAGCTCATAGTGTACATCAATTGCCGAAAGATGACTAAAGACGTGATCGTAATTTTGCGAAGTTATACTTCATCAGTATCGAGATGTTCCGAGCTTATTTAGTAACATGCATAGTGGTCGAATGAGACCACTTCCGCAATATCGCGAGATGCAAATCAGTATATACCGGCACTTATTAGTAAATCACCATGTTCTTCCAAAGCAAGAGCTGAAGCAGCAATGTCGGCACGTGGAGTGTTAGAGCCGTATTTCATTGATCTCAACGGAAACAAGTAATTATTATGCGAATAGACAATTTATATTAACTTTATTTATATACGTTATTATGCTAAGGAGGTTTGATTGTACCACGATTAAGTATTCAACAACAAAGTAATTACAGCACCCACAGCAATCGAATTCCTGCCACGTTCGCATGATTTTACGTCGGCGGAATGTTTAATGTGGGACGTGGTAGAAGACGGAGGGTATTTGAGGAAACCCACGAATTTTTGAGGATCTGGAGACTTAGATTGGGGATGCCTCTCGGGGTTTGGAGAACAACACTGAGCTGTGTGAATATGTACGTTCGAATATTTCAACTAGACTTTAACTGTGTATTGATGTGTAAGAGGAACGCTTAGGGAAAAATGTGGCACCATTTTATACGTTACTCTATTTTTTGTCAACCTTACATTTAAAAATTACATTCCTCCTATGAATTATGATGAAAGGTAATGAGCAGAAGAATCTAACAATTCTACGCATACTAGGATAAAGGATTTGGTAATTTGACAGATTCAGGCAATGAGGCTAATTCACCACAATTGTTAATTTGCTAATCATAATTCTAAAAGCGTAATTTTTTTTACTTATTGTTGGATATTCTCGCCATTTACTTTTTTTTTGATTTCTCGTTTCGTTAATTGTTAATTTCTCTTTGCTTTCTTAGACTTCATTAAAATTCATTAACTATGATAAGACAATTTAAAGTATTCAGTTTTTGATAGACAATTTTTTGATTGTGTATCGACAACATCAAAAGTCAATTTATAAAAAAATAAACAAAAACCATAACATTTGCTATGAGAAGGGTGTACTTTTTAGAAAGATTTTAGTGAATATTTAATTACTGAAATTAAAGAGGGCCAGCGCTTGACCGGGCTTTAAGGGAGTTAAGCGCGTCAATTAATTGCGCTTCACCATTTACAGCGAGGGGTGATAGTAACAAGGCCATGAAACACACTTTACACACACAAGTTCCACATTAAAAGGCTCCCGAGGTTATGACAAGCTTGCAAAAAACTTATACACCCCGTTGGACCGTCACCACACTTAATAATAATGATAAATTCTATTCTCTTTATTAACGTGGTCTTTCAACTAGATATTTGATTTCTGCGTCATCTGCCTTGCACAGCCTGTCCGTAGACTGGTAGGACATCTTAAGAAAATCCAATTCGAAATATATAGCTCCTAAATGGTTTTTTCTTTTATTGTCAAAACCGTTTAAGATTTATCAAAATTAAGCTCTAGATAAGCTGGACATTTGGATCAACAGAGATCCGAAATCTCTGTACTTTGATTGGGCATAGAACTGTTTAGTAGTATAGTTCTTTAGACTGTTCTCCATCTCATTCATTGCGGTTATTAGAAATTGTCTGCTAAACGTTTCAAGAAATAATTTTTGATACTACGATCCACTTCTGATAAACTCCCAACATATTTTTTTAATTACAGTAGGTTGAACGAAAGCAATGAACGCAGACTTCTGAAACTTGAAATTTATGAAGTCACTATGATAACATTAACTTGTTAAGCGAAGAACTTGTCCACATTTTTTTAATGAAACTGCTGTAGCACTAACCAAAAATATGGTATTTCAATGCAATATTGCCACCAAAATTTTATTTAAACTGTTGGTAGTGCAGTCGTACAGCAGCAAGTTTAGGGTAGTTGTTGAAGTGTCCTGCACTCTATCGAGGTTAATGCGTTTTGTTGTGGTTCATGCACCGCATTCGACGCTGGTAAATGTTAAGTTGCTGTAGATTTTATTTTATTTTACAGAAATTATATAAATAGTTTTTTTATTAAACCAATCTTTGCGGAAATTTTAGAGTAGTTGTAGATAGCCATTCTATTTTAAAGTCTATTCGTGAATATAATTTTGAATAATCAGTTTTTTTTTTCTATGGATAAGTGGTACGTAACAATTACAAACGTTTTATCGTAGACTAGTTCGATTACGAAACACTCCAATACCTGAATAAGTAAGTGCGGGGAATGGTGTGTTTAGGTGTTATCAAGTCGGATGTTTCCTAGTATCTCGCGTGGTAAGCCCACGTAGTACTGACCCGTTTATGACGAGCTAAACAAAATCCTATCGATAGGATACATTAAGGATTATCGTACACGTCGAGATCGGGAGACCTTTTTATTGTTAGAGTAAAGTCGATCATCTATTGCGTCAGATTTTCGTTGAATCCTGTGCATCGATACATTTCCCACATCACAGACGCAGAATAATTTATTTTGAACACTGGCTGCGAGAAATGCATGTCGTGTATCCTATCATATGAATTAAACAAACCATGTCGCTAATAATATACGGGAAAGTAAGTGATACATCCGTTGAAGTTTGGGTTGAAAGTAAGTCGTTTTAGGTTAATTGTTATTAATATTGCTTCTAGATGTCTAAGTAATCTATTGTAATTACTTTATACCTCCAATTTGGATGTATTGAATTCTTGTTATTAAAATTCGTTTTTAAAGAGATCAACCAATGATCCGCAAAGCAATAAGGATGCTGCAATTTTTTCTTTCCATAACTCTTTATTGATGATGGAGCATATATAAGAAGAAAGCAATCCACGATAGAATATTCAATTATTGTTAATATAGAATACTTCCATATTGCAGAAGAACTGGAAATACAACCGTAACATATTCTTTAAGCATAAAGTACAAAAACAATTGTAGATTCCTTGAAACAAGAATTCTTTTCGATATTTAATTGAAACCTTATCTTAGGTACATAATAAGTATACGTCGAAATGAACTTCTACCTCAATCACAAGTTGAGATGTTAAGGAAAACTTCTTTATACTTAAAAACAATCCACTCTACACCAGAAACTTTGAAGCGTAGCAATTGTTAATTTCGTTTTATATACTTAAGATTTACATCAGTTTTTATCGTTGATCTGTTAAAAGTAAGCGCGTTCCTACCAGTAAAAATCATGGGTCGCTATGTCGCCGCTACTAATAACTCGAGTAAATTGATTTGCTCGATTGGTTGGTAATGGTATTTGGAATTCGTAATGTGGTATCCCAAATACAAGGATGGTGTGATAAATACTTATGTCAAGGAAGACAGAGTAATCGTTTTGAGTTTAGTAAATATCAACATAATCTTCTTGCCATTTTATACACCGATTCAATTGTGATGTATATTAAATTAGAAATTTTGTTTCTTTGTTAACACGATATTTAGAACTTTATTGATCAGAAAAGTCTCCGTAGTCTTCTCAATAGGATGAGAAGACTCCTCCTTAAGACCGCGCTAAGAAGACCGCTCCTCCTTAAAGATGGATATTTGGCCATGCTGATCATAGAATGTGCATGGTCCTTATAAATATCGTCCAACTTCTCTTTGTTTTCCTATCCAAAAGAGGAAACGGAATTATAGTAACCGGTATTTTTTTCCATGACTTCACAAATATATAAACTATCTCACTTTCGACAGGTCTTAAGACTCGATGTATCTCTTTGAAATTTTGACTGGCCGCAACTAAAAAACAAAGCGCTATCTGTGTCCAAATACGGGTACTTCTCATACTATCCTCGTATAAGGTCCAAGACAATTTTTGAAATTATTTTAATTAATAAAAGGTGATATCACGGAGTTTAGCAAAATTTCCACCGGTACTTCACATTCCTAAAAGTTTTCGAGAGCTTTTGAATCAGCTTATAGCCTAACGTGATTTTATCGATTTTTTGCTGGCGATTTTAAAACGAATCTAATACAAAAAAAAAAAACTGTACTATTAATAGTGCAATTCTAAAACATGATCGGGTTTATATTACAGGTTTACGTAAGTAATTTTATGTTATATACATATAGCAATAATAATAATCAAATCTTTTTGAAATAATAAACATATAAACTGCTACGAGTATGTATATTGTTTAAAAATTAATATTTAATTTCTAAGTATAATATTCCTTCTTAGTTTAAACTTCGAAAAAACTTACATGGAGTTGAGAAAAAAGTCGACACTAGATAATGCGTATAAATTATCTGGAAATAGATAAAATGTGTCCGATTTCGAATTAGAAAAAAAGCAATTAAAACCGTCTCTTTCATTAATAGGAATCGATAAAAAATACTACGTTAGCCATTTCGGTTCAATATTTTCATCTCCACAGTTTATCGAAAACCCGATGTTCCACGATATTCGTTTTTTCTCCATCTCCATCAGTCCGATTAGCATAAATTAGTTATTCAAATCTCGGAAACGTGCGCTGCTAGTAAAACGCTAACATCATTAATATTAGCACAGAAAAAAACAAAAGACAAATGTATTAATTAAATACCTGAATTTATTATCGCATTTACCGAAAATACTAAAATAGTGGTAGAACATGTACCATTTAATTGATGATATCTCGTTTCTTTTCGAAGATTATGCTTCGAAAAGCTCGATCGATTCGAATGGTTTTTTTCGCGTTATATGGCAAATTACGGCGACATTATGTAAATTAACTTTTTTTCCATCAGCTCGTCTTGACAACCAACTATTACGCAAGGTAACGACAATAAGGAGGCTATGGATACACAGTCGATACCTCCACACACATACAACTCGTTTAGCTGAACAACACGTCAGACATTATCTAAATTAATAAGGGAAGAGATAAAATATTCGTCCGACAAGTTAGTCAATCACGGTTACGTATCAATTGTCTGAATTATTTAGCAGCCTGGCAACACTGATACGTAGAATAATATTCATACACAAAAGATTTATGTACAGCGTTGTTACGTATAGATTATTAAATGGATGTTTTACAAATTGTAATTTTTTTCACGCAATCTAACATATTTTATTTGTTCTTGAGTTTTGTATGAGTTGTAATTTTTTTTAGGTCTTACAAATTGCGGGTTAAATTGTTTCGATATGAAGAATCATATTACGCTGTGAATTTCAATGAAATCATAAAAAGAAAATGCTAATGAACTTTGAAATGTTTGAAACGTTAATCCGATGTTAACGATCCGATTGGGTATGGCACATGGCAATTTAAGCTTTCTTCAGTACAGAGTAAAAGCATGTAGATCATGTACCCAACAAACTCTGACATGTTAATATAGCGTTTTTTTTTTGTCATTGGCTTAAGCAAAACGAAGCCAGCCTTGTTAGTTCTAGTTGTTTATTGGTAATAAATCGACTTCAAAATTCTTTTAAGCGACTTTAGTTGTGGTTAAGTTGGAACCTGTGGACTGCAAATTAAGTTAAAGCGAGTGAAGGATGTTCAGGTGCACCCACCCAAAAGGACTAGCCTCAGAGAAGGTTTTCCTTTGAAGCGCTTGATTCTTCCATTTAAATGTTTTATAGGTAGTAGAAGTATTTTTGATACTAGCAAATTACTTTGCAAAAATTTTTTGATGGTGATGATTATTAATTGTGGCAAGTGTAGAACATGTTGACCTTTGTTAAAAAATTTCAGAAAGAATGAAATATCTCGAAATATAATATTGTATCGTTGAACTTGTTTTTTAAAGATCTGCCTAAAGGATTCATAATATACAAGTCGAAACGTATCATTATCTATAATATCGTCCACCAAAATCTCAAAAACATACTTTATTTAGCAAGATAGTTTTAATAGACCATCATCGTGAATGATCCTGCATATCGAAGGGAAATTACCAACAACGAGTGAAAACGTAAAAAGAGGGCAATCCAGATGGTATTAATAATTGCAGACAAATATCTATATCCTTTACCTTCTCAAAAATGTAAAAATTAACTTTAGACTAGCTGGCAACTTGATGATTGCCCTGTCAAATATCTCCAACCTAGTTTTATTCAGGGAAAATCCACAAGTGGAGCCATTGTTAATTATTCAGAGAAAATCTATAATGATCCATATAAAAAGGAATCGTTGGAATATTTTTTGATCTGTCCAAAGAATTTATTGCCATTGATTTTAAGGTGTATTCGGTGTATGGCGTAACTGGAAATCTTTCCATTTGTTATTGAACGGTAGAAGGTACAGAGTGGTCAACCTTGCAGATAATTTCTGACAAATGTCTTTATTCCTAAACCATCAAGGCGAAATGCGATATTCTTTCTATCGTAACGACAACACTTGAACTTTATTCGATTCTTTAATTTTAGTTTCACATTCGTAATTTAATGAACTAAATTTATGCTGCTAGGCTTTATTCAGTACCGCATTTATGCTGTATGCGTAAGAACCGACACCTACATCGTCGAACGTGGACGAATAATCGTCTGTGGCTGCATTACTGGAGCCACAAAATAACTACACCTGCGATAGTTGGCCGCCTTACTTTAAAAAATTGAGCTGTCTTCACAATCCGCTGCGTAGTTCGAATATATAGAGACTATTAAAGAGATTGCGTTAATATTTGTGTGGTATATAGGTTAACAAAATGTCAATAACGTAATAAATGTATAAATAAATATTCTTTAGTTAGAAACGATTTCGCACGTTTTGCAGTTCTGTAGCCGTAGTGCACCAGCCGGCCCTGGTGTTAAAGCGTTAATTTTGTCCAAGGTATATAATGTAAAGTGGTCCAAATAGTGGAAACACTTAAATTCTTCATAACAACTAATTCCATTCGTAATATCGTACCATACAGGGTGTTACAAGATGAACTTGCGCTGTTTATATATCGGAAATTTAAAAAAATATAATAGATTCAAAATTTGTAAATTTGCAAAGTTACTTTGTATCAAGGGAGTAACTTTTAAAAAAATATCGACACATCTATTCAACTTCCGGTTCCCCAGTAATGAATTTTCGTAATTGTATCGCATATTTCGTGATCTAGATTTACATAGTTATAACGTACAAGAAATAGTTACGATTGCAAATGAAAAACTAGGAATTACTTGAATTTATTGATCACTTATGGAGAATCTGGAGGAATCTTTAAGTAGAACCTATGTTTCCCTATGTATTATTGAATGCAATAATATTGCATTCAATATTGCTTCAATTGCTAATTGCTTAAACATTCATTTTGAGCATCATTTGATGAAAAAATTTAATACTTCATCACAACACAGGGTGAGGCAGTTTAGCAATATTTGATCGATAAACAACAATGTACAAAAATGGAAATACTCTTCAATAGCCTACATTTGTCATTAATCATCAATTTTTTATATCGAAGAAATAAGCCGTAATGTACTGCGACGATTTTAGCGAAATCTTCATAATCATTTTTCATAATCGATTTTGTTGGAAAAAATGGAAGTGGAAAAGTGGTGATATTTTCCGCTTTCTCCAATAAAATAAGTCGATAAACTTCCACATTTCTAACCTGCTAAGTTTCTGAATACCGCTAACGTAAGCTTATCCTGTATGTACAACCTGGCACTTCATTTTTGTACATTTTGGCACAGCGTTGTAAAAAAAAAACTACTTGCTTTCGCTTCATTTTAAAACTAATTATGTTACGGTATTCATAACAATACCATATAAAATATATTCGAAATTTAATCTATATTATGTAAAAGTCGGCTATATCAAGCATACATTTGGGTACAGACATGCTAGGAAAAATTGTGTCAATTCGATATTAAACATACAACGTATGAGTAATCTACTGTTCTTACGCACAGATTTCGTGACATAAAAGTAACTTGTACGATTTTACGTCGGAATTTACCTTCGAGATATACTTTTTAAAATGGTAGAAAGCTGGGTGCTGCTCTTACCGCTGCCGTACTATGCCCGGCGTGTTGTACATATGATATGGTGTTCGTATAATGTAACTTTTCTTAAGGTGACGTATCATGTAACAATGTACCGAGTATATAGAACGATAAATTTTTGGTATGATGTGTTTAATTGGTGTGAAATATCGCGTTAAAGTTTTATGTACAGCTCTAGTAGGGATTCTTTTTTTGTGTTGAAGATTGATTACGTGAAAGAATTTGTCAGATTCAGATTGATGGCAATCTTTGTAAGCTTATGTGTTATATGCTTACTGCAATTTCTTTAATATCATAGCTACAATAAATTTGAAAAATTAAGATATAATAATGTAGGAAGAGTGGCGTAAAAGTCGCAATGTTTGTATATTTTTCAACAAATGTGCAAGTGTTATTGAAATACTCATGTAATGGATTTTAAGTTAGTACATTAGGTTACTTAGATTGTAACAATTATTTGAATAATGAAAACATTCTATATTAACAATTACCACAAATTATCCAATATTCTTATGGTTATAATCGTTGAAAGAAGTTGAACAATTGCTGCAGCGATGGTTCCTAAAGCGCAACAGAAAGAATGTAAGTTGATAATTAAATGTTTTTACACAGGTTTCTGTTTCAAGGAATCTCGTCGCCGGAGAGTAATATACAGGGTTGGAAAATATGCATGATGCGGCTTTTTAGACATAGAATGCTAAACATTACTAAAAATAGGGGTTGCTATTAAAAAAAAACTTTCTAATTCAACATGCTCCTATTTAGGCAAGTTTTTCAGACGACCCTGTATAATATTTTCGATATTTATTTTAAAACTGTTTTGCATAGCTAATGCCAAAGAAAAAGATATTGATGTTTACATTATGAAAATTGGTATATTCCAGATTTATGGCTGAAGTTCGTTTCAGAGGCGTCGGTACGGAAGTGATCGTTCACCTCTCTGATTCGTAATATATCGATAAAATAGATATTTTTACTCCTTACTTAAATCGCTAACAAGAGTTGCGCTTCGTGAAACTAGTAGTAACTAAAGGAAATCGTGTTTACTCGCCTCAGGAGAATGAGTGCCTACTGGTTTCCTCGATAGCCGACAAAGCACGAGTCTATCCAATCTCTGCTAATTTCCTGAAGCGCACGGAAAGTGTACTCGTTTCTACAAGGTTATTTGGGTGATATCATTTAACTTGTCCGGTGTTTCATTTTAAATTAGATACTTTAATATTCATTTTTGATATAATCAAAAGTAGCATGAAATTAAAGGTATTTCTAAGAAACAGGTACTTACCGACAATATCGCCCACCAAAACGTCAAAAAGGTATTTTATCTAATTTCAGATATACGTCTGATAGGCTACAAGCGTCAAGATAATGCACGAGGCTGAATAAAATGAAAACCTTAGACGTATAATAAAATTCCGGAAAGTTGTATGCTTCATTTGGCATGTGTTTCTTGAGTTTCACACAAGTGATCGATAGGCGGCAGATTGATGCTGCAATACAGAACAGTGAAGCAGCGACAGCAACAAGATGCTGCCTCACTACCAAGATAGATCGCATTAGGCCAGCGATGTGCGACCCGTTTTTGGATTGAAGATCTCAAGCCAAGCAGTACGATGATTCGTGTTTGTCACAGCAAAGAAGCAATAGGAGGCAAACATTTTACAAGCGATGAAGAGGTGAAAACTGCGGTGACCGCATTGCTACATTCACGACTGACAGTTCTTTAAACGTGATGTATAATTTTAAATAGGTCGTTTAAACTGAAAGGCGAGTTAATGACGTGGGCTTACAAAACAAAATACATCTATCCTGTTATTTCATGCAAAATTACAATAACTTTGAATAATTTTTTTTATGAACCAATTAAATTTTCTTATCTCCATTTAACAAAATTATTCATTCGTACAATTCATTCAAAATTATTCAATATTATTATAATAGCATAAAGTTGAAGAACGAAAATTAATTGCAAATTCACTTTTTAAACAAAAAGATATTCAAATATTAAGAGCGGGCAATATTCGCTTAAATGAATGCATTTAGCAGGAACAAGGGTATTATGTTGTCGCTACTGTGCATAAAACAAAGATAATTTTGTAAAATCTAAAACCAAACAGTAAAATTTTTAAGCACCCGCTTAACTATTATCAAACTTGTATTAGATTCAATATGAAACTCCCGGAGCTCGCCAAGCGAGTTATGAATAATTTAATGCGCAACCGAGGGTTATAAAGACAAAGTTGAGAGTTCCGCTTCCAGTTTTCGACCGATAAACTTGAATCGGCGGGGAAATTATTGCTTAACTTAGATTTTTCCTCTTTATAACTAACTTATTTTTAATACATGGTGGAAGCCTTTCGTTTTACTTTTGCTTTAAAGAAAAAGGAATACTTTTCAATAAGTTGTATTTGAGAAAAAAATCATTATAATCACGTAGAAAATAAGGTATTGATTAGCACAATCTTAGCATGTCTTAACAACAATGCTAAAGCATTATTGCTAAGATCTGCCACGGTATTGTTCCAGCAGATTGGGTTGTCAAGGTGTAAAATCGTTTTAAAATAATTCAAAATTACTGGATATTGCAATATTATTATTGAAATAAAGATACAGGGTAATCTCACTTTTAAAGTTGGATTCGATGTTCCGGTTGCTAGTACGGTCCCTAATAATAATTGTTAAAATCATTTATGATCGACGTCTACAACATTGATTCATGCATAGGTTTATCGTTGAAATTAAATCTTTTCATTCGTCATTTACAACTTTTAATTCGAGTTCAATTGCTTCTGTTGGCAAGGCTTTTAGTTGAGCATCAAAGGTACCTAGAGTTGTTGGTCTTACGATAAGCTGGCTTACTTTGCCTCATCTAGTAATTTTGATAAAGGTCGAGTGAACTCAGCTTTACACTTGCTAGAGATAATGGCGGAAGCGGCATTTTATTTCCTATATCAGACCTACGTTGCCCATCTACTGTTTGAGCTATGTTCCATTAGAAATTACTGGAATAATATTTTCTTACTATTGAGATCCCTGCCTTGTTTAGTAGCTGCACAGAAAGACTTGTGTCTTCGTCAGCACGTGACAAACCTACTCGAAGACTCCCGTTTTTGATGCTATGCCCTGATGTTCAGCCCGAGGTTACTGCAACGCGTTTACTCAATTGACTTTGAGTTAAGTTCAGCTCTTTTAGTACTGCTTGAGCTTCTGGATAGATAGCAACGGATCAATATGATTGAACGGTCTAATCCCGTTGATTCCGACAATGGCATCAATCACTGTTGTTTGACTATGAGTATAATTCTCCTCTATCTAGTATTGATGTTTTATAGCTGTCACGAAGGTTGTATTTGAAGGTGCTTGTAATTAGCTCCGCCGTATCTTGAGTCTTTCAACAGTTTTTGTAATTTGCACCATATATGACCTGATTATGCAACGTTGGCTATTCATTGGTCTGTTGGTCGTTAACTTAGCTTCCGTCTTTCTTCTTTTCTTCAATGAGGATACGTACAGATTCTATGTTAAGAATAACTTCCATAGTATGGGTAAATGTAAATGGGTACACCAGTTATCTGTAATATTCAGGACAAAATATCCCAATTTCATTCACTCAAACTTGTACTTGGCTATGAAATGACTTGCGTAAGATCTACATGTCTATAAGATTTCATTAAAATCCGTGAGTCTTTCTTTGTCAGTACGAAAGACAAGACGTAATGTGTTCATCGAAAACAGTTAACCAACGGAATCGGTTCGTTAAATGTTTTTTCAGTGTTCATGCATCTATGAACCACTTGACTGACAATTAACTATAATTTTATACAATCCATCGAAAATTTACATTTAAATAGATACATTTAACTCTATGAAACCACCAATGCAATATTCAAACATGCACGTTCATATATGTACGTATGTATGTATCTCTTTATGTCGATCATATGCATGGTAACAACTTTTTACCGATGTATATTTTCCAGTTACGCTTCACGATTAAAGTCAAATCAACCGATAACGGCTATTAAACGGTAATTTCAAGCGCAGATAAAACATGATTGACAGACTGATACAAATTTGATCTGTCTTGACGCGATCGCGCGCCAGTGATCCTTAAAATTTCGCCGGAATTTATTGCGAAGACGCTTCTTCTGTATTCCGAAGCGGTTAAAGTTAACGAGTTCGTGACCTTGACTTTGGGCCGGAATGACCCGACACTAGAGCAGTGACATGCCTCTAGTTATATCGTAATTGCTGACTGTGATGTGTGTAAATAGGGGCACGGCAGGTGGTGAAATTGTAAATTGTTGTATATGTGTATATAGAACTATTTGTGTAGGACAGTGTGTATATAGAACTATTTGTGTAGGACAATGATTAAACAGTGATTAAAGTATTTTCCGAACAAAGAAGCCAAGTTCGTACATGTACTTGTAAATTTAAAACAGGAACTTTATTCTTCTCGAATTCTTGAAACGGTGGTTCTTATTTTAACTAATATTTGCTAGATGATTAGTTAAGCTGTACAATGCGATAAAAAAGACCTATTTAACACTTTCTGCAGTATCATTCATCTCATCAGTCTCCTCGTAGGCTTTCTCAGCAAACAGGTTTGATTTCTTATTGTTCGCATAGAAAACAAACGTTATTCCTTTGTAGACTAATGATGATGCGGATGTCATACAGTAGTACGAGACACTCTTCACCAATAATTCTTGGTTTCATCTGTTTGGATATGTAAACTTACAAAATTATAGGTGTTGGTCAACTCAAAATCTACGTGCTTTTGGAAACGAATGCACACCCGAAGAAAATTGATGTGGGTAGCAGAGTTGTGGAGACGAATCGTCGGAGCCTTTTTTTGCGAAACTGAAATAACAACTGAATAACACTGAAAGATATTCACAAATAATTTTGAATCAAACAATAAAATCGTATTTACCTTAAATATCATTTTATGCTGATTCCAACGCATGATTTATTTAAAATAAGTATAACAATACATCAAATCATAGCGTTTCCTAATATATGTATGGTAAAAACTAATAGCATTTTTGTATAAAAAAATATATTTGCATAAAATATAAGATTAACTCGATGCTTAAGACACTTTAATGCTTAGAAAGTATTCAGGCGTACAGCCGGGACCATTTACATACAGAACGCTCTCTTGTACCGGTTGTGCCAAAAGAGAGCGTTTAGAATTTTTTGTTATGCCAAAGAATACTTCTTGAACTTCCTCCTGGCATCTGTATCTGGGATAAGGCGAACAAAGTAAGTCCTTCGATAGGGCTACAATAAGCTGCATTTAATTGAGAAAGAACCTGTTTTGTTACTTCCAATCTTAAAATTGTTCATGTAATTCTATAAAATATTTTCATTTTAGGAAGTACACGGTTCGGTCGTCCAGTGGTAAGAGGGCCTGTGCTTGACTGGGTAGAGTTAGCCGTTGTGTTCGAGTTCCGCTAGGATCACCCTTCGCAGTTGCGGTACAATTAACTGCGCTTCACTCCTTACGGCAAAGGGCCGCTAGTAACAAGGCCATGGGATACTTCACACACTAAAAGGGCTCTTGAAGTTATAACAAGTATTAAGCATAAGCTTGTACACCCTGTTGGGCCGCTACCACATTAAAAAAAATAGCATCCCTTTAAATAGACAAATTATTCCGAGAAGACGTACGTCTATGGTCAAGCCACCCCAAAAATGAATAATGTACTAGTTATAAATGAACGTGATACTCTCAAATGAAAATAGCGATGACAGCGTCTTCATATTTGGAGATACGCGTGTGCCAATAGTGGCAATTTGCGGAGGTTATTTATTTAATAGATAGCATAATTCGGATATTTACATCTACAATATGATAATAAAAAGAAATGTAATCGAGAGGGCCGTGCTTTCTTTTCGATTACTCCTTATGATGGTCTGACAATTAAATTAAAGTCTGATGAACTATGTCTGATATTTAATGACAAGTGTGATGATTCAAATTTGATGCTTATTGACGTATCTTATAAATTTTAAGCCATGTTTGCTCATGATTACCAAACGTTTATCATTGAAAGCCATTTTCATAATGGAAAAGCAATAGAGTAGGAAACGGTCTTATTCTTATAGTTTCCACATTTTATTCTTAGGCACATTCAACATAAAATTCGTGCTATACAGTAATTTAACCTTGGCTCCATCTCGATAGTTTTATTAACAAAGAAACAATGGATATAAGCTTCAGTGAAGACTTTAACGTCATGATTTAGAAATTTTAGCGTCATGGAATAATAGGGTCCATATATGGGCACAGCTATTCTAATGTATTTTATGTCCGCCGCAAATTGAATCTAGCACATCACACGGTTACCCATAACCAGTTTATAGCAGTCCCTCCTTTCATCCCCATCTAGTTACAAGCAATCAAAATACAACCGAGAAGAAAAATCTGGCTAATGTGTATGTTTAGACCGATAAAACAAACAAAAAAGTGGACGAACTAAGTATTTACGTGAAAGCTATATCAATGGAGAATTCAAATTATGCCCCTATTTTATCCTATCTTTCACTTTTCTTCATATACCGTTGATATGCCTTGCACAATAGGACGTGTTCTTGTACAACACAAATATACTTTTGGATATCTACTGGGTTGACAAAAATTCATTCACGACCCACGAAAGTTGTGTGTTTGCTACAAACTTGTATACGGCAGTTGCAGGCGTGTTGGGTTCAATTTGCGCCAGGCCTTGCCATTGCATTCCAAAAAGATTAGTGTTTAGATAGCAGCTTTACGTTGGTCCCTTATTTTTTCATGAAACGGTAGACGCAACAATTCACTGTAAACTTTTCCAAATCAGTTGCGTTATGAAGAAGTAAATGGTGAATATTTTATTTTATTATAAAATTACACATGCACAATAGAAGAACTTATCGAAGCAATTCAAAACGTTTGCGACACACGATAACCCGTCGCCAATGCATTAACAACATGAAACCACATCTACTTATTATCAATTAATTAATAATATTGGCATGATTTAAGCAAGATTTAGCCGCGCTTGTATCCGTAACCAACATAAAAAGCAATTCCATAAGAAGACATAGCCCTCTCGATGACCTTTATCATAGAGAAATCATCATATCATAAAATAAAGTAATAACTTCTCAATATAAGTAATTACAATTAAATAATTGTTTAGACATTTAATGTAAATTTACATTTTTATTGATGTTATTAAAAACATTCACAGATTTTCTGAATTCTTCTTTTAGATTAAATAACAATGTACCAATATAGCTTTCTACTTTCCTCCTATTGGAAAAGCAGAGTGCAGCCTTAGAAAGGCAGTCGTATAAATTAATTTTTATTAATATTAACAAATAACATGTTTGCGTTGCTTCTACAGCTTGTTTTTTTTTTCATATATGCATCCAAGATTAAAGAAAAATAAAATATGGTCGTATTTGTTTTGTTAGCATGCGATCGCAGGAATGCACCTTCTTAAGACACACAACCTGCAGTCGCTGCAGAGGCCGATGCATGCCCGCCCGTGATCGAGGAAAAAGCGAATGAACCTATTCTAATAATAACCTTGCCGTATTTTATGCGCGGTATATAAAATGAGAAGTTATTCGATCTTATTCCGCCTCCGTACTGCAAATTCGTATATAGGAAGTTCAAGAAACTTCCTGCGGTAAATAACTTAATCGTATCGCAAGTGTATTTATACTCGAAATGTTGCGAATTCTTTCGTAAACCGGGTAATAGGTTGGGATATACCAGATTCCCGGAAATGCTACTCGTAAATCAGAGGAAGTGTTTGGAACGGGATGCTAGTTAGATGCAAAAATTCCATAAGTATATGGTTTCTATGGGTTCATATAAAAAAGATAAATAAATATTGCCTTAATGAAGTTTCGATGATGATAGGGTTATGCTTTGATTTACCAATACTTTTTTTTTCTTAATACATTTTATTCCTATATTCAAAGTAAATAGTTAAGAAATATGTTCCTAAAGGAAAAATGTCTTTGGGCTATTATAGAAGATATATCAGCGTATAGTGAATAATTTTAAAACTTTGCATACGCTGTGAGATACAGCGAAGACCAACTGAAAACACGCCGGAAAATATTGATGCAGTGAGGCGGAGTATTCGCGAACGACCGAGAACCTCTCATCGACGCCGTGCATAAGAATTCGGAATGTTACCATAATGTTTAATAATGTTAAAATTCTCAAAACAGATTTGCATTAATTTTCGTATAAAATTCAATTGACGCAAGGGCTACCATGAACGGCGACGAAGTCGTAGTACTCGTATTTTACAGCGGCACAGATAACCACAATTTTTAGCAAAGAATCAGCGCGGGGACGCTAAGGTGGCGCTGTTATCGCTGTTAAAACCTTTGTTCAAAACTGAAACAATTGGGATTACAACACATGAAGTTCCGGCAAGACGGTGCAAATTTTGCCAGAAATTTTTTTCTACTAAATAATATCAAACGGCGATGATATCGCCTGGTTCCCCAGGAATCCCTGATTCGACCGTACCCGATCTTACGGGGATACTGTAGTAATTATAATCCTGATGCTGAAGGATAACATTCGAAAAAAATCGCGGAAATAACACCAGAAGATTGTTACGAGAACGTTACGAAAAACACGCTTAAAAGCATTGAGCATCATTTTCATTAAATGTCATTAAAGACTATCATAAATAAAAAATAGCAATGATAAAATTTTAATCTAAAAGTTATTTAAAAAAATATCCGCTTGGAATGTAATACCTTGTTTTTGTGGGAGATTGGGGATTTACTTTTCAAATTTCTTCAGGTAATCAGTGGAAAATATGCGAGATTTGTAAGCAAATCATCGTTTATCTGTATAGACGATTTTATTGTTGAATCATATCGAAATGCATTTACTAAATGTTCCCTTCACCGCTTTAGACGTGACTCAATTAATATTGGGACAATTTCATTCTTTTCTAATGAAAGATCTGTTTCTACAGCCAAACCATTTTTATTGTTAATGGCACTGCTATGGTAATACTTAGTGCGCCAATTATCGATGTTTAAGAGTTTAAGAGATCTTTTATACTTTCCATTCATGGCTTCTACTGTTTTAGAATGCGTCTTAGAAGCAGTCCAACATGAACAATTAGTGCGTTGGTTAAATACGCTCGATAATTGCTAACGGGTTGAATGCTTCTCCAAATATGGCTAGGAGAGCATGGAATCAACATAGAAGTTCAGCTACTTTCAGAAAGCTTCAGGAATAATAATTTTTAATCTAACAGTAAGAAAATTGCATAGCAGCAATCCAACGGTAAGATTCGCTATTTCGGCTACTTATTTCGTTGAAGTTTCAGTTTGCGTTTGGGTATGAATTTGTTTTGATGGGCTCACATGGATAAGGTACCTTGGCATAGTTCTAGAACCGATTATTGTATCATTTCTTGCCGCCATCGGTGGCGATCTTACCTTAATTGAGGATAACGCTCGAAGTTGATAATATGACTCATAAGAATGCAGCACAATGTGGTAGTTGTTAATGTAAAATATTTTAACTATTTAAATTAAAGTTGCTATTTTTTTTTCATAATTATCCTTTGGTTTACTTGTGACTTGCGATTAACATATTTGAGCGATTTTCAATCGGATTCGTTACCCGGAGCAGTGAACGTTTTTTCCCAATTTCATAAGGAAAGCTTGTTGGTCACTTATTCACATTTACATTTTAGTTCATTACTACTGCGATGAGTTATTTGGTAGTTGCAAATTCTCGTCTAAACACAGAGATAATGGACTTTGCGAAGTTTGTGAGATGTTCTTTTTTGTTTGCCTTAGGAGATATGTATATATCTGTTTAGACAACAGAATATTGGAGGAGATGAGGAATTCCTTTGTAAATACACAAAATAAATCAGATCCGAACAGGTTATCATCACAAAAGGAATGAATTTCAAAAGAACTCCCTGATAGTCATAAAAATAAAACAAAGGAACGTTTGCTCTCTAATTCTCCTTTGATGGCCGAACGAAAATAAGACCGCATAAAACTACTCAAAAAACCGAATCTTCACTCACACAGATACATACGTACACATTCCATCTTCAAAGGCGGAATTTCTCTTTTTTATTTTTTATTTTTTGGCTTCGCGTTACTGCCTTAGCTTGTTGTTTCTTCTTGGGAGCGCTTTTAGAGACGATAGACACGAGCGCTCTCCGCTCACAGGACCTATCATTAACATAAGTCATATATGTTTAGAAATCATCATAAACGCACCTCTCTCTATTGTAAAATAAACATATTTCTAAAAACGACAGCATCGCAACGTAAACTTCCACATTTTATTTACTACTCCTCTTCGTAGCTGTAACCCGTTAATCCGTGTGGTCTCGGTTATGCCATCCGTAGGAGAAGCCAGCCGTAGCGGCTTACGCTCTTGGCGATCGAGGAAAAAGCGAATGAACCTATTCTAATTATAACGTTGCTGTAATTTTATCCGCGATATACAAAGGGTGTTCCACATTGTGCTCAAGCACTAATTTCGTTTGTTCAATATTTGTCAATATCGAGTTTGAGTGCTTACCGAACAAAGAATAAAAGATTTCTTTAAAATAAAGATAGTCGTAACTTTTGGAATAAGTAGAATAGGTAAAAGTAAAGAACTGAGTAGAATAAATAATACGAGCAGATTTTGCCTTTAATTTATTGTTGCAATATAGAATGAGATATCGTGAAAGATGATATCGTGAACAATATAATTGCGTATGCCTTGTTATTTGTAACGAATTTAGCATAACTTCAAAAAAAAGGTATCCTAATGGCGAACGTTGTCCCTGCCGGATGTTCGCCTAGCCGGACCGAATGGCCCCGTCGAACGTCGGCTAAATTCAAACGAATCATGGACTCCTCGCGCGATAATCAGCTGATTAGCCCAGACGTACATACATACATATCCGATTTACACGGCTTTTCACTGCTTTTATACGATTTTTTAACTTAAAAAATTTGGAAAAAACCAAACCGATAATACCGATTAGGAAGACAACTTTATATATATATGTTATGCAACGTATTCATGTTTGTCCATCATATGGATAATATGGTTGTTATTACGAAGAATTATTGACGATGCCATGGAACATCGTGAGTAACAGCTCCACTGGAAACGGTGGAATTACTTAGATTTTTTCGAAAGCAATGCTGTGCTACAGCTCCCTATCAAGACTTGGAAAAAATCTGCAAATTGTGTTACTAGAAAGTGTCCGTTGAATTGTTTCTGTGACATCATCAAAGTGGAATTCTAATATAAAAAAAAGTGGAAAAGCACAGAGCATAATGTTTGCTACTGTAATTGCATTTAATAATAAGGTCTTGTTTGTTGATTCTATTTTAAGATATGACGTAAAGTCATTTTATGGGAATTTCGATACTGTAAACTTTCTTTTCGTATTGAAAATACTAAAGATGGTCCCGATTATGAAGAATTTCCAATAAAATTTAGATCATTTGTATGGTTCTTAACCTAGTGTGATATTACAGCCGAGTCATTGTTGTTAATTTGCATTTATTTCAATTCTTCGTAATAGAGAAGATAGGAAATTGCAAATCGATTTTGAACAATGACTGCATATTAACGAATTTATTTTATGGAATTTTTGATATTCAATCGTTGTGGAATAAACTAATAACGCATAATTAGCAAACGTCAATAAACTTGCCAAATGCAGAAGTTTTAGGAAAATCAAAGCTACGTAGAAATCAACATATACATATGTATAATTGCGAATATCTATTACGGACTGACAACTTATCGGCTTGTTAATATACAATAAAATACTACATTAACAACTGCCATAATTGAATAAATTACATTTAGCCTTGTACCGCTTGTTCACGTAATTTTTCTGGTTCGCCTAAATCAAATGTTATACAAATTTATTTACTAACTCGTTCGATTTCACAATATTTGTCTGAATCAGCGTCTTGCCAGCCTATATTTACGCATTATTTACGTAAAGCTAACAATTATTTATTATAAATTACATAAATAACGTCAATCTAAGAGATACGTTGCAGAAACGTTAGAGAAAAATAAGTGAAATAAATTTCTCTTTCTCCACCACTTTAAGTAAGTCGTGTTAAAATATTACAACTTCTTTTTCTTCGTGTAACGATCCGAATGTTTCGTACGAAATCGCAAATGTGGAACACATTTTGTTTATATCTCTTTTAATAGTTTATGGAGTAAAGTGCGATTTGAGTGAAGCGTAAATAACGAGTACGGCAAAGCTTAAAAAAGCGTACTTATTTATACTTAATGTGTATTGCACGTTAAAGTAAAATGGATTAGCAATGTTGGCCAAAAAAATTGTAAAAAAAATTAGATCCTGTAATCTATTGGTCAAATTGTATATACAGGGTGCGTAAATAGTATTGCACCAGATGGAATTACGTAGAAACGTTTCGACATACCCATATTTTGGTACGAGTTTCTTTTGTTTTGTGCGGTATGTATTTTCCTCTTTCTTGTGTGAAGAAGAAAAAAAACTGCCCATCCATAAGTTAAGATAGGTAAACGAAAATGATTTTTTCCGAGATTGAACCCATTAAATTATTAATAATTGTTGGGTTCGGGGATCGCAGAAATACCCAATCTGAAGCTTCGTGCGTTTAACGACAGTCATCCAAACAGACTTCCACTTAGCAAATCTACAATATCGCCAACAGGACAACGATTTGATGAACTTGAAAGTGATGACATTTCATTACAAGTTTTGCCGGATGTACGTGAAACATTACTGACCTTGGGAAACTTACAGATTAGAATGTATCTGAAGATTCAATAAGAAAAATAAGTATCATCTATACAAACCACACATTTATTTCATGAACTTTTAACGTTTTTTCAGTCGAGGCTACATTTATGTTAAATGATTCAGTAAACAGGAATAATTGTAGATACTGGCATCCTCCTAATCTTGAAAGCTTATACGCAATTTCCAGAAAAACTTAAGGTTTGATGCGGAGTATTAGAGAGAAATGTGGTCGGCCTGTTTTTCATACACGGTAGATTAGCATCTTTGTTGCTTTGAAGCATTACAAAATTAAATTGCACCAAAAATAAAGGAGACGAACCAAATCCAATAAATCCGCAAGCTTTGCGCCCAGGTGTTTGGTATCAGAAAGACGGTGCTCCATCACATTTCGGCCGGCAAGTTCGTGTATTCTTAAATCACAATTTCCCAGAGCAACGGATCGTAGCGGGGTCAACAACGTTAGATGAATTAGTAGCTCGAATTAGAAATGCGATCACAAACATTGTATCGGCATATCTGCAGAATGTATTGCCTGCTTTTGTCGATAGACTTAGAAGTGAATGGACAGCAATTTGAGCAGCTGTTGTGATTTTCTTCAATTGAAAAACGCAATTTTCAATTATTTCTTCTATTCATTTGAAGTATCCGTTTCGTTTTTAAATTTGTCTCGTTATTCTAGAATAAACAAGCTGGATACCGTAATGTATTTACCTGCCAAATGACACCAAGCAGGGTTTACCCTGCCATTAAAAAAAAATTCAAAATATGGGTATTTAAGTATAATTGAACCCCGTCAAACGCAAATCGTTTGTATATAATCCTATTTGCTCCTAGTATGTACATAACTTACAATTAGTAAATTTGCCATAAAGCCTTTGTTATGTCCATTCAAGATGTTTACCATAAGAACCATAACACAGATATACATATGTGCAGTATGATATTTTTGATACAGTTGAAAACGTTGTATTGACACATTAAATAAAGCTTGTATATGTGAAACCAATGTGCCAGGACCCCATTACAATATAGGAGGTTTCTTGAAAGACGTTCCGACCATCACCACGACATGCTGTCTAAGTTTCAAATCAGAGTTAATTTTGAGATCCAAGACCTTACCCACCTTAATAACATCGAGTATTTCACCGTTCAAAGTTAATCCTATTAAAAATTTTGATAATACATATGTTGAACAAATACAATGGCAGGCAACTTCTTTAGTTAAGAACGACAAATATCTATTTAAAATAGCATTTTGGTAGTAAAAGAATTGAAAGCTGGAAAGATTTTTTTCTTTTGATCTGAAAATTACTATTCGTTGTGTCCTAGCTGACGGAGCAGCCAAGCATGGTTCTAAAAGACAATTTATAGGACGGACCAGAGGCTGTCCATGGAATCACAAAAGATGTAGGGAGATCTGATCTTGGAGGTTAACTACAAACTAAGGAACTAACAGTAGATGGAGATATTATATATATAATATCTCCGCGTATAACTGCAGAAAAAAGGAGGTTGAGTAAGAAACTCTTGGCGAAAATGAGAAATACAAGAGGAAACGGAATTAAAGGCTGAAACATTTTGGCAAAGATCTAATGGTGCCATGGAGAGTTCCATTGAGGACGGCACAAAGAGTATTAAGCTTAAGTGACTAGACTGCTGGTTGCCAATCCAAAAACTATAAATAACAATTTTTATTTGTGCTAATATACGCTTCGGAAAATAAAGAGCAAAAAAGTGAATATACACGAAAATGAGCAGATCTTCAAAAATGCTTTCCAAAAATTCTTGGACTAAATGCGATTCACTCCATCTCTATTTCTATTCAAGCGATGGTGAGATTATTCTAGTGTCGATGGTAGACATTGCAGGTAACTGTGGCAGTCAATAATTACAAATATTTTGTTTAATGGAAGTAATGCGCAGGCTGTAGTTAATATCCGAAAGCGCACACACGTTTCTTTTGTCTTTTAAAAACTTTCTGAATGCGACCCTAAACCAAAATTCTATAGCTCGTAATAGAATGAAAAAGAGAAAAGTAACGAGTTTTTAGATACTTTTGTGACAGCTAAGGGTCTTAGAAAACATAGTTTTTTCATCAAACTTGTACCTAACATGTAAATATGGCTTTCCCAGATTAGCTTTGAATGTACAATGTAATACCAAGAAACATTACTGGTGGAGTTAAATCGGCCAGCAGGATGTCGCAAGTGTGACAAAATAGGTATTTAAACGATTGTTTTACGAATTCTAACAGATTTCATTTAATTTCATGATTCACGGCCAAAGCCTATATAAAGTATTTTTCGTCTTCAAGCTTTTGTCAGGTGACGTTTGTTATGTTCTGAACAGCTGGAGTTGTTGAAAATTTATTCCGAAAGCGAAATTGACAAAAACTGTACAGTATGTATATGTATTAATATATTGTTAATATGTTTCTACATATTTTTTTCAAGAATTTGTGAAAATATAGAGTGGATGACGATTATTAGTATCATCAACGCAATCCCGTTTCGAAAATGGGTGTTATAATTGATACCTCTCATAAGAAACCTGGAAGATCTAAGCTTCAAACATTTATAGAAGCAACCCAATGATAGGCCTCAGAAGAATCTTCACTGCTTATGGATTGATGATATCTATTCGATAGGAATTCGATCATAAAATATCATCGATAAGTTTATAGATTGGCTTTAAGTGACTATTATACGACTGACTCATTCAAGACATACTAGCGAAGCCCATAAACATGTAACGCATTTTATCATGGATATTAATTAAATAACAACCGGGATACATAATTAATAGGGACAGTAAGTAGCAAGTATGTGAAAAAAATGCTACGATTTTTATCAGGTGTTCTAATTAGCGCGCGTTTGTCGGCGAGACATTAAAGAAAACAAACGGCCGTGTCTTATTCGCACGTTATAATGCGTTTATTAATGATGTAATATATTCATCTTTTTTTCTTTATTTGTTTTCCGCAATTTTCCCTTTCATTGTCTACGTCTTTCACTCTCTAATACCTTTACGATGATTTCATCTCATCCAAGCTGTGAAATCGGTGCGAAATTTGTGCTGCATTAAATTTAAAAGAGGATGTTGCCTTGTGTTGACGTTAAAGCTGTAAAATGGGGATTTGCTAACAATAGATATTTTCTCTTTAAAATATATCAGGAATAACCATGCGATAGTACCGAGAAATTTAATTTCATTAAGACTAGTTTAAAGAATAGAGTTGTGAAAAGAAACAACCGCTTCTTAGAATAAGAATGGTGGAATTTTTCCGCAAAAATATCAATATTTATAAACACCGTTGCATAATCTACGAGCTTTCAATGTTGAAATTGTTTCATCAAAGCTTAAATCGCAAACAGTTGCCTGAATGTTTATTACCGACGAATATATTTCAGAATTTCTTACTGCTTTAGTTTAAAGCGTTTTATTTATTGATACATTTGCGACTAACTTTGTATATTCGCGACGTTAATTTTACGTATAAAATGGATAATAAATTTCGTCCTTAAGAAATCAGCGTATTATTTTTGTTTAATTTTGGGCGGTTCGATACCATGATAAAAGTTGAAAGGCAACAAATACTTGAGAGTCTATGCCTAACAGTACTTTTATACATGGATACTAAAAACGCATAGACAGACATATTTGTACATATTAAGGCTTAGTTAAGGCTCATTATTAGTGATGACAAAGGCAGGTGGAATTTTTTCCTTTTTTTGCAGCGGCTAGATAGACCCGTATCTATTCACCTCATCTCATGAGATTGGTGGGACTGGTGTCCCCGAGAGTCGACAAAATACGAGTCTGCCTAATCTCTACAAAAAAAGTAATAATTTCATCCGTCTTTGTTCTCTCTGCTCATCATCATATCACCGAAGAACTTTCAATATATGAAATCGGTTCCGGATAAATTTTATCGGATGGTATGCACGACCCTGGATACGTCTCTACCAAAATATGTTTGTATTCTTCTCAGCACTCTAATCTTTCCTGTCTTGCGTTAATCTCCTAAGACTCTGTGTAATGTATGCTCTTCTTTCCTGCTTTCAAGCCTTCCTTTTTCATTCTTTCTTAACAACTTCGACATGGAGACCCTTTTAGGGAGGCTTCCATCCTGCATTCGGTACACATGCCCAAACCAAATTAAATTACTCTCCGCTATTGCAAAAAACACCTATCGGATTCAATTTGCTCTCAAAAAGGGTACTTCTGCAGATGTACGGAGCAAGAGTCTATCTTGCATAACTTCCTTATGGTTTTTGAGCAGTTAGAGGCTTCATTCCGGCTTCATTTGAAGACATCGCAAAAGAACTTAATTCAGAAGATTAATTAGATGTCATGTCATATACGAGTATTCGGCTCTATTGACCACGTAACTTTATTACACAAAAGATAAGCTGATTTGGATTAACAACTTCACGTCAGTCTCTTTTCCACGGATATCTGAAACTATTTATTACAATGTTGGTTAATGATACGTTGGTTTCTCTTCCTTGATGGTCGGGTCTTTAGCATACATCGATCACGTGAAGATCTATTGCACAGAAGATCGCAAGTCGCAACAGCATTTTGAGCATAAACTGGTGTAATAATAATCGGCTTATTTCGATTTCGACACTTGCTTACTTTGTACGAGTTGCTCTATTTCATACGAGCAAAATATTCTTTAGTCATTCCTCATGCTCTAATAGTTAATTAAAATAATTCTGTTTTTTTTTTCCTTTATTTAGAGATGGTACTTCTGAGCCTTTTACATAATTGATTTTGTTCTGATGGTCTCCCTTGTGTTAAGTTTCATTCCCTTGAGTGAGATCGAGGAAACTGAGTCACGCTTTTCCGTTAAAAATGTTGTTATTGGTTGGTAGTTTCTGCCGGTTCACGGAACCACTTGCTACCGATTAGGTGTTAGCACTAGATACATCCCATAAAAAAAGAAAGAGCCAAGAAAGTGAAATTTGCTTTGTTTATTCCATCGATAGCTTGTGAAAAATTTAAGCGTCAATTTTTGATTACCAAATGAATTTTGCTCATCAAGTCATTTGGTTTACTTAGGTGCATGCCCAAAGAATTTATATACTTGTTTGTATTGAAATTATTATTCAATGTATTAATGAGAAGCAGACTGAAGTATTTGGTATCCGCATTATGATGTGTGAAAAGCTCAAATCGTCACAATTATAAAAATCGTAGTAGACACACATCAACATTTCGAATTAATTTATTTATACGGACAATAATGCCAATTAACATAAAACCCATACATCAATGTTTCTCAACAGTTCGCAATGCAATAATAAAGGACTAATCGAACGTTCCGTTCCAGCTGGGCCTACGCGTATACTACGCCGGTTTCGTAATAATGACGGACGCAACTTTCAAACACAGGCAAACCTTTGTAACTTGTATCCCCGGGCAGATAATTGTAGGTAGAAGAAGAATCGCGCGGAATTTTCTTCATAAAACGCCTAAATAGCGCGATACGGCAATCCTAAAGAAGTTAATTTCGCACCGTAATGACAAAAGCAGCAGCAGCATGTTTGCAGGTAAATAGTGAGTGACGCAAAGAGTTTTGATTTCTAGGAACGCATATTACGGGGAATAGTAAAGCAGCGCATTCTAGAAATAAAATTAAACGGGCAGCCGATATCGCGTAGGCCAAGACCTGTCTTACTCCGTGTACACACATGTGGGCATACGAAGAAGAATTGTATATGATGCAAACCGTAATAAAGCAAGTGCACAAGTAAACTTTCAAAATTGTAAAAATTTGAGAACGGAGCGCATCATCGCCTTGAATCCTTGAATTCAGAATTTTGAATTTCAAGCTATACGTTGATTTTCGTCTGCTTTTAAGTTGGAGAGGTACCAAGTTACCTGTCAGGTACTTACTGAGTTTAGTGCACTTGTACGTTTTACATGTACCAGTAAAACCACTTTCCATTCATTTTTAAAGCTGCCTTTTACAAAACGCTACAATTATTTACAACCGTGCCCGATGAAAAGGAATTATTGCAATAGTAATCTTTCAGGTTGTTGTCCGGACCATTATGCGTTATGGTCCAATAGAGATTAGATCTGCTACGTATATTATCCGAATGATACAGACACACACTAGATCTTACGTAATAATGCATAATGTAAGGTGCGCGCATATGCATGTGGACGGTGTACAATTTCGCATTTTTCGAATGATGATAGGAATAAAGAGGATATACAGGCTGCTGGTAGGAATAAAGTTGTGGAAACGAGTCGGATTATTAGCGAGGAATTCGCAGCATACGAGCTATTTTACCCGGCTTGACTTTACTTATAATTTTTTAATAGACGCAGAAGCTATTAGTACTGTACAGTGCGTTGGATAAAATCCGCTCAAATCCCTAAGTAAACGTATCGAGTTGTCATAAAGCACGGGATATATTTTGAGCTCTTTTTTTTATTGACTCGCCTTCTTAAAAATGTTACAGCCTGTTGTTCCTGGATTGAAATCATGTTCACTTAGAACATCTTTTTTTTAAAGTTTAAGTTAAAGTAAAAGTTTAATATCAAATTTTCATGTAGATAGAAATATATAAATTTGTTTTGATTTGCCTATCACAAGCATGGTTCACTACACACCATGACTCTGGTTTTCCCTGGGTCGAAATTAAAAGAACGTACGCAAAACAAGGAAATATATGAAATACTGAGAGATAAGAATATTCAGAGACTTTGAAGCTGTCATTTCGATGATTGTCGATGCTCTTTTTTAATGCAATCTGTTGTGAAGTAATAGAAAGTAGTTATTTTCATTTAACAAAATAAGATATTAAACGAACACAGATATAGATATGGATGTAACAACAGTTTGATGCTGGTATCCATAGTTTAGACAACCGGCTAATGAGATATTATTAGGTAGAACATGAGAAAACTTTTGCCAATACCTTGATAGTATTGCGTAACAAATTACTGGCAATACCTTACAGCGAGGTTTAAATGTGTAAAAAATGTACATGGAAGATTACGAAAATGCGTCTTGTAATTGCTTATCATCGGGTCACAGGCGTTTGGCACATTTAACGAATACACGAAAAGTTACAATAACATTAAGAAAAGACTTCGTAATCTAATTCTATACCGGTTGTTGACGGTCGAGTGGGAACATAGGGATGAATATGTAATTTCATTTTATGCGATTTCCTTCACTTTATTACAAAAACTATAGAATGTAAAGTTTTTCAGAATTAAGTGTCACATACAAAACTGCCTTTATGTTTTTTTATTAAATTTTTGGGGTTCTTTGTATTTGGTCCTATCAGCATGGGTGCTTGGTTTATTTCGGGTTGAATGTTGGGAAATGGTTGAACTTTGTCTTCTAATCGATGGATCCGTTGGGATGGGGAAGTAAATTGGCCTGCCAGAACTCCGGATCAAACTCCTTGTGATATTTTTTGTGGCGGATATCATAAAAGTAACATGTAATCCAGAAAATACAGAAAAATAGATTCATTAAGTGAACTAATAATCGAAGAATGTAATTTAATTTCTGACAAACAGTTAACTAATGGAAGAGGCTAATTTTACGTGTTTACGAGTAACAAAATCAATTCCGAGGTAACAAATTTGCAACAAATCAGCAGCAAAATAAACCATTTAGTTAGTGTGGCCATATGTAGTGGATTAAAAGTTACAAGCGGTGGCTACGCTTAATATTAAGCTAGAACAGAAAAAAATTATTTGAATATTCTTTGGGCGATATTTCATTAAGTGAAAGAAATATTTTTTTGATATCATTCTTATTTAAATATCTTTGCTTTTTGTGTGAAAGAATGTATAAATTTGAAAATTTCCGGTGCAAAAAAAGTTCCCTGAAGTTAAGGATATGTGCATCCTCCTTCAAGAACGATATCGCGTCTGGATGGCAGACGTTTGTATCTCTTAGCGCTGAATGGCGTCAAGAGATACGCCTTCTTGACGAAAGGTGACATAAAGGCAAATAACAATGTGGGTAGAGATACGCTCGCAACCACATTGACGACGCCAGGTACACAGAAATATGTGTTCTTTCTCCTCGCACTGTTTAAGTAACCAGTTCTAAGTTGTAGTTGCTATCAGAAAAGCTATGGTTAGTTTCTTTGTTGTTGTTAAGAATGTGACGGTTTTTTCATTTAAAAACTCAATTTCTTAAAGTTAAATAATTAGATTTATCGTTTTAATAATTTCATTGCTCTCAATTCGTTTGGTTCCAATATATCAATTTTGATGTTAGTATCTAATACTTTTTTGAATTAAAGATACAATATTTAATAAATCCTTTGGTAGAAAGCAATGTTTATTTGCTTGTATTCAAAATTAGAATTACTTTCAGTCAATGTAGGCTTCTTTGAATCAAGAAAACATGCGAGTGGTGGGCTAGCGAAGTGGTTACGCCAGCTTAATAGACAATAGACTTGGCTATTGTCTTCCTGAGAACGGTGGCTTACGCGAATATCCATTATATGTAACTGTTACTATTGCCTTGTATTCTCGAATTCTTTAACAACGTTATGAATCTTGATATTGCAGAAATTGTTTAATAAATCTCTCACTCCTCGGTACCTGTTACGTGTTCTATTAATATTGGTGAATATGTTTTGTTTGATTTTAACAGTAAGCTGGGTTTGTGATTGTCTTTGGAGCTGAAAAGAAAGTCACGTCTATTGCTATTAATTAACAAAAAGAAAGTTTTTGTCGTACAATGATTAGAACAACAGAAAATCGCATAAAAGTTAAATCTCTACATCGTCAACACCTAATGTAAGGAATTGAACATTCATTTTACACGGAGTATTCCATAATCGACCATATCTATTCTATTAATCGGAGTCCGTCCCTCATGATTTCGGAGCGTATTTATTTCGATATATGTGGAATACTGCGTGTAGAAGCTACAGCCCAAGGTCGATTACATACATGAATATGTTCTCTGTTACGATAATGTAGCCTGTATTACTCGATCAGTTTTTTGATGCTTGTCGCTTTGTAATGTTTATGTATGTAAGAATGTGACGCGAGAATACTTCGCGGATTATTCAATCGACTTAATTGATTCTGTTTACTTTATAGCCCCATGGGTGGCACATTAAGATGGCATTTATTGGTAATCGCGGTATCCTTGGACGATTTTTTCCCCTCGCTTTATACGGCGATTTCATGTTTTCGTTGCGATGTAATTACGTTTCCGTTAAATGGCATCCATGTAAAGTTAAGCGTGCATGTGTATTTCGCGATGCAATGGAAGTGTTTTGTTTGTAAGAGAATTATTTTTAAATGACAATTTTGTTGCGTTATAATTGTATACGTGTGCGCAATATAGTACAAAGAACTTTTCTGTTGGAAGAGAAAATATTCTACATTCGTTCCTAACCTAGATTCTGAAAGTTATTCTCTTACATCGAACTCGGTTGCTAGTAGATCGTGATTTTGCAAGAATTCTTTGCTTGATTATTTAAAAGTGTGCATATGATCTTCATACTGAATAAATTGGCTATTACTGACTGTTCATTTCGCTCCAATTTCTTGGTTAAAACCTACCACAACGTGAAAAAGATAGTACGTCTCAACTTAGATTTTGTTCAAATTCATCAGTCAGCTCAGATTTATGTATATATTCAGGCTTTAAGACTGTTTGATTCTGTTTGACTATCTGCAAGAATACGTATGATAACATCGTACATATTCTTTTCTCGGGGGAGCACAGCTTCAAAGCAAAAATATCGTTTTCACAAATGTACAGCTTTTATTTAAGTGTTGGATGCGTCCGAGCCTACATAAAAATTAGCGAAAGATAAAATACTAACAAATAGTGTTTTTCTAATCAAATAAATATCACGTACATTGTTAGTCAGATCTTACAGGGTATATAAGCCTCGAAGCTACTTGTCATGGTCTCAGTGCGAAAATGTGGAAAAAATGTATGTAAAGAGTTCCATGATTTTGTTACTATCACCTCCTCGTTGTCACGAACGGTGACTTGAGATTGGGCTGGACCCACCAGAAAAATTATCCTTACTTTGCTACAGTCAGGAGCAGGCCTTTTTACCAGTGAACCGTCGATTTAAAACTGTTCTAATTGCAACTTCTTTGTAGGTAGTTTGTTATAATAAAATAACAACGTGTTCCGCAATGTATTGTTGCATTTTGTACACATTCTACATCTTCCTATTAAATTTAAATCCTATTAAATTAATACAAGTCTCTAAAATTAGGGACATCCAAAACCTATATAAGATAGATTCCTTCAAAGTCCATTAAACATAAATCCTGAAGGATGTGTTTCATTTCAGTCAACGAAAAGGTTGAATTAAAGAAATTAGATACATAGAAATTAGATTAGATAGAGATAAGTTCTCCTGGAAATATCGCGAGATGCTAAAACAATTTGAAGAACTTTCAGAGCTTAAAATAAATATCCATCATATTTTTTAGCAATTCTATCGAATTATATAACATCATATCTACTTATAGAACCTCGTCGTTCCGGAGTTTGTCATTTTCGCTTAATCTACATGACTCACGTACGCGGCTTCTGGAATGATTTTTCTTTAATTCATAAACTATACAAAAAAGTAGCTACTATAACACATCGAGGATCATATAAGGTGCGCTCAAGGTAGGAATGTCGATTGCTGTTTATCTAACCTACTATTAACAATGAACTGCCATTTTTAGAGCCTGAAAAGCGTTTTCCTTTTGTTCGGTCCGCGCGCGCAAACAAAGAAGATTAAAATTCGCGCGCCGTGTCCGTAAGAAGTAAAATGTATGATTTTAATGCGTTCGGCTTAATCGCGCTGAAAGGTTTATCTTGTAGATGGGAGGAAAAACAGTAAAACCCGCTAATTTATATTTATAGCACGTCTCACCTAATGTCATGGTCTACGCGGTTTTCTTTCACTTCTGATTTCGAATGACAACTTGTAGATATTGTCGTTTGAAAATGATCCAGTAAATGTTTTCATTGGCATTGTTAGCTTTAATTTATGAAATGTAACGCTTTGCATTTAGTAATGCTTGTCATCCACCTTCTTCTAGTTGTAAATGTGGTGACAGGTCTCGTTTAGTAGGAAAACACGCAAAACTCGAAAATAAATATTTTCACTTGTATTTTTTTCGTGCTTTAATAGTTTACGTAGAAATAACCGAATGGAAAAAGTTTATTGTTTGCGAATTTTTGGCGTTAATGCTATTTCCGGTAACACTGGAAAACTTTAAGAACTAGATTGTTACATGTCATGAAATTTATTCATTAAAGAAGCGATTTTAACTTTCCCAGATTTGTTATTCTCATTCTTCAATTTAGCTTGATAAATAAGGGGATTTGCCGCTTTGGATAATATTAAAAGAAAACTAAATGAAATGTTGCTTGTTCCATGCATGCGTAGACATATAAAGCACCTAAAATACATGTCAGACAGAAGTTTTAACGTAGAAACAATTTAAGGTTACATATGTATAAATAAGAACAACAAATTTGCATGCTAACATCAATATTAAACACCTTCACCACTATTAACCAGTAAAATGCACTAATACACCGTGTTGTATTAGAAATGGGAAAACCCTTAATTCTTTAGAACGCAATGAAGTCGTTTGTATTGTTACCGCTCCACTATTCCACTGCCTTGCGCCTGATTTTAATATAATTATCCCTTGACATTTCGTATAAAAACTCTTTCATTTCGTGAAATCTATTTCCTTTTCAAAGCATAAAACCGAAAGTTTCTCAGTTATTTAAAACAGTTTTTTCTCTATTTATCAGTCAACATTGCTGTATAATAAACAAAAAAGCCACACATGAAACTACATCCGTTCGTCAGCAGTTCCGTGGAGGAGCCGAGCACCTTGGTGGAGGTAAAAATCAATTACAAGTAAAAAAACATAGAAAAGCTGGCAACGAAAACCATTTCTGTGAAGAATACACAAGCTCGTAATTTTAGTAATCTTATAATCGAGGACAGTGTTTTTACATAGTCTTTAGGTTAAAACCTGATTTGCCAACAATTTCAGGTAATTTCAGGTAGCTTATAGTAATTAACTATAACCGTAGGACCCTAAAAAAATTGTATTTTGCATTTGTTTGAAACTATTGTTAGTCTCGGAAGGAAAATCAACAAATCGCTTTCTTGCACTCACATTATGAATGCGCTTCGGCAAATTGTAAGATGCTGAGCATTTCGCCCTCAATCATATAGGGCTTTTTCAGGAGAAGACGGGGTTTGGTTGCTGATTGACCGTTAAGTCGTTACAGACGACGAGCCTCCGTATGTCTGCGAAGAAGATTTAAGGTTTAAGCCTCCAGAAACGAGTGCGCTTTACGAAATTAGCAGACACTAGGCAGACTCGGGTTTTCTCGACTCTCACGGAATCCAGTAGGCAATACGAGCCCATTCTCCTAAGACGAATAAACACGAGTCCGTTTCGTCTCATGAAGCGCAACTCGTTTTTGCAAGCTTATTAAGGATGTCTATATACAGTATGTCCTAAAAAGTTTTATACTAGTGGAGCAAACGTTTAGCTTACATTTCACAAAAGAAACATTCTTGATGAAAAGCTCTGCATGACTTGTGGATTCATTCATGGACCTTTACCTTAATTTCTACTTACTCGCACCATTAGAAATTTCAAACTACCGAATATAGCAGGACTCACAAATTCGACTATTGAAATATATCAATTGCTAGGATACAATAAAGGGTTTATTTATAAAATGAAATGCAATTTACCGGATTTTTTGCATATCCTACAACCAAATACATATCGATCTGGCTAAAATTCACGATTGCTAAATGTCGAAGTGATTGAAGCGTAAATAAGCAAACTAGTGCGTTGGCTATTCATTCTCCATCAAATGGATTTCAACAACGTGAAGGTTTTATGACTAACACATGCAATGGCTAAACCATTTATTTTTCTCAGTGCAGGAAGTTATTTCTCTACCCTATTCCACACGCAACAGTCCTGCGGGAATCGGAGAAATCAAAGTTACTAAAAATAGTTTAATTTATTGAACTATTTATTTATTTTTTAATTAGATTCTTCTTACGATTAAATTACCTTCAATTTCAAAGAAAACGGGACCATTACTCTAAACTAGATTGTTTACACTTAACATGTAAACTCTTCCATCACTCTATTATTTTTAAAATAAGCCATGGATGAGAAGGCGTTAAGGCCGTTGAAAGATAAGGCAAGATAAATTGTAGACATGGGAGAATGATTCACAAAGGTACATTATTTACGTCTTACTCCAAACCGAAAGCAAAAGACGCGAGATGACAAGATCTAAAATAGACCGACGAAGTAGTAATATATACTCAAATCCAGGCGAGTGTGTCATACTCATAAGCTTCGGCGTGGAAGCACTCACGCAGTAGCTACTAACAAGGGACTCGTTATGGTTGCAACTAAATGGTAGTAAGAGAACCGCGAACAATGCTTACGACGTGGCGCGGTCGAAGTCGATTATTTTCGTTTCCTCCATGAATGAGAATCATATGGTGTCGTAATAGACGCAACCGAAACAAAAAAATAAAATGGGTTATTCCAACTACGATCTCTATTTGGTGGCTTTACAACGACCGAAGAGATAATTTGTTTGTTATAGGAACTTCATCGAAACACACATACAAAGATCATAATATGCATATGCGTAGAATAAGTTCCTGCAACAAAAGATATTCGTTTGAATTGAAAGCACCGTATAGAGTCTTTGTATTTACGTGTACGTAGTAAAATCGGTACGGAAAAACTGTTAGCGTTTCGACAGCACGGAAAAAATTGCCTAACATCTTGCAGGCGATACCCGGAGACGTAGTTGGATTACTAATCAAAAAATTGAGATAAATGATGAGAACTGGTTGTTAGAGTAACAAATCACGGACAAATGGTTACAAAACAAAATAAAAGATGAGTTTATTTAGCTACAACACAATAGCAACAGGTTATATTTATTGTAATGTTTAATCCACGTGGATAAGATCGTTATAATAGAATTCCCTTCATCAATTCGCAATTATAAATTTTTAAAAATACTAATCGTATTAGTACGAGTACAATAATACAATGTTAATAGTTTATTATTATGTGATTCGTTTTTTACAAGAATATAAATATAATATTAAATTATATGGAACAGTAAAATAAAGTCACAATTTCAAGGTAATGTTCGGTAAAACTGCTTTTAAATTTAACCTTGTTTGGATATTAAAAGAAAAATAAAGCAAAAAAAATCTTTTTCCACTATAACCGCGCCCATTAAATAAAGCAGAAAATATCACCCTTTATCTTGAAAAATTAAAAATTATTAAGAACAATAAAACCTTTTCGTTCTATTTTATGTTTATTTTTTATTTTAAGAGATGTGTTGATGTTATTGCTCTTTAATGCAGTATTTTATCTGTAATAAAATCTGATAAACTTTATATGATCCGTCTATTTAATCGTCCGTAAGTAAAATTGGTCAAAGCCTGTAGTTCACTAAAATTTGAAGGAACCGCATACACCTTTTATGTGCTTGGGGAACGGTGACATCAGTCTGCTGTATTCGTATTTTAATTATCAAAAAAGGATAGCATATGGCAACATTATTTTGAATAAATAAGGACAAAATAAGATCAATTACCAAAAATGTTAATAAAGAAATTCAAATATTCGTTCGACCCTAAAAAGAATATTACGAAATATCTAAATATCAAGAAAAATAATTTATTTTACCGAAAAAATACAATATACAATGTGTCCCCGTATCATCTTTTAACAAATTATTTATTTTTCTCACAAAGCTAATGGAATTTCTTTCAAAATAATTAATAATTAAATCAAACATGCGAAATGTTGACACAAATAACATTTCTCTAAACGGAAAATGATACCAATGTCACTAGAAAAATGTATTAAATAATGAACGTATTCAAATTATAAAAAAAATATATATACAATTTGTTTACGCAATCCATCAATTTCTGATCAAGTAATAAAAATGTTACTTAATATTTACTTGTTCTTTAACTTATTCAAATGATTCGTGTACGTGCTAGGTCCTACAACACTTTATAACATACATTTCTTTGTCAAGAAAGAAAATAACGTAAACGCTCTTCTCGCTTAGGGATTCATCAAACACAAAAATTATAAGAACCGTTGAATAAACGAAAATCCTCCAAGGACAAAGCAAAGTGCTACAAACATTCTTCACATCGCTATCTTACATCGACATCAGAACCTGAGAGTTTCTTCCATAAATTTTGCGACTCTAATACACATACTTAAAATTCTATAAAATCTAGAATCCTTATTTATTTCACATAACAAGAGAGCATATTCCAATGCATGTTCTCTCCACAATCACATAGATTGCAGCTTTTTAAGTTTATTCTTCACAAATAACTGCTGCTTATAGATTGTTTTAAACAATATTTTTGATTTCGATACATAAAACTATGGCTTTGATGAAAAATATGGTTGGATTTATTTGAAAAAGTTTCCTAGGTTATTGCTATATGAGTTATGAAGCTGTGAGTTATCTAAATTCTTGGCGAATGATCTTTGAGATGTCTCTACTCACATATAACCCGGATCTGCCATCTTCTTCAATTATTTCATTGAAAGTGCTTGATGCGGGCGGCTGCAAGAAATTTTTGTGAACAATTTTTGGCGATAAGGCGAAATAAGGATCAATGTAGTGGCATATTAAGGGCTTGCAGCCTTTTCAAGAAGTCTTTCCCTTTTGCAGGAAAAATAATGGCTATTATTTATTGGGATTGTCAAGGAATTTTAGTGATTGACTATCGAAATAACGGTAGTACGGTAACAGCAAACTCAATGCACCGCGTCAGAAATGTCATTAAAGTAAAAAGGGGAAAGAAATGGATGTAAGGCGTTCTGTTGCTCCACGATAATACACCACTCCGAAAGGCAAGACTTTCAAAAACTGCCATCGCTGAATATGGTTTCAGAGAAATTGACTATCCACTTTATAGTTTAGATCTAATTCCTTGTGACTATATGTTGTTTTCAGATCTTAAAAAAAAAACTAAGAAGAATAAAACTTATGTATTTTATGGATAAACCAAAGGAATGGATTAGTGATGTTATTGAGACGATGTAATTCTTGTATCTAAAAACGAAGTTTATACTGAAAAAAAAATGTATTGTTGCTTTTTTATAATGGGATAATGCGACCCCTCGCATTATCCCATGAGCCTTTACACAAATTCGACATTTTATTTAAATCCCAGGTCTTAAAAAAAACCTTGCGAACTAAGAAAAAGCTAATAGTGATGCTTAACAAAATATTTGTGAGCATATTATTAAGATAAGCTTCATACGTATGAAGCATCAAAAACAGATGACCTTTCAGTGTGCAAATCAATTTTTCTAGATAACGCTACGCTACTGTCAATAGTAAATATATAAATAAGCTTCAACGACTAACTTTTAGAAATGCGCATGGCATTTACACTTCATAATCTCCAATGCCATATTGAAGCTATACACAACTCGACATATCGAAAATCGCTTATGTAATAGCTTGCACAATTTGTATACATACTTGCGTCTGTGTGTGTGTGTGTGTGTATTACGGGGTAACGCATTTGCCGTAAACATTTGCTCACCTTGAAGAGCGAACAACTGACTAGGTTGCGGGTGGGTGTATGCAATGTCATCTGGCAGTTTTACCCAGTTCATTGAACATCGCTTAAAACAGCGTTTAAAGTCACGTTTTGATTTACCTAACAATGTCACGAAAATTACGTTGAAGCAATATCCACGCGATAAAACAGGGTATCCAGATCGTTGGCTGGATAATTTAATATTAATTTCAGATGAAAATTCTAATTCTTATTCTCATTAGCATCGTATATCGATTTCGCTACGTTATATACACTGCTCGTCAATAAAAACGCGCCGTATCACTTTTTTCTTACATTTGTAAAAGTAAGTATCCTTTCCTAATACATTAGATACTTTCATATCCAAGGCAACGGAAGCATTACGTGTTGATGGCAGAGGCTTTGTAGCTTGGTTTCTGGTCTGATCAATGTTGTATCCGGTGTCCTGCGGAGCTCCATATTGGGGCCGTTGTTTGTCATTCTTATTAAAGATCCACCACATAATATAGCACTTCATGTTTTTTGAGACTTTATACGTTAATGTGTTTGGAACTGGCAATGATAGACGAGAATTTCCTACGAATTGTGGGGATGCTCTTGAAATACAAATACATTGGTTTAAAGGCAATAAACACATGAGTCACTATGTTTAGATTTTAACACTATGAGGATGATAGCAATTTCAAGTTGTAGATTCTTGCGACAATAAATAAAAGTGGGAAATGCATATTACCTGTGGGCTTAGCTTCTCTTTTGGGTAAATAAAAGTAACTTAAAATCAGTTGTGCTTTTACAAAAGCGAGCTTCACGTACTATCAACAATCACCATTCCACTGCTTGATGTAGATGCTACTCTATAATTATTTTAATTTTTCAACAAACACCAATGATCATTAAACATTCTAATCTAGTAAATTCTGATAGCAGAAGGTCATAGGTACTTCTTCGCTAACACCTTGATCCGGTGATTGAAGTAGATCGTTTTGGAACAAAGGATTATATTAAAGAATCCATTTTGGCTTCGTGTGAATAACATTTTTGTACAAGGTCCCGCAATGAAACGGGATGATTTGAAATGGACTTTAGAGCTCGTAAGTTGGTAGTGGACCAACCACCATTGGACAGTGGAATGTGGTTTCGCAGATAAAGTCCATTATCAGAATAACCAGAATTTCATTCCGACTTGTCGCATTTCTCAACGAACGGATAACGTGGATTAACAATCTCGAGGAAACCGGATCGGCGATAAAAAAAGAGGTGGGAGTGCAGGGGTAGCTTAGATTCGTAACAATATCGAAGTTGTTCGATAGGTGGTACTAAGAAATCCACGTCGATCAATCGTACGTCATGCTGCACACCTAGCAATAAGTGGCAGATCTGTTGGAAGGATTCTCCCCCAAGATTTACATTTTCATCCGTACAAGGAAAATTTGCATTCGATGGTGCAAATTTTCCATCCGGGTGATAATGAACAACGAATCGGTTTTTGTGAGGATATGCTCAGGAGACTTGAAGGAAATAACGGCCAACTGAATAACTTATGGATGAACGATGAAGCGCATTTCCACCTACCAGGTTTTGTCATTAAACAAAATTTCAGATATTGGGCGGATGTAAAATTCACAGGTTGGACAAGACGAATGCACAAATTTGCATGGCAGACAATTGGCAAACGTAGTATTTAAACAATTTTTTTTTGTTTATTCTACGCCAAGTGGCCATTCTTGTGCATTAAACACGGCCAATTAATAAAAATAAATATTCTTTAAGAAATAATTAAAATGTTAAATCATCCCGTATTATCTATTACCAGACCCTGCATTTTTATCTATAATGAACTAATTAATTTATTATAAAATGGTTACATAAACAAAGTACAAAGTATTTACGTGTTGCAATTTTAATTGCGGAGAATGTATTTTACTGCAAAACTAAAACATACGAACGCTCGCCCTTTCCCCAACAATGGTTTATGGTGTTTCTGAAGTAGGTGCAGGTTTAAATATTTAATGGCAAAAAGATTTGTTTCCGATCGCTATCAGTGCTCGTATATTAAAGGGGAAACAGCGCCCCCTACATTGGAACTCTCTAAATATAGAGAACTTTCCCGTAGCACCCTTATATGTGTTCACCGCCTCACAAATGGAGGGTGTCGCAAATTACGATTGACTCTTTTCGAGGAGGTTCCTTTGTTTTTTCCGTCGCAACTTTCTTCCAGTCGTTTCGAGCTTAGAAGCATGTGGTAATAAATCTCTTGAGGAATGAGATTAGTATTATTGGAGTGTATTGCGCTTGTTAGATGGGTATAGATAAGATAAAGAATTTTTGGATATCCACCGAGTAGCTTTTATACCAATATCGATTAATAATGGAATCAGGAAATGGCTTTATCTCGACGAGTTTATACAATGTAACGTATTTACAATGTAATTATCGCAGTACTCTAGTAGTCTAGATCCTAGATTATAAAAATATGCCCAAAAAACTAATCGTTTATTAAAACAAAAATTGAAGTGTTGTAGGTATTGATTATTTCGATTTTTCGCAAAGGAAAGTATCACGCGCTTTGACGAAATATATTGACTGATGTCCTAGAATTACGACAGTAAGTACTTGAAAGATACTGAAATGGATGTAAGTATATAAAAGTCTTGCAGTCTGAAAAGATTCTAGTCTTAACATGAAAAAAAAGTATTTTACAAAATTGAGGCCGTACTGTCGCGAATAAACGATTTGGCTTTATCTTCAAAAATGTCGCTAAGTGGATTTCTGCTGTTTTACGTTCATCGTCTATGTTTTTTGTGTTGCAATCATTCTTCGATCGGTAGCCGGTGTCGTTGAGCTGACTAGCGTCTGGGCAATTCGAGGACGTAGGACTTTGACGTTTCCGGTCAAGTGCCGAAAGGGCGGTTACACAATAACTGGGGACTCTTTACTCGTAATAGGTAATCTATTATGGGAATAGAGGTGTATTTTATCGTATAGAATTAATGGCTGTAAACCTTAGCCGTATTGTCTGTGGGTGAATAAAATAAGGCGAGTCTGGAGTTTCCTTTGGAGTTTTTACTTAGGCATTAAGATGGATTTTCATAGCTACATATTAAAGGGTTACACCATCACAAGATACTCAAAGTTTTTTTTTAATTTTCAGCTATATTTATTACTTATATCTGCACGTGGAAGAATTTTGTACTTCTACCTTATCTACCGCGTAGATTATGGTTATGTACTATGTATTGCAGATATCTTAGAAGTTGTATTACAAATTATAGCTAAATTTGAATTTTCTGGTTTTAATATGTTATTTTCTTAATTATGCGGTTCTTACAAAACGCTAAGTAAAAAAGCTACAGTATTCTTCTAGAACTCCAAGTTGTAACGCTAACGCACTAAGCGCGCTAACTTGTATCTACAGATTAATAACAATAATAATAACAATAATAATAATAATAATAATCCATGCCTCGACATATCCCAACTATTCACCAATTATTCACTATTTCACCAATTACTGGGTATACAGGGTGAGTTGGAAGGAAGTGACTAAACTCCAGCAGTGTATTATACACGTGAAATTAATGTAAAAAACTCAAATTCATTTATTTTTAAGTTATAGCGTAATTTAAAAAAAATAAGTTGTATTCTTATAAATAGTCCAAATTTTCTCTTGTTTTCGAGTTAGTATGTTTTAAATATATAATAAAAAAGTTCTGGTATTGACTACCCATGTACACAAAAAGTCACCTACGTTCCTCATTAATTTTTTTTCTGCTTCTATTCACGTTCAGGACACATCGGTTACCTGAATCAATTCTTTCAAGACTTAAAACAATTTCAATATTTTCTCGCAGAATCGCCCCACTGCAACACACTACACATCCTCCACACATCAAAATGCGAATGTATTGTTAGAAGGATAGAAACCTTATACATTTCGCCCGTGAGGTTAAAGAACGTTTGGACAGCAGGTTTTCAGGATTTTGGATTGGTCACGCTGGTCTTATTAGTTGATCCAAGATCTCACACCACTGGACTATTGTTTATGGGGCTGGTTAAAAGTGAAGTTTACAAGGAAAAATTTACAAGGAAAACATTTGCGATGATCCTCGACATATTAGAAGTATCGCAGACGATATTAAAAGAAAACATGCTGTAATCAGGATCTATTGTATCTATTGTATTTTTACGTGTAAAATATATTTCTTCCGAATCACTCTGTATAGTATCGTAAATTACAGACCATTGTTATTTGAGTAAGTACTGCTGTAAGCAATTGTGGCACCAGATACTCATATCTTGATTATAAAAGTGACGATGGCCTCCTGTATCTATGCCAAGACTTATTTCACTATTGGATTAATGTCTCATTTCGGTTATAAAAATTCGTAAGAATATTTAGGTGGAATAGTGATAGCAAGGACTGTGGCGTAGTATGGTAAACAACACATAAGTATCGACAATCTCCGCACCATACAAATTATATTACTATAGTTAGTCCGGGACCATTCGTGTCCTCGAAACGGCCGTCCCGGACTAATTATTATATATTGCCATATAATAAATTAAACTTGTGTGGCACGGAGGTTGCCGATACCGATTATGTCTTACCATACATAGATAGACACAAATTTCCTGTTCTTTCCGTTAATCCACTTCCTTTGATAATATATTCCTGCAAACGATAGCCACTCATACAAGAAGCTATTTGCTTTTTTTATTCTTAATTTTAGCGCGATATTCATCGTATTAAGTGCGGACATAATCGTAGAGTACGACGTAACGTTTCGTACAAAATAGATAGTTTAAAAGTGTCTGAAAATCCATGCGGATTTTTTTCTCATCCAAATATCTAATTAAACCGTCCTTTTTGTATCTTTTTTCTTTCAACAGTTCACGTAATATATTCCCATCTGGTCCGTCGCCGAACGTACGTATAAAATTGAGAACAGGAAATGCGATATTTAACGAGATAATCGTATTCCATTTAGACGGTTACCGCTGCTGCGTCCGTCAACGTTCAACGTTTATAACGAAAGGGGTTAACCGACCGGTTTGAGAGCGTTTCGGATTTTAGTGGCCCGCCGTTGTGCACGTTGGCGGCGCTAAACGTTGCGTAAACCTAAAACAAACTACTAATTAAAAATCGCGTTATATACACGTACAGTCCGAAAGAAAAGTGTAGTCGTTGTGACATGTGTTCTATCAAATTTTACAGATTTATTTAAGTTTATTTGGATTATGTGCACAGAATCGTGAATGTTTTATTCTCCAAGTATTTTGGGAAATTATCCTTATTGGATAATCCTTTTTTTAGAGGATTTAAATAAAAAATATTCGGATGAGAGAAATAGACATGTTTCTGCTTACTCAATACCATCAAAGTCCCTCCTAGTGTTTTTTTTTTACCTTACAGCGCTATTTGCTGCATAACTATCCTTCGTAACGACGAGAAAAATATCTTCTAGTGCAATAGAGACCTGGCATTTAGAAACCAGCGACAAAAATCTAAACCAGCTCTTGTTGTGTGTTAGTAGTACTTAGAGTACTTAGTGTTAAATAGAAATTTTCATTTGGTGCAATTGTTAAGTATCCAAGGCTGAACGAGTCCTGCTAGGTGCTGTGGTAAACTTTTTGTGATAAGCTAATCGCAAAATAATTTGTAGTCTACATCAATTTATAAAAAGATACCTTTATACATTACACTATAGTATCTACTATTATCTTTACTATCTACTCTATACTATCTTTGGAGTTGTTGTTTTGCTAAAAACGAGAGGATTTAGTTAAATGCAGCATATTTTTAATTAGTTGATTTTCTGCTAAACTGCTAATTATTGAAAAAATGAAAAAGTTTTCTACTAGAAATAGTTTAGGGAATTAATCGAAATGTACGAAATAGTTACCAGTTCTTGCAATACAGGACCCAATGCGCAATGTCGTTTATCGTAAAAAATTAAAATATTACCACAAATTACCATAATGAACTTCGCCTAGAAGATTTGTTAGCAATTATAAAAATTCATTGTATTTAATATGTCCAAAGATCTTGCTTTCAATTGTTTTCTTAATAAACGTATTCAACGTTATTAAAAAAAGGACACAGTCACAGTTAATTGTTCATTTGCAGCAACAATTGACTATGCTTTATCCTTTGGGGCGAGAGGGTTATAGTTGTAAAACCACGGATAGCTAAACACTACAGGCTCCTGAGCTTATGACAATCTAGAAAGGTTATGCATCTCGTTGAGCCGTCGCACACGGCACAAATTAGCAGCGTCACGAATCCAGAAATTCATTTTAGTCAAAACCACGTTGTATATTCTTTTGTTAATCTTAACTTTTAAATTATTTCTTAATTAGTTCTAACGAATATTGATATATTACGATAAATGCCCATTTCTATAAAGGGCTGTAAATAAGGGAGACAATAAGTTAGTATTAACGAAACCAAAAAGACCAATTATACCTTCTTATAACCATAATAGTTTCAAAAAAAAAAAAAAACGTAACTATACTTTTGTCACACAGTGTATATAAATATACATTTACTATATGTAACGTATACAAACTATATAAAAGAGTTTAAGTTCTCACAGCACAGATTTAGTCTTGAGCAAAAAAAAAAGAGAAGAAGGAGAAATGTTGCTAATCATAACAAATCCGGTCAGATTTTCTAAGCCATCACAATGTTTACTTTATTTGACACAGTGTGAAATGAGGTGTGAAAAATGAACTAATGAGATTTCGTAAGCGAAACGTTCGAGTTAAGCGCAGAACGGTCGAGACGGATTCGTGAATTAGACGCCTTGGGAATGCGTTCGAATAATATTTGGTAATTTGACGCAGAGCGCCGCACCGGGGGGCGAACTCAGCGAACTGATTGAAATTATCTCAAAAATGAAAAAAAATCGAAAGCGTCAAACGCGTTATAAGATACACTGCTTGCTTGAAATGGATATTTAAAACAGAAATAATTTTTTACGGTTCTTTTTTTCAATTTCTGTAGGTTTTACTAAGTTCATGTATATATATCTCAAATTATTATAAATAAACAAAAATCTATCTATTAGAATTAATAGCTTTAAGATAACGTTGCGTTAACGTCATTACATGTGGTAGAAAATATCGTACAAAATCTACAAGACGATTTGATATGATAGAAGAAAATAAAATTCAATTTGTTGGATAAACGACGTGGTGTCCTCGACATTATTTTGCATGGTTCACGAGTGGACCATAGCCAAAGTTAACAACAGAACAAACCAAAAAACAGCGCAATCGTAAATAATAGAGAACACTTCACAATATATTAATCAATATATACCAAAAGATACAGAAGATTGCGCACTCTTTTCTATTCAAATGGACGATCCCACAGACATTGTGAAACTTTGGCATCCTTTAAATTTTAGCGCCCTGATTTCTGGAATGTGTTTCGAGAAGTACCGGAACAATATTCCCGCCCTCCTTGTGGTAGAATCCTAGCAACAAACAAAGTCTAAACTAGTGTAGGACGTGCTAAATAAACTGGGAAGGAGTTTATAAAGGAACATTAAATTAGATGAACCAGCACGAGTAGGCACGTTAACTGCCGGTAAAAATTCCCAAATTTCCGTAAGTATGGCATATGTGCTTGTTCAGGTAGCTACTAAACAATGGAAATAATGGATCAGAAACGGACCAAGCAACTTCTGAACGGATACAGGCCTAAATTGATAGCTGACTTGTTAGACATAAATATAAGTTTCTTAATGCAATGGTAGGCTTGCTAACAGTACAGTAGCTTCAGTCAGGCTTCTACATACTATGCGATTGTACAAGGTTAGCGAAAACACGACTCCTAGAAATGGGTTGCAGATATCCAAAGTCGAAAGCTGCGCAGAGGAATTAGACACAAGGCTATAAGGTCTGATGAAAACAGTAAAATTTGCTGATCAAGGAACCACAGCAGGTTTAGAACCATTGTAGTGGAATAGACCAGGAAGTACCGACTAATGTCAATTTAGTCAAATCAAAAAACATCTATTGTGTAGTGCCGCATGTGTTGTGATGTTATTGCATTTCTAAAGTAGAACAACACCGCCCATCCATTTTCCTGAAAGAAGTAACAAAAGAGTCCAGTTGTTTTTCAAGAGTTTATTTTATATATTGTTGATTTAGTGTTTGCATTAAAATATGTGTTTAATTAACAAATTTGTTCGGCGTACCCATTATGCCATTACTACCTTTTTCTTCTTCATCCATACTGACGATGCTTAAAGGGAGCAAAACAAACTTTGAACAGCAAACGTGTATTTTTTTCGCAATGCTAACGAACAGCCTCCCGTGCCATATGGTAAGTGCACTTACGTTCGTACGTACTATATATCAAATCAATATATCCTATAATTACACATATTGTATATTGCGTACCTATTCCGTACCAAATTAAGTAATAATAATTTAATTGGCCATTATCCGTCGCAACGTACGCAGATATTGGTACAACAATATTGGCGTGTAGAGCTCTTAAGCCAGGAATAAACTTAAAATTGCTGCACGCGCCTCGCATAATGCCCTCCTGTTCGAAGGTGCTCGTTAGCTTATTGCGAACGATGTCTTTTCTTTAATGGTTCATTATTCGACTCTCATTCAATACCCATTAACGGATAATCTCATCGACACTTTATCCTGATCGTCCGCGACGATTTGTTCCGCAGTACCGTAGGAATCTATTCAGATTTCTTGTACAACGTAATGTGGAAATCCACGCGCCAATCATCTGGGATCTCATGTTATTTTTGTACAATGCGCACAATAGTCCTGGTATATTTATCAACTTGGAAGGATTGCATCTTTCAAGTATGCATATGGTCTCTTCAGATGCATTTCTTAGAAGTTTTTGCGCAGTTAAGCGTGATTGGGTAAAATCTCTTCTCTCTGGGTCTTCTGCTGTTGGTTGGCATACAGTGAAAAGACCTCTCTTGTATGTAGAAAAAATCTTGGGCCATTAAAATAGATGTTGCCGTTATTCTATATTATATATTTTGGATTCGAAGGTAGTAACGGACTGTGTTACGCATCATTTGATCAACTGTCATTTAAAGCTGTAGGAGAAAAAGCTATAAACGCTATATAAAAAGCTATATAAAAATTAGCTTCAGCTAAAGCTAATTTTTGGCAGATTAGTCAAAAATGGTATTAGAAAGTATTAGAGCTATTAAAGGTTCTAAAGAAAACTACTACTTTACCAAGTTGGTGCTTAATGGTAGTTTGAAGATATTAACGTGTGATTGATCAGCTCCTTTTTGATACCAATTATATTAATCATATTATCATTCCGTTAGATCCAGAACTTTGGCTTAGTTGGCATCTCAATATTGCCAAAAAAAGTACGTTACGCACTGGGCAGAACAAGAAGTATTTCTTATGTCTTATCACTTGACAAGAAGTTTGTAAGGCCTCTAACTGCAACTCTTACCGGCTACATTCGATTAGGAGAACACCCTCATAGAATGGGGCTTGCTCAAAGAAGGACCAAAGGGTTCAACGTCTTGAACATGAGTTTTACGTGCACATTTTTCGAGGTCCCAGAAGACTTTTTTTCTGTAAAAGCTTTCTAATTAATTTTTTAGATGAATACACCCAGTCACATCCGCAGTAGTTTCGGCAGTCTTCTTCTTGCGTTTACTGCATCAGTTTCGTGAAATTTAGCAATAGAGCGAATACTTTGATGATACGAATCAAAACGTGGAAAAATTAAAGACACAAATGCCACCGAAACTAATTCGTCCAATCTTGAAATGCACGTTACTGCGCCTAGTTATTTTTTGTATCTTCCCGGCAAATTCACGTTTAAAAGAACGCTTTTCTTATCGTCGCAATAGCACGATTATCTTGTAACATGTCATCTCTCCGAAATCAAACAATGACGATAACTACATTGTAAAGTAATATGAAACTTTAGATATAATCTACTTCCCAGCAGCATCTACATTATACCTACACACTTCTCTATCGTCGTTTTTCATCCCAATGTTAATCCCGTAACTGCACATAAGAACCCGATCCCTGCTACCTCCGAAAAGGTACACAAAAACGTGCAGCGACGAGGACTTCCACACATCCACAACCCTCTTCGCTTTTTATCCCCTACCACCATCCGTTCCCCCTTCGCACACACATATATCGTGTTCACCGCAACCTCCCTCCCCTCCTTACCCTCTCGGGCCGTATATAAAATAAAATATCCGGTCGGTGTCAAGTTACGGTTTGGTGCTATTGTAGCCGTTTTTAAAATTCACTCCGGTTGTATGTGCGGTGCTGGTGCGATACTCTGAGCGTAAGCAACTACGTGTGTATGTGTGCGAGCTGCTGTGGTGTAAGTTGCTGCGAGGGTGGTTCGGGGCAAAAGCGAGGGGGATGATAAAGCCATCGTAGCCGAATAGTGTTCGGCATAGTCGTTTTTGTGTGGAATTTTTGCGTGTAACTTATCTAAATACCTCATATGCTAGCTTCCCATATTATTGCGGACCGTGAAAATTGGAAAAGATCGGGCGTATCGAGAGGAAATTCGAGGCGGAAGAGGTCATGAAAAAATCATAATAGGATCTCTGCGGGAGAGGGGGGGGGGTTATTGTATCGTGTACTACGGGGCTTTGATTCGCTTATCGTAGCGTTGTTATAGATTGGGAACTGTGTAATTTAGATGATTGATTCCTTCGGAAAACCCTTGATTATCGCTAAGCGATAACCTCTAAAGTTAATAGCTGGAGAAGGCCGCGATTTAATGTATATTTGTATCTATCATAGTCGTCCGGGTTTGAATAAATTGAGGACTTAGATTTCCTAGCAACGAAAACACTTTGTCAAGACCGTTGAAAAATGTATATTGATGGCCTATCAGATTTTAGGAGCATTTCCACTTTTCTTCCTTTTCTTTAGATTATTCACTGGAAGTATGCAGTTCTTAGCACTTATTCTGTACACAGTTTGAATATTCTACGACATATGTACAAGTGTTTGACAAACGTATTTGCCAGCAGTTAACCACTTCAACAACATTGACCTGGGCTTCGCCTGCCTCCATTGCAAATACCATTTATATATACATCGAAGGTTCTCAGTTAGTAACTAGTGGTCATCATAATGTAATTTTAAATTAGAAGAACTTGATGATCTCAACTTGCCTTGAGTTAAGCATAGAATGATACATCGGCAGAAGGCGAAACGACATTTGATCGTCGCCTTAATAAACTTTTCAAAACATAATTGGTCGAAAGCGGATGGTATTTTTGATTCAATCTAATTTGATACTCCTCGCTTATCTAACTTAACTGATATCTTCAGAAGAAAACAAGTTACAATATTTTTTGGAAGAAGGATTAAGGAGTAAGAACATTATAGATGCTCCCTGCACATAAATGTCATATTTTACTTCGAAAACCGTAAACTGTGTCAATCAACGCTTAAAAATTAATCTCGTAGCGCTATTCATCCATCGCATCGAAAGTTAAAGGACTTAATTAAAAATTAAAGTGCGAAAGTCGAGTTAAAAGTTGCTGCAAAGAGGAGTAACACGTCGTATTAAACACGATAATTTCGTAGCTTGCAGGTACTTATTAAAACTTAAAACCTGAGCCGTTTTCATCGGTATAACACTCGCACGAAGCAGAGTGAAAAAAAAAGAAAAAAACGGATAATGAAGTTCTAATATTGGATCCGACAAAAACCGATCCGCTCCGTATACGTGTATGTTCATTAAAGTATTAATTATGCAAGGGATTATTCGGCTAGTTTCAATCGATTATCGCTGTAATATTAAATTGATCAACCGTCAGCTCTATTAAAATAGAAAAAAAAAGCGGTTTGAAAATATAGGTCACGCGATTAAATATTAAATGGATAGTTTGGTAAATTTGCCAAATATTGGGTAGTTTCAACGGAGCAGTTTGCGAATTTGTTCTAAGAGATTTAGCTCTTGTTTTATTACTTTTTTTTTAAATGCGCGCTTGGTATTTCTACGCTCCTTTTGATCATTTCTTGTAGCATGCGTCTAAGATGGCAGTGTTAAAAGAAAGGCGAGTGTACTCGATAAGATATACAATTTGCATGAATGTTGCTTGAAACGACGATCGAATAATTTTTGTAAGTCTCGTTTTGCCATCCAGATCTGTCTTTCTAATCTGTCGGTCCTATCGTTTTAATTAAGAAATTAACACGCTACCAACAGATACCCACATGCACAGTGTTCCAGTCTACTGGAACTGTAAAATTGAGCCTATTGTGGTAGGTAGAATGCTGAAATTTTCTGATGATGTAATAGACATCACAGAGTATCTTTCAAGGATATTTTCAAAAACACAGAACAACTCACGCACTTAACTTATTATTTTAAATGGAACACCGTGTGTATTATTACATGTTTGAATTTCACCTGTCTTTTCCTAGTAAACTCCAAATATCTTAGTAGTGATCTTACTTTCGAGATGTACAGGATGTTCAGTATTGAATACTAAACTTTACCAAAGTCAAAGATTAAAAACGTATTCTTTTTTAATAGCCGGATACGTTTTTTTTATATCCATCGTGTAAGACGGTCTAATTCTAAAAGGAATGGTTACTGGAAGTAAGTGCTTTTTGGTATTAGTATTATTTGGTTACCATGACAACAGTAAACAAAACCTACTGACATTGTCGTCATTAACTGTCGATTCAACATTTTAAGCCTAAGTAGTTAATACGGACGTTTTGGTGTGCAACACTTAGCGTGTTAAGAACGGCCCGGTATAGCGTTTACAAACAATTGCGATACGAATTTCGATTGTTTACTGGAGGTAGATAAATACGTAGTTAACTATTAATCATTAGATTACAATAATTGTTTATCGAACTTCTATTAAAATATTACTTTCCTCACGTTTATTGTCATATATTACCATCAATGACATCTAACATGTGCCGAAAATGGACTAAAATCAAATCGTCTTATACGTTTCGGATAAAATTATCGCCTGAAACTTTCTTCCATCACAGTGCGGACGCAGCTGCTTATCTAATTAACGGCAACAAACACCGACGTCGCTGCATTTAATAAAACTTTCCGATAATTTTATAAATTAAACGCTATCGCGTAAAGACCAAAGATGTACTCTAATCCGGAATTTATTGCAGGTGCATGGAATTCGGTTGTTCAAACACGAGAAAAATACAAACTTTCTCCGGATAGGCTTTCTTGTCGTGAATTAAATGAAATAGAAATTTGTCAGATTAATGCCGATGTGTTATAAATTTGTCATAAAAAAAGCACAGCTGAACAGAGTTTGTATTTGAAGATTAGTGTGAGCAACATACGAACCAAGGTTTATTTGGGATGTTGTTCGTTTCATGCCTGATGTATCTTCTGAAACAACATACACGAAGCATGTTGTTGCACATATGTCGTGATATACAGACTGATTCAGTTTTGACCTTCACCCTGATTTCGCTTATTAACGTGGATAAAGGGTAGGTTTAAAATTAAATTATGGATCCGATGAAAAATTACCCTCTAATAAATGACGTTTCAGTAAAAATAAATAAATAAATAAACAAAACAGAAGAAAACTTATTTTCTTTTTTTTACCACCAGCACACCTTTATTTGGATGTTCGAAAGAGGCGACGAAATGATCTTGGTAGAAATCGGCTGCGGTATATCGAAGAAAGTAAAAGTAATTCTATCCATTAACAAGGTTACAGCCACTGTTTTAGAATGCTTGAGGAATTATATTTATAAAAGGCCAAAACAACAACGGGAGAAAAAACGTCTTTGGAGCGTCTTTGGCTAGAAAAAAGGTGTTCTATCACAATAACGCAACGGCTTATCGGCAATTGCAACGCCAAAACTAGTGGAATTAGGATTTGAAATTCTTCATTGCAGAAAAAAAAAACAAACCGATTATGTGTTGTATTTAATTCGTTGTGAGATTAAGCCATTTAAATATTGTCGGAACAAGTGTATCGAGCGCTCAAAGGAGGGGTCGAAAAGTAAAGGTAAAAACGTAGAGAAGTTTTTCTCATTGTTAGTTACTTTACTCTTTAACAAGACGGCGCACGGCCTCACAAAGCGGTAATTGCACGGAATTATTTATGTTGAGATTTTCCAAACCGTTGGTTTAGAAACAGCGAAGTTGTTGAGATCTTCTGATTTGTGTGCTGTGAATTATTTTTTATTTTTAATATTCATAAATGAAATTTATAAAACATTGAAGAACTTCGAGGTACGTTTTAGAATGACGATGTGGTTCCTAACGAACCACGTAAAAAGGCAACTTTAAATGTCAATAAGCGTGCGCAATTGTGCATTAATGAAACTGGCCAACTGTCGATTGTAACTTGTAACTGTCGATCTATTGTTTCGTTTTCAATTATTACTGTTATTTTTATTTTTATTCGTTATTACAAGTATGGTGTTACAGTTCAAAATTATAAAATATTCCGTTGGTTTTTATTCAAGCAGTTAATAGAAACTTTAGGCGGTTTAGTAAACGATCTATTCTCAACCTAGTTTCCATGCAAATCTAATCATTGTATTCTGGACCTATGAAAGATAAATCGTCTCTTCAACGGTATTTGACATTCTTCTCTTACTAATAAACTACAATTGAAATGTTAATGTTTGACTTTTAGAAACTTCATAATAACTTTAGTTTAATATCGGTAACTATGGAATAATATCAAAGACTTTTGTCACAAAAAATATTCTTTGAAGGTGCCAAAATTCAATACGGCGCCGATAAGAAATAGAAAAGCTGACGATGGCCAAAGAAAAAGCCGAAACCTCGTAATATAAACATTTCGACTACACAATTAAATAGAGCGCCGGACGTTGAGAATGAGGTTTTAGTTTTCCTCTACAAGGCCAAATAAAAGTGTCAGAGGTAGAAGGAAAAAAATCCTTCGCGTCTTTCTTTTATCTGTAACATCGTGTCAAGTGACATTAAAGAAGCTACACGAATATGTACAGAATATAGGGTAATTGCAACAAACAATTGCAAAAATGCAAAGACTATGTCATTTTGCCATGGATTCGAAGCCAGTAAGTGATCGAGCCAAATCAAGAGGCTGATAAGCTAGCATCGAATGTGTCTATAAGATAAATCTCTAAAGGTTTCATATTGGCAAAACAAACCACACCACAGAATTAAATAAAGGCACTCAGATAAGGCTCACTAAAGACAGCAGTGACGATCTTAGAATACTGGGCAACGCTAACATACAACATTATTGTTTTCATTGTAAATGATATTTTCAACCCAGAGACATAGATAAAGTTAATAATGAAATTGAGTGATTTTTTAAATTTGCAGTTATACTATACTAAAGCCCGAGGCCAATAACAATATCCTGTAATTCTTAAGCAGGTCCAAGAACTGATTCTTAAATAAATGTTTTTTTTTTTTCGGTGGTACCTAAAACATTATCTTTTTTTGAATGTATATTAAAAGTTAAGAAAAAGCTATAATGTTGGCAAGCGAATTATAAACATGCTATTGTGTCATAGTCTTCCTGAGTATACAAGCTTCAAAGAATAATACTCCCGGATATGCGTCAGGCTTCTTATATGACAATCCGGTTTTTTTTTTTTGCGTTCGCGAAAGTTATTCAAGTTAGGAGGTCGTTTTCCACTATGAAAAGCTGCAACTTTTGTGCTCAGACTGAGGCTATTCTCTTCACAATAACGATGCAGATCTTTTGCTCAATATATTTTACAAGTCACGCAAATGAAGGAACGTAGTCGGGAGAAGCAGTTCTCTTGGATAACACCGAGATTTTATAATAATACTCTCAAGTTCGTGTTATTATAAAATTCTTTCAAGATCAGTATCACCTTTTTCCATAAATTGCTCGTTTATTTAATTTCCTTCATAGAAAATGTATTTCAAATCGCAAAAATAAGAAGGACCTATCGATTTAAGCGTCTTGAACGCAAGAAACTTCTTTAAACTCTCAACTTGACCAATGCGAGACACTTGGATGTTTCTAGGAGTATCTAGAGAAAGGACTCAGATAGTAGGTTATGGCATTTACAGTTGGTTGTAGTACCGATGAAACAATACTCGGTAGCAAATTACTTAAGATGGTGAGGTGGGGAAATTACACTTCTTGATCATTTCAAGTTTAAACATTGTAACAAGTTCATAAAGTATCATTACCACTGAAAGGACATTATTTGAAGCAATTTGCTAACTGTTTACGCTTAATAGATACACGTACTGCGAAGAAATGTTGACGATATTAAGAATTCGCAATACGCTGAAGAATATTTTAATGACATTATGCGAAAAAAAGTAGTAAATGAACGTTTTAATTAACTTCGTATTGCATTCATATGCGGCTTTTTTCTATAGTTCGTGCTATGAGGTAATAATTGCGCTACACGTTATTAATTTTACTCTTAATCGCGGTTTTTAATCTTGATAATTGTACCGTTTAATCTGCGTAACATTGACAAAGATACGAGTTTAAGCGTACATACATACATAGTACATTGCGCGCGGCAAGTAATTATCCGGCTTTTTTTACTCTTTGTTATTGTATTTAATGGTTTGTAACGGGATACCGTAATACCATTAAGTTCTCCGTAACTACGAGTAATCGTTACGAATTTTGGTTGTAATGATAATAATTACAGCGTATTTTAAAGGACTGTAAGAGATGGGATAAAATAAAGCATTAGTTGCTTTTATATAGCTGGATTTGAAAATTAACCAACAATTAGTTGTAAAATTAAATTAACATAGAATTTTTGTTTCACAAAGTAATTACATTTATTGCTTTGCAATTAGCGTACTTCGCCATTTCCGCAAATTGTATAAAATCAAAATATACGACGCGTTAAGCTACACAGTCGAGATAATTACCAGTAACTTGATTGGAAAGCAATTAAAGGAAAAGAAAAGCGCGTGTTGATTTTTTTATTGAGTAGTGGTGCAAGATACTCCATTACATCCCAAAATATGTAATAAATAAAATAAAATGTAAATTTAGATAGAATTGACATGTAGACTTTAGAAGAACATAGCTAATGAGAGAATATCAGCAACCCGAAAATTCAGATTTCGATGAAATTCGATGAAAAAATCGCCCGATCTCGGCGTTGAGTCCAAAGGTAAAGAATCCCATGATTTTTCATTTGGCAGTATGTCGAAAAATATAAGAGATAGCATTTTGTCCTTAAAATGTAATTTGAAGTACTCTGTCTGTATTTAGAAAGGGATCATCCTTAAATTGTTCAAATGTTATAAATGTATTTCTGATGGTCAACTCAAACAATTGCTTATTACATTGCATTGGTGTTGTTTGTTTTCCAGCATTTACAAGAGTCGGATGTTTCGCACAATAGGAATACCTGTTACAATCCGACAATACAAAAATGAGTAAAATGTTTGTAAACAATTGATTTCTTTTGAACGTAGTTGGATTATTAAAGAACATAAAGAAAGTGCTAGTTTTCGGGAAATTCTGTATATGTGTGTTCGGTTCACGTATGGGGCAGAAAACCGAGGAAGTGTTGTTCAATCATTGCACTTATTATAATTACTCATTACAATACGTAGTTATATGATTTTAGCAGACAGACGCCTAGTTTCGCAGTTATTTTGGGTATTAAAGGAATACACACTTGGAGTAAGAGCAGCCCAATTATTGTTTACACCATTTTGAAGAAACTGCTTTACAAATAATAGAAAACAATCCGAGAATAAGCACCAAAAAATTAAATTCAACTGTACCGAATGTTAACCCCGAATCATAGAACAGCTTCTTTACACGTTCCATTTCCAGAAATATTCATTACCTACTAGAACAGGATTATGTACTACATGCATGATGATGTGCCAGCTCACTTTTCTCGGAAAGCAAGGGAATTTTTGCAATAACGATTTGGAAATAGGTGGATTAATCGCGGGGATCTATACTACGGCCAATTCGTAATTACAGACCTTAATCCCTTCGATTTTTCATTTCAGAGGTTTATGCAAAATGATACACTTCATTTTGTATAAACTAAGTAACGAAGAACAATAATGGAACAAAACGATAGATTGATTGCTGATAGATTCCGTAATAATTCAGGCATATATCAAACATGCCGCTAATCAAACTAACACAAGGATTGGAAGAGAACACTTTTCTCAGAGAAAGGTACCTCACATTTTTTAAAATTCAATTTTTTTGTTGTTATGTTGCTACTTTTAAAGCTCACGTCTACAAGCAGTAATTGTTTTTTGTTATAAGATATGGAAGAGAAGTAAATTTTTTAAAACAATACGTTCAAACTTGTAATATCCTCCATCTTGAAAATAAAAGGCTTGCTGACATTAGTGCATGAGACTTTTTATTATGTTGCATTGTAGTTTTTTTCAACGTCACCCTGTGTATTCACACATACCAAAGCTGCACAATCCAGGCGATGTCATCAGATTCATCTCTTTGAAGACTGACGTACATGTATGCGTGCTGTCACATTTGCCGGAATCTTTAAAATACGTTTCAGGATTACGAAAACATTCTGAGTGGCAACGTAGTTTCAGAGGCAGATGTCGTACCGCAATCTACTCTCCGCCAAAAAGGAAATGACAAAATAGTTAATTTTGAAACAATTCGTTTAGAATGAATACATAATTTAAAATTCCATCCAGATTTGAGTACAAAACTATTTTTCTTTCATTCATTATTTGTATCGACAGACATTCCAAAGCATCATTATTTCTTTATCGTCAGCATCCAAATTTATAAATATATTGCGCTATATCACGGAAACTTGCGGGACACAAAATTTGTCGAATTGAAGAAGCGCGTGATGTTTCTCGGGTTTGAGGCTAAAACCATAAAGGATTGTTCTTGTTAAGCGTAAAACCATTTGGGTACCCTGCCGCGTGAAAATTATCTTCGCAACCATTATTTTATTAACCTTTTTCTAAAGGTATTTGCAACTATCTACACTTTTCAAAAGAAAATTCAAAATTCTCTATCTTTAACTACCGAGCAAATACGCCGAAATAAATATAAAAATAAATAGCAGGGATTGATAGAAAATAAAAACATCCATAAAACGATTCGACAGGATCGACCCCGAGGGATTAGCGCCGAAGAGAGAGAAGTTGGTTGAAAGCTGCCGTATCCCAACTGCTTAAATCCGTTATGCTGAGCGTTCACTTCTTTGCATCTCGGGCAAATTGCGCGAGGATGCCGTAGTACCGGCACCCAATCGACGGAGAAACTCACGAAGGCCATCAAAAAAAGCGGCGCGCACAAGACCATTTGTCGAAATCCTCCTCGGAGTCGATTCGGGCGTTCCGGCGGCTCCGGGTAATTTGCCATGACTGACAACCCAATTATCCCACGATGGAATGTTCAATTTTCTTAAATGGCCATGTATATATCTGGTAAGACGTTGTACACCTACACGAGTAAAGAAAACGTAACAAAGGGAGTTTGTGAATTTATTGACTTTACTGGCTGTATGTCATTTGGTAAAAAAAAAAAAACAATGCGCCGGGTTAGAAAAGCGTTCTGCTATTAGGTGGAACGAAAAGGAAAGTGCTGTAAAGAGGAAAGTACATAAAAAAAGGAAGAGGGTCAGGATGGAACTTGTTTCGAAATAGCGGAGACGCTAACCTTTATCAATGGTCGTAAAAGTGGATATGGGACGATTTTCCATTTTCCGCGCTGCTCCTTGCTACTTTACGAAAATTGTCGTCTCTTGCAATTCTTTCAGACCCTCACTTTTATCTTCGTTTATTATTTAAGGTGTACAGTACCCAAACGGCGGAGTATAATCGTATAGAAGTATTTATTTTAGGCTTAACAACCTACAGCCTTCAGTAATAGATTGACTGTTTAGCAGTAACGTAAGTTCTATTGTTTTTATGACACAACTTTGTCAAACGAATAGCCTATGATTGCAATATAAATTTGGCAACAATGTGAAATACAATTTTTTCTTTAAAAAGTAAAATTTATATTTCACATTGCAAAGCGAGCCAGGTGCAGAGTATTGCTTCCCGGGTGCCCCGAGGTAGATTCTGGCTCCTCTGTTCTTTGTAGTATTTGTCAGTGATCTACCCTTCAACATTAAAAACTATTCATCTCTGACATTACACGTGGACGGGGCACGTCTAATAGTCTCTATACCGAATAAAGAAGAAAACGCTGTAAATCTGGACGCCAAATAATGGTTTAATACTAGTAAAGTTAACGTAATAGTAATTGCCGACAAATCATTATTTTATTTAATTTGCAAGTAGTAGAAGACATACATATGCAGGGAAGGTCGGTAAAGCACTTGGATGTAATATTAGACCTGGGTTCCACATATAGACTCGTTGTGCATCAAACTCAATAAATCAATTTAAGCCACAAGACGAATAAAGCGGCTGTTGGGTGTCGAAGAGATTAGAGTAACGTACTTTTATCTCTTTAATTCGACAATGATGTATGGAAATGCAGCATGAGGATATTCTTTGCACGCAGTAAGAGTCCTTAAACTGTAAAAAAAGCCATCTCGAGTAATAGCCAATGCCTCACAATTCAACATCATGTAGACCAATTCTTTAGAATTTAAAAATTACGAATCTTCTATTAACGTATATATAAAGTAAATTATGCGAAATATGATCAAACGTCATGAATTTACAAGTTACAGAAAACATCTATACATATCAGACAACGTAATTAAATAACATCAATTCACAAGATTACACATCAACATCCAATATCAGTAAGCATACGACTTTTCAACATCTTACCCTTCGAAGAAAAAAGAGGTGCAGACACAACGATTTAGATTAGCAACAAAGAAGTTTCTACCAAATAATGTGTATTATTCAATAAATGAATATCTTTAATCGTAATTTTTAAATTTGCTATTATTACCTTTTGTCACTTTTTTTAATGAAAACCATTGGGTTTATGTAACTAACGAAATTAATTAAATAGCTCAGGTTTTTCGTCAACAATTCCCTAATCTCGCAATCTCGTACGGACAGCTGGCTAGTCAAATTCATGTTTGTGTTGATAGATGATGTGTACGTGAAACGGGGTCTAGCATCTAAATCAGTGAGCGGAGCACATAAAAGAAAAAAAAAACAGCAGAATGCATCGAAGACGTTCAATATCGAGTGAAAAATTCATCTAAGGAATTCATCGCGAAACTCTCACAAGAAATGCAGTTAATAGAAGAAGTAACTATTGCTGGTAGTTTTTGAATAGCTTGAATAATGATACCGTTATTGATAAACGTTTCTTTTCTGATGAGGTCTCGCTTTAACTTCTGAGATATTTAATCGAACAAAATATGTTACTATGGTCGGCAGGAAATCCTCATCAATTTTTGGAGACTCCATTTATATCCAGAAAGCTGGTGTTTGGCTGGTAAAGTTAAGGAGGCGAATCGTTGGTTCATTTTCTAACAGAATAATGAATGCTGAAAGGTATTTTTGAATAATCAGCCACATGACGACGAAATTACAAAAGCATTTTTCCAACAAGCTAATGCTTCAGCGCAAACGGCCGAACAAACACCTTTTGACAGTGAATTTCCCTCCAAGGCCTCTAGATCTCGTAATTGAAAATTATTTAATTTTTCGGCACATAAAGAACACGACTTTTAGAAGGTCACAACACACGATTCAAGAATATTGTGATAGCGTTAAATAACTAACCTCTCAACATTTGTCAAACGTAAAGTTTATGCGTGTATGTATGTATAATGTATAACATGGATGAAGAAGAGTTCAGCTTTAAAATGTTACCAGAAACGATTTTTCTAAGCAAACATGAAAAGTGGCGGAAAAACTAACAGAACCTATTACAATAGCCGACTCAAAAAAATTCTCTTTTTGTCATTGTTAATTTGGCTAAACCACGAGCGTAGAAATACTTCTATCTATCTATCATCTCTCTTCGTGCACCACAGGCCTTAGAAATCAGTTGTTTAATTCAGAGTGTGATCCAAAAGATAAAAGTGCATTTAAAGAGTATAACCTTGCCTGTCACGGCGGTCCTATTTTTGGATAATCCGACCTGTAATACAGCGGATATACAAATAATGTACCTGCCTCTTAATGCACTAAAAAGTTCTTGCAAGCAAAAATAGTGCAAGTGTAAACTTATTTCAGAAATTTTACATTTTCGGAAAGTGGTCTTCTTGTAATTCTTAAAAAAATTAACAACAAGGATGTCATTCGCACGTTAGCTACAGTATTTGAAGAAATATCGTCTTCTACTTTTGTAAAATCTCGAGAAAAGTTTGGTCAGACATTGAAAAACGCGATTTTTTCAGATGGTGAAGAGCTAAAGGCAGAATCTACATCTTACAAGATCTTCAAAAATTATTGGACAACGATACAATGCAACCAGAAGGTATGGAAAATTGCCTGAAAAACTGTGACGAGGATCTTGAAAATGAATTCTTGAATGATAACTTTAGTAACCGAAGAACCCGAAGAAAACGGGTGGAAGTTAAGATACATTGAACAGCAAACTATGTCAACTGCATTAGTTGAGAAAATGCAAGGACAATGCATAGTAATAACAATAGTTCACTGAAAAAACAAGAGAAGATCACGAATTTTCACAAAATGACTATAAATTTGTTTAGGAAAATGTTAAGCTATATATTTACATATGTAGCAGAATAAATACGTACATGTTAAAAAGAAAGCAAGCAACTATTCCGTAGAAAAATATAGTACGTAGGCACACGTCGGTTTAAGCGGCCAAGGGTGCCGAGGCATTGTAATACTGCATAAGTAAGATACAAAAATGTTGGTATACTTGCACAACAATGTGATTAAGCTTTTGAGAGAAATCGCTAAATATACTACATCCATGACAGAATCATACCCAGATTTATTAGACTTAAAGTTGGTATAATCACTCTCTTATTGTAATATCGAAAGAACACACTCAGCATACGAAAATACGCTCAATTATTACAAAAATGTCGAATATTGCCTCATAATTTGTTTGCAGTGTTATACAATGCCGTGCAAAATTCAGTAATACCAATGGTCTGTACCCATCTGAAGAACTATAAAAATAGGATATAGAAAATAATTAAATTAAATAAATAAAAAATTATAATTAAAAAATATATTCGTAAATTTTAAAATAGGAGACTAAGAATCGTAAAAGCAAGTGTATTAAATCTAGCACACGAAAATCCAATACCAAACATTAGAACCACTGAGCTGCGGACGCTGGCCATTCTTCATGCTTACACGCTGCGCCAACGGTTCACTCAATATGGTAGTGGATCCGACATAATCGCGTCCAATTCCATATTTGAGGATTAAAAATGGAATAGATTACGTATCGCTTGGAACTAATGGACTGTTTACTAGGGTATATCTATTTGCCTCATGGTAATTTATTAATGGATGGGAATTTATTGCTTCTTTATAAAAGGCGCACAACCTCTACGGAAAGAGGAAAGAGATAGCGAGAGAACGGAATCAAAGCGCTAGGTACAATTTGTATATGCGTAGGATACGAAAATTGACAGACGCGGTTTTCAAATTTGGTCATGATTTCATTTTGTTAGACCGTTCGCTATATTCTATCAACGTATGTCTGATTCGTTTGATAAATGCGTTTAATTGCTTATGTATTACGAGATAAGTCTCTACGTACGTAAATGTTAGTTTAATGCTATTAGCATTGGATGATTGATTCGATTTCTAAAAATGTAAGCACTTGAATTTTGTTACTTCGAAACGTTGGTAATTTTTCAATTTGTCAACGGATATGGACATAAGCCGAGTAATATCCACTTTTGTATAGGATATTATGAATAATATTACTTGTATATGAAGCATTTCACTCCATAAATGAATTGACAAGTGTCTTATCTCTAAGTTATAATCATGAATATCCAACTACATATTTTATGTATCATTTACATTAAATGTTTGATCGTCTTGCTAAAGTAACTAAAGCCCAAAGACAAGAAGAAAATCCATATTTTCACATGTAATGTGCGATTTTTGAACAGTACAATAAGATAAGCAAAACAATAAGCAAAAACACCAAAACAGTACAAAATCAATTCAATATCAAACAAAGAAAAAACATTGCGATAACGCACATCTGGACGAGACACCTTATCGAAGCGGTGGAAATATTTTATTTTAAATAGTTATATTGTGAGTGGTAAAACAAGCAATATTGAGAGAGACGATGAAATAAGAGTTACCAATGAAACAGTTTTCAGGCAATGCCGTATCTGCCTTGCATCATCTTTTCTCTGCTTCGGATACATACCACATCATCTACTTTAAACGATAATTCAGGTCAGGTCATTAAGCTGTTGACTCCACAATTCTGATGCAAGTTCCAATTTGTGAATGACAAAGTTAAAATGAAGGGTGAGCATCGCGAAACGCATCGAAAGGACAAATAGTTTCAAGACGTCTAGTTAATTCCTTCCTAACGAGCTTATTTACTTATGATATATGCGTAAAGAATAATATCGAGCTTGGAGATGTATGATATGAAGTAACATTTATTGAAGTTTGAAGGCTGATGGATATTATTCGGCGAAGGATAATTTTATGGCTCACGATGTATACTACGGTTTAAAAAGGAAGAGACACATAAGTTCGACAATAATATTATATCGGCGATGTAGATCAAACTTTTCTATTGCCTATCCTATGCCTGAGAGGTATGGGCAATAATGCCCACAACCACGTCTGTAATTTGATATACGATGTTGCACAAAATGTATTGCCATAATAACAAACTTTAATAATGATAATTATTACAATAGTTCTCTTATATTTAGTTTATTCTACATCGTTCAATAAACAAGTACGCACAAAGCTAAAATATGCTATGGTGCTAGCAATAATGTAAGTCGATCGGTTCGATTAAACAACTTGTTGAATATCTTCTTCGCGAACCCAATTTTAGCGCTACTTAGATATGTAGAAGAAATGGAGTTTACGAAGTCAGAGAATTATGTCAGACTCTTAAAGTGTCAGAATTTTGTTTGTTAAAATTCGTTCCCTTGCGCTTCGTATAACAGCAAAATATGCAAAATTACATTTCAATTACAAGATACCAATGTAAAAACATTTTGGGTTAAGAATCACGTTGGAACCTGCCTTGAGTTAGAAGTACGGACACGAAGCGCAGCTATAAACACATTCAGCCAGGCAGTTCTAAAGGCAATTAAGGCCTGGTCTGATATATATAAATACGAATGTTTATATAACTTAAGGCAATTGCAGCAGAGAGCAGAGAACAAGCCTTTTATTTATTATAACCTTCAATATGGGAGAACAATAAAAGGTCATTGCGGTAGGAAAGTGTTCCAGGACAAAAACAGGCAAAAACGCTTATCAGACTTGGAGATTTGGACTAATTTATTAAGATTAGGATTACTGGCAGGATTATGTAGACCATTCCTTGCATTTTTTGAACTGAAGGAACGAGATCCTAGCGCAGCACTAAGGTTTATTAAGATCCTCCATTTATTCTAACATACACAGGAGCATGCGGCTACAATAGATCTATTTAGGTCGCAGTGACCAATGCCATCTGTGCCGTCTGAGACCTGATTGTATTAATATTTCTACACTTTACATAAATTAGCGATTTTGGATTCTCCAGCTTGAATATGTAGATATGAAGTGATTGATTTAAACCACTTTGCTTTAGCAAGACGCATCTGTGATCATCGAAGATGGAATTTGTTTGAAAATTTAGCAGAGCATTACCGATTTCTATGACGAGTCTGCTACTAAGGTAGAACAACCTTGAAATTTACAGAGTCCTCATTATTAAGTTCGTCGCTCACAATTTGACGTGTGAAGTTTTTACAATGTTGATGCTTTTTGGTAGTAATGTGAGAGTTTAATAAATATGTAATAGACATATTAGAAATGGCCGATTTTCAGTTTCTTCAATCAAGAAACTGAAAATCAAGATTATATCTTTTGCTAAATTCATGCATATGTATATATATCCTAGCTAAAAAAGAAGTAACAAACTCTGCATTCTACTACCGGTACTTAAATGCCTAATATATAAATTCATATGATGTCTCAATATTATCGCAATTCTCACCATCCGTAAAGCCGCGAGAGCTTTTTCGTACGATAATAATACGATTATGTAAATATGCGGTTTACGTTCGTTGTTATTGTAGTACCACATACCGCCACCGCGCCGTTGCAGCGGCCAATATGTGCCGCGTTATTGCTAATAATTATTATGCGAAACTCACCACCCATTGCGGATTATCCAAGGCTGCGCTGGCTTGTTGCGGTTCCTCCTTCGCGGGCCTTAAACCGGGGGTCACCACTTTCGCCTTGGCGGGCGATAACCGGCTGCCGGGCCGCGCGCTGAACGGAAAGTACGGACTGTCGGCCGCGAACGGTTCGCCCGTTGCCTGCGTCGGACTGGCGCCCGGACCCGAATAACCCGGACCGGCCGGACTTAAAGCGTATGCCTGAAATACATAAGAAAAGACATGTGATGCTATGATAAAATTGGTGGGAAGAAATTTGTCTTCTAAGGCGTAATGTTATGTTAATAATGATAATAATAATTACGTTAAATAGTGTATTTTCGGTTTTGTTCACTTCGGCCTAAATTACTATTATATCTAGAGATACACATGCAATAAATTTAAGCAACGTGGGCAACAAAAAGACGGGCTAAACATGTGTATTATTAAAAGAATGTTGTGAAGTCAATTTATTAAACAACAAGGACGTGTCATGGGTGATTTAAGAGGGATATTTAAATTTGAAGCCGGGGATCAAAGTACTAAAGGCAGAGGCAGCCGAAAAAATAGCTGCAAAACGCAAGGCGAGGAAAGGCACGTAGGACAAGTTTCAGTGATGCAACAATTTGTATTTATCGCAATTCCCTGAATCATGTACTTCATTTTAGGATGTTCATTAAAGTTAAAACTATTTCAGTATGCATTATGGCTAAGTTTGTTTTATTTAATAAATTCGGAGACGTGTATATATTCTTATGTAACGTTATACGTTTTTCATGAGTAGATAGATGCTCAGTGGAATTCAGTATGTGCATCATTAAAAACTTGTAGGGCGGCTACACCCCTAGTACACTATAACAATCTGGTAGTTCACTTTAACTCTACAGGGAATAAGTCAGTAAATGTTATTAATAGTCTAATACGTATGTATATGAGCCTGTTAGATCTACACATTCATTGTAGGATTGAGAAGATCTGTTCTTGACTGTGGCAGAGTTAGGCGTTGTGCATTCGAATCCTATCGACGTCAAATGGTCAAGATTTTTTAGTGCGTTCAGTACAATTTCCAGTCACCATTCGCATGTTGGCGAATAATTAATTTTGCATCCTTCGCGGTGAGGGAGTGATGTGATAAACAGGCTTCTGGTATTACAATAAGCCTTCAAAATGTATATACTCAGTACGGTCGTTGGGACACAAAACAAAAAGCATTTCAATTGATTGAGTACATTATCACATTTACAGCCTGACAACCATCCATTTCCAATCGAACGCTGATATTTTTAATTAAAAATTTATGTTCGAAAGAAATTAAAATCCTCCGTGTACAACATCCCTCGATTTTTAGCAAGGCCCGTAGCAATAAAGGTTTCTTTTTCTTTTCATTAACTTGAAACGCCAATAAGAAACTCATTACAAACGCGTTTGTTTGAAAACGCCAGAAATCCCGTTCGGCAAAGCTACATCAAATTTCCTCTCCTTAAGTACACATAAACCGTAGGTGCTTAAAACTTCAAACATTAAGGTTAAGGTTAGAGCCCAATAAATCGCCGCGCTTCTGTCGAGCCACGGTTCGGTTGCATTCGAAACTTGCCTCTATCTAAATATTACTTCTTTATACTTGCGAACGCGCCCATTAAAAGATTTATCTATCTTCTTCGACGTTTGCGCTATTTCTAGACGAATTGAATACTTTCACTCTGTGTATACGCCGTTATACATTTCGTTGGATTTGCACAGAATACTCGTTGTAAAAGAATACGAAAGTTTGTTATTGTTAATCTTAATTGTAAATAAAAAGAAAGGGCTAAAATAACTCCGTTCTGGACGGCAATTTCGGAGGTTGATCATTTTAAAGTATTCAACGGATCCGCGGATCGTTTTACAGTTGTCAAAAGGCGAAATTATAAATGGCTAGAATGATGTTGGTTCATCTATTATTCTAGCTGACTACGCGTTGTTACAGTGCAGTTAGTTATAGCATAATCAATATTTTTACATAAAAGTTAGAATTAGTCGAGAACTACAAGAGAAACAAACGCTATCGATAACAGATGAGTAACAGACAAGGCAATAAGATAATTGACAATTTGAAGACTGTGGAAGAAACGAATTGTATTCAAAAGCAGCATACTCCTATTTCCATATTTATTGATTTTCATTGAAATCAGAATGATGCTGATCTCTTTCCTTGATTAAATTAACAACTAAATACGTAGCGAATTCGTGCCTCTCAAGTCATACTATGGATGTTATTAATATACGCGTTTACGCGACACAACTGTTTACTTACACCATAAACATGTTTTGAGATGTTGCTGAACGGAATTGATGTTACACACAGTGTTTAAACTCAACACAAAATATCTTTGGCGCCCCTTTAGATGGCCGTTGAAGTCTTCAAAAATCATGTTTTGGAGATATCGCCTTCAGAGTGGAAAAATGGTTCGAACACAAGCAAAACCGTTTAAATTGTGCTATCGTGAGATAACAAGAAACAAACAAAACTCGTTCTATTTACATCTACGTTTCTTTAAATGCGTGTTGACCCACGATAGCGTATTTCAAGAATTCCCTTACAGGATAAAAACCGTTGGGAATTAACTATAGAAGCTTGCTTTATTTTTACTTTCGAATCTATCAAATAGACAGCTTGCAGTGCCTGTAAACTGATTTATTTCAGACAACCGTTCATTCACTTGCATATACCGGCAGTTTAACGGAGAAACTCACTTATAATAATCCAGTTTACAGCGCGCCCAGCACAATGACCATTAATACATCTATCTCGTGTCAGTTGCTGGTGTATTAAGTATACCACGCTGTAACTCTACTATTTTGCTGGTATCCGCAAATTCCATCTGGTTCGTGGCAAATACGGAATTGTAGTTTAAAGTAAATTATTGTACACGTTTTCATATTGTAGTCCATATAAAAATGACCGAGTTAAAAAAAAAAATTCTACTTGTACATCGTGTCCAAAATTATCTGCTTGCTTCGCTAATTTGAAATTTGCGAAGAATATTAAATAAAACAATTCAAAAATTAAGCAAACGTTGGAAATCACAAAGATGCGAATATCTGAATATTGAAGTTTCAAGCCTCAATATGAAGATGGGTGTTACTCGTCAAGAATATTTCGATAATATAATTGGGCATGCCTTGAAAGGTACATTAGAACTTTTCAGCCAGTTGCTGTTAGTGTCAGTCAACGCTAGTGTTACTGCGAGAATGATTGTTGAATGCTCAAGTAAATTAAACGCTGTTTATAGAAACTTAACACCACTATTTGTGATTTGTTGTGCTAGCTTGGACGATGTTCGGGACGGTCGAAAGTTATAGTCGGTTGCATCGGTACAAAATGGTGGTAAAAGCTCGTCGAATTAAGGCTAGAGAGACAGTAGAAGCTATCTCGAAAGAACGTGCTTGTCGTATATTGACCAAGAACACCGTCGAAACTTTGGCAGTTACCTAAACAGAAATGTTTCGAACATTAGTGAAGAATGGATGACATTGAAATTCGTGGCGATTAAATTCCACATTCTGGAAGAGAAAACAGCGAAGGAAAATTTTGCCTACGTAGGGCGACTCATATCCTTCGTGTTCAACTTTGGCACTTCAACACGACGAAAAAAAAAAAAATTAAAAAAAAGAAGATGCACAACGTCCTAAAGCTCCAAGATCAATACATATGAAGTGGGTGAATTCAATTAATTGATTAATTCAATAACTTATTCACTCCAGAGCAAAAACGAATTCGCATGCCGACAATTTGCAAATGCTTCAGTAGAATGCAGTCGAGCCTTTACGTTGTTTTGTGATAATGGACAAAATTTGGATACTGTATATAATATATAATAAAGTACGTTACAAAACTTTCTAACGTATAGAACTAAGTCAATTATCAAACCACCCTCGTATTATTTGGATGGATTACGAAGCGCCGTCTACAATTTGAGTGGTCGCCAGGTCAAAAAATAACGAATACACCTTCGGCGCATCTTTTTGTTTCTTAGGCTCAAAGTTTCACTCCTGAGAACAAAGATGTCATAGAAAGTCATCACATTCGTAAACGAGATAGGAGCATCGCTGGGGATAGTGTATGGAGTTATAAGGAGACTATGTTCGACCCTTGTTTGTTTGATTCGGCCGGAGTTTTTCAGACTATCAGTATTCGTTGCAAAAAGATTGCGAATCATCTAACATACATAAGAACTTCCAACCTTACATTCAAATGAGAATCATTAAACGCCGTTATTAGCATGCGAAAGTGAATCATCGTTAAACATACAAAACGCGGAAATGGGTGTAACCATTGTATAGCAATTGACAGAATACAATACGTCCAGCTTTGAAAAAATTCGCCGTTTTAATTGTTCAGACTGGTTCTACACGAATAACAATAGTCGCGTATTTTTGGAAAAAGTGCACGCCAATTAAGGACACCGTCAATAAATCAGAGCCGTTCGACTGTCTTTAGAATCGTGCTCCGAGCTTTTTTAAGCTGCTCTAATTGTAACAATCACCCGCCTATTCGTTCTCTTCTGGTTGCACGACATGGAAGTTGGACATTCTTACAGAAAAAAAAAGATAGAAACATTTTCGAACGACGCTAGACAGCTGCATGTATTTAAGTAATAGCCACACGTTAATATCTTGTTTTTACCGCTATATTAGTTTATAGAATCGTTTTAATTAACGGCCGTTAAAATTGTTTTTATTTAGTTGGCAGTGGTCGTATTTCATGTTTTGTAACGGCTTAGAAGAGTGGCAAAAATATACATTCGAAATTCGCGAGGTAAACAAATAAAAATGTCAGCTTAACACGTTAGCCTTTAGCGTTATTCATATTTTCCAATAACAGTATATTTTTCAATCAGAAACTTGCAAATTCGCCCGCAGATTAACTACGCTGACGGCAATAAATCATATCGAATAATATTATGTAATTTTTTAACACGGACTTCTTCAAAGTTATCCGTCAATAAACTCATTATTATACATGAGAAACTAACGAAAAAATATCAATCTATCTGTGTCCGATTTGAATAGATGACTAATAATCGCCCAATGAAAATTTCATAACATAGATGAATTATGGGTGATGTCAGTCAGTTAGATAGTGATAAAATTCATTATAGTAACGTACACATAGGCGCTGAACGGAGTCATATATATATATATATATATACACAGTCAAAATATTGTTTTTTTTTTCTCTTGCCAACTCACCCGGTGCCATAACTATAAACAGAACTTCTTTATAACTTTTCAAAAATGTTTTTTCATACATCACGGCGAATAATTAAATCTTTGTGACCTTAAGGTCACTAATTCAGAGCCAGTTGATTTATTTATAGATATCTTTAATTTGGGAAGCGTTTGCAGAGGATCCGCGAAGTTTCTTAGTTTTCTTCCTATAATGTCCCGCGAGAGATCGAGAGATTTAGGTGGCCATGTGAGATATTGGCATGGTCCTTTTCGAACTCTGCTAGAAACGCGAGTCTTCAAACTGTTGAAGATATGAAAGAATATGGAGTTCCACCACTTTATTAACACAACGCTGGACGTTCATGGTGTCTGGCATGAACGCCAACTGAAATCTATTCCTATACGCTATAGCATCCCATACTATAATTCTCACGATTCAGCCCACACGCCTTTTAACAAGAAATTAAATATCGCGACGTTTTCTACATCTTCGCTTAACCCTCATGCGCTCAATCCATCGCGTATTCCTATAAAAAATTGGTGCTCCATAGTTCACGACTGATAACAGCGCATAAGGGTGGATCGATTTCCGTTAAGGCGATTTGCAATTTATGCTCGAATAATTCAATAATTTAACATCTGTCGAATTCGTCCAATCCGCGATAATTTCCTTGTTGCCTTATTCTAGGCACAATCGAATTTTCGAAACATATCGAATGAAAGTAAGACAAGAGGAAAGGGTGAAAATTGAGCTAGAACTCGCAAGAAATACACCATTAAAGCCAAGATAGACTGCACGAAGTATTAGTCAAGATATGCCATGACCACCTGGTCCAATACAAATCCATTATATACAAAAATCTATTATTACTTTTGAATAGCTTGAATAGTACGCGTTGCAGGCAAGTTTGGTAAAAAGATCACACCCGTTCTTGCTGATATGTCATGTGAGTAGTTCATTCTATGATACCTTCAATTATTTCTGATTCTATTGTGCCAAATACATAAGGATCATTAGTCCAATGGCAACCTATAGATGAAGGATAATGAAGGATAAAAACAATGCAATAAGTTGGATTAGTACCAGCATGTCTGTTGCGACTAGTAACCTACCAGAAGCTGTTAAAGAAATTTAAGGCGGGACCCATTACAAGTGGCTGTAATAAAAATTATAAAACGACAATGTTATGTAGAAAGGAACAAAGCAGATCTACCATGGAGGTTTAGAAAGTTGGATAGGTAACTGCAGGTTTGGTAATACATTTTATGCACAATAAGAAGCAACCACCACGTAGATTTTATCGGGAGGCAAAAAAGGCCGTTGTCCACATAATATGTGATTGCCAGCAATTAGCGGTTTTCAGAAATGGGTTTGGAACATGCAAACGATGTAATCTGTGTAAAGGGGCTGTTAGGTTACGCGAAAAAATTAAATTGTTATAAATACAGTTAGCTGAAAATAATGAAACATTCCTAGCACAAATTTAATAATTTAAAATTAATCATATAGTAAAGCTTTTATAACTATTTACTTAGCAGCAACGCATAATAGCTGTGCAGGTCTCTAAGATTTAAGGTAAAACAATAGTTATTTTAGTTGTTAATTTTATATGGCGGTTGCTCATTATCTATCTTGCTAATAGATTCTGTTCTGTTTTTCTTGGGACTATTGCATCTTGCAATTTTATAATGGCTAATCATGAGTTAGAACATAGGTTTGTAAGTAGCTTTCGGTTTCAAACGAGAAGATTTAAAATGACTCAAGACTAATTAGCATCTAGGAAATTTTCCAGAATGATAGCAAAAATTCAAATATAGTTTCTAAAAAAATTTTTGAAGTGACTTGTGTGTCTTGGAGTTTCCTCAATGAGAGGTAAGTAGCTTGCCTGCTACGGTAAAAACAAAGATTTTTTTCTCAGAGAAGAAGAATTTCGAATAACAGAAAAACTATCTAAACGAGTGCATAATGAAGTTTCACTATTTGTATATTAGCTCCTATCAACGTTTACAAATTTGTACAGCTCATGGTCAGCTGTACCAAGATGAATTAAAATTTTGTCTGGAATAACGACAGTCTTTCTACTTGAATCGATATAATTATCAATTCAAAATTAAATTTTAATGTAGTCATTGTCGGTGCGGCAAAGCAAAGGCAAATCTGAATTGTTTTCCTATCTCAATCGTTATCCGTACCTCAATTTGAATGCGAAATGTTGCAAACAGCAACCTTTTTTCCGCTTAGGCCGTTCACCAAATCGGAAGTCTTGATCAGGCTGTACCTTTCGAATGCCCGCATGTGCATGTGTACATATCATGATGAACACACATATACATGCATACACACATACATGTCCGAACCAATGTGTACGTCCTGATGATCGAGATTCAAGTACCGAGTATCCATCAATTGCATACTACTCTTACAATAATGCGTGGCACTTAGCATATCGATCTCCGCGTTTGCCATTTTAGTACATTTCGCTATTTGATTTGTATGCGCGGCGAACCGGGCAGTTCTTTTTCTGGTAATATCTGATCCTCGATGGTAGATATGTCAGTTAACTAATGCCATGTCTCCATAAACGTACGTGGATAATAAATGTAACGCTTTTACTATCAAAACAAAATCATGTTTATAATATTGTATTGAGACGTATCTAGCGACATATATAGAAGTTCTTGATCTAGTTCTTTTGGTCGTTGGCTTCCATTAAAGATGTTCTTCGAAGTAACAATTATCTCAAGTGCTTTCTTTAAAAAAAATCAACAGTGCGTAAGGACATTTTTATTTATAAAAAATGAAGAATTTTTTATATCAAGCCAATTTAAAATGTTCAACTTCAATAAAAATATGCAATATTTTATAATAATTATTTTTTATATTTTATATTTTTTTATTATTATTATTTTATATTTATTATTTTTTATATTTTTGATATCATCATTATCCAGCCCGTTTGAGGACAATAATTGACCGATCACTCTTCAGTCAAGTCAAATTACCTAGCCCTATTAGCCGAAATATTCGTTCCTATAAACATTTTCCTTTAGGGTGTTATAATTATCGAGATGTGTTGGTTTTGCATTCATCGAATATACCATTTCTTGCGATAACTTTTCTTGATTTGGGATCCCACGACGTATATCCATTGTGTGAATAGCCTATCGTTATACAGTTCTTATTAGGCTACACAACCGAAAATTCTGAAATTGTTAAAATCAGCCCTCTTACCAAAATACAACAACAATACAATACAAAATAAACCAACAATTCTGTTGATGTAGTGTCTCTATTTGGCACTCCTCGAAGTTTGGGCTCAACTTAAGTGCAAACGCTGCACATAAAATCGCTTCATCCCTCTTCATTTCTTTAGGTATATCTGATTGTCAAAACTTCTCTCTCTTCAATCACTGTTCTATTAAGTAGTTTTGCTATATCGTTTTATTCAGGAGTTGCTGAATTTGAATAGTTTTGGCTTTATAAAGACTTTGGAAATTTTTCGAAACCTCTTTTCCATTATCAAAAAGGAAATATTGGTACCAAATTGTCTTTTTACAGTAATCATAGTACTTAAAATAGTGAAATATTTGGTCTTTACTATACAATAGTGAAGTGAGCAGAATCAATGTAGTTCGATTACGTTGCTTAGAAAATTGCAACTTTACTCATTTACAAATTTGCTATCTGTACCGCCGATTTAATTCTGTTCTGCAAGTTTAACCAAGTTTGTGTTTCTCATGCTACAGTTGACAAACATTTGTTTTTGTTGTAATATGTGCTATTGCAGGTTTAGACAATTTGAATTTCACTTCATATGAACTATTAAATTAATTTTCCAACAGCAACACTCTTTATTTGTAAACTAGTGTTTTATAATTCCCAATCTAGCAGCAAATTACTTCTGAGCCTTTTAACATAGAATACATCTTTGATACCAGCATAAATACATTCTTTACTAATATTTCCTAAAGTAGCACATGTATTGCACAGTGATACATCTGATTTTGCTACAGGCATTTTAATAGGTTCAATATGGTCAGTAGCATCAGTACCATTAGTCGTACCTGCTGATTTTTTGAAACTTGGAAACTTGCCTGCTGAAAAAGAAATATGGGATTCTCGAGTGTTCGTATGATTTACCTGTTTTTTGTATCTGTATTCATTTTTCTTGTGTCTTAGTTACATGTAATTGTAACGTTTGAACACTTACTTTAAGCTGGTTTCTGGCAATAATTTTGACCTTTATAAGTGTTAATCTTAAGCGCTGCTAATAAAGTTTTTTCTTGTCGCATGGTTCGTAGGTGAAAATATTTTAAAATAGTAAGTCAGCTGCTGTAGCAACCTACTCCAAGATTTCAAAGTTCCATTCATAATAACATCTTTCAAGCTTTTAAGTAACGAGCTGAATAAATAGAGAATGACTGAATAAATGAGAAGATAGAAAAAAAATCAGTTGAGATGAACATAACTTGTTTTGGAGGCGTACGACAAAATCTTGTTAAACTAACAATAAGCGAAACGCGAAGATCCATGTGGCAACTATTTGTTTAGTTCCCTTAGCTTTGATGTATTTCCAGAAAAGTTATCACGATTACGTTTACGTATTCGATGGTATGTTGAATGAACTGTATATTGTTCGAACCGAACACGTTAGTAGTGTATATCGATGGTAGCACAAGCGTGTGCCGCAGGTGCAAGTCGACGATCTTGTTCGCTCGCATCCTGCGTGCAACAGCCCCTTCGTATCTCCTACAACTACACTACTACTACTACGTACGGCTCTCGTGCGTTCCGGCCGTCAGACAATCGTTCCTTCCCTTTTTTTCTCTCCGTCTCTCTCCTTTTTTCCCATCCACGGTCGGGCCCCGGTCCGTTGTTCACTACGTAATGGCGCGGTAGAACGGTTGCTCGCGTTCTAAAGCGCAGCGACTTTTTACGCTTTACGAGTTTCCCATTAGTTCGATCGGATCAATCGAGATTAATAGTTTAATTGGCTGTTTCGGTAAATAAAGCGCCGCATACAGCTAGGAAGTTCAAATCGTTTACCTAATAAAATTAATTTCCTCAATGTGTTGAGCGTCATGATACTGAGGCAGTGATAAAAACGTTCGTATAAGATAAGTTATAATTTTCTAAAAAGGTTTTTGTCTATACAGGGTGGTCTATTATCTCTGTGACAAGAGTTGTTTAGCAATTTTTCGCCTGCTAAATAATTAAGAAATGCATAGAAGAGCACGATACAGTTCTTTTGTAAAATACTGCAATGCAAAGGGGAAGGAGTTGACCAGAGAATACCAGCGCAACTATCTATACAGACATAGCGTTTCGCAGATTTTGAGTATTCGTGATTGGCGTGTACTAGATTAAGAAAGGTTGCATCTGTAATGTTCAGGCTTTGAAATATGGGGATGCACAATAAGCGTCTTTACCGGCATGCGCAAAAATTTAATTTCTTTTGGCCGCTATTATAGCCGGATCAAGCATGTTTTACAAGGGTCGGCATAAATAATTATGCCGACGAATCCTCCAAAATTTACATGTTGCAAGAACACGTCGATTCTACGTTTCATGTTTTGGGCGGTACTTTCTAGAATAATTTACTAATAGATGGTCGTTTAATTTCGATCCATCAGCTTTTTTTTTTCTGAGGGAACACCGAAGTAACAGGATGAAATTAACTAACTACCCGTCTGCAATAATTTAACAGAATTCAGGATGTGCCTAATCAAATCACATAAAAAATATCGCAAAATCTGGAGATGAGCACGAATATCAACTAGAGCTTTTTAAATAACTAAATAATGTTAAACCCATTCTCTGCGATTTTCTAAAAACTATGCAGAATGTAATATTAATGATATGTATCCACACGTATAACGGTTCGAATTATGTCTAAAGCACCATAAATCCTTAACCAGCTTTCATACCCCAAAACTTGTCGTAGGGCTTATAAGTCAGCCTGTATACAATCACTGTCAGAAGAAATATTAGTTGAAAGCATTCGTTCAAGTTCATCGAATTTCAGTAAGATATCATAAACTTCCTTTTTACATTATCACTCGATAATAATGAAAAAAGAATGATTTACCATTCGATGCAAAATTCTGGACTTCTACATGCTAATAGCAGATGCTCTGTTGAAATCGTCACAATCAGATGTATCTCTTGAGAAGACTAGCAGCAATATGCGTACACAAGCTAAATTATTTATTTTGGACGAATATGTTCGAAATGAAGCTCCGGTATTATTCATTCGGCAAATTCTCTAACTTAGTCGACTTTCGTCGAATTTCGACAAGTTTATCAAAAGATAGCAAACAGTTTGGGATAGTCTGTACAGTATTAATTAATCAAGCCACAGATAAATTTATTTTTTTACTTAGAAATCTATAAACGTAAACATATCCTCTTGATGATGTTTTCTTTCGTTATCGTGAGCATTACTCCGGAGGATCGAAGAACAGTTATTGCTGAATGGAGCACAACCATCTGTTTGTTAAAAATGTTCGATGAAATCAGGAAAAACAATCGACAACATCGTATCATCCTTCATTCCGGCAAACCCGACTTTCACAGCTCGTCAAATAATTGGTTATTTGAAAGAGAAAAACATGGAATTAATGTTTCATCACTCGTGCGTCCCGGATTTATTGCCTAACGACTTCTTTTTGTTCCGGACTGTGAAACAAATGTGTAGACATCGCTTTTTATCCTCTCACGAAGCAATTGAAGTCTTCCAATAACTATGCTTTGGAGATACCACCTTCAGAGCGGGAAAATGTTTCGAAAGAAAACTTTTCCTTTTTTCACTGTTGTTTAGTAAAAACTTAAAAGGTATCTCTCGTAGAAAGTGTACGTTTAATTGTAATTATTTCTAACAAAAGTAGTTTCGAGCTGCTACTTTATAGCTTCTCACTAGTTTCAATGCCAAGATTCAAACTTTCCGTAGAAGAAATGCAGATTACAAAATAAATTATTGCAATACGAAAAATAAGAATAAAAACTTTCAGCCACAGCGGAAACGAGAGACGAAGAAGAGGAAAGTTATCCAAAAACAAAACACACATTAAGTAGAAGGAAACAGCGGCAGCGGTAGCGGCGGCAACAGAAATTACAACTCGGACCATCATTCATTTCTCCCGCCCGGTGATTTCGGTTCTCATCTCTAGAGGGCGCTCGTATTCCAGAGACAGCTCCACTACACGAGTCTGAGAAGCCGGAGACGAGAGCCGACCGAGAGTCGAGCAGTTCGAATATACAACGAAAAGGTAAGTATAATAGTCCGGAATAACGAGCAAGCGACGGCAAAGAGGGCGCAGAACGGGGAGGATAGGGAGGAGTAGGGGCAAAGAAACGACGTTCAAGAAGGAATAAACGGTAAAGTTTGCCCGGTAAGTAACTTTGGAGAGACAAAAGTAGTAATTCCAGTACGACGAGGGTTCTCGGAGTAATAAAAACCTGGATCCCCGCGTCCGATGTTCCTCGCTAGAGCAGAGAGACGGTACGAGGGGGTGGAAGACAGCTTAACGACAACCTTTATGGTGTTCAGTAAATCATGTCGCATCTAGAAAGATAAAATGTGTTATATTCAATTATCTTTCTGTGTTTCGTGGAGCTTTCCTTCTTCACCCTCTCGCTGGGTGCCTTTCCCAAATTGTTGCCGAAGAGAAATTGACTCTATATTCGTGTAACGGGGAGGAGATAGAACATTACGCCGGCTCCACCATTGTTATTCAGATTACAATGTTTTTCCTCTCTCGTCAATAACAATGAAAACTGAGATCTTTCTTCTCTGTTTACTAAGTAATAGTAACTTAATTAAAACAATGTTTATTAATTAATTTTTGTTGTCTAATTTCAAAAACAGAAAAGATCTATCACATCTAGGTTTTATGATTATCAATGGTTAATATGAAAAACTCTGTGATTACCTTCAATGTGAATAGCACTATAATTTTTCAGAAAATCAGCTTTCCAGAAAGCTCTACTAATCTGCTGTACTATTATCAATGCTTTTTTCTTTTTGTTTCAACCTAGGTAGTCACCATATCATCTGAAACACCCCGTACATTTACGGAACAATATACAAGTAAGAAAATAAAATATGTTTTAAACTTACTAGCATTAAACTTTTCGCAGACACAAGGAAGAGTATTATTATTCTATTGAAGAGATTTCGGCAATTAGTTTTACTACATCTGACACCCTTTCAAATTGTATTAACGGTTCTAAGTGATTCATTGGTTTCTTGCGTATTAACTTTAGTATAAGAAGTCGGTCTTCCAATTTAGAGAATGTCTACAAGAATCTACATCAACCAAGCAAGCAGAGATTACCGCTTTGAACTTGCCCCATAGAGAATCTCGAAATGAGAATATGAGGCGTAATCATAAACATATTCAGTGACAGCCAGACAGTAGTAGAGGCTATTAAGACTTACACATACGAATCTGGTCTGACATACGAATGCGCACACAATTTAAGGCATTAATGACACAACAACCACTTTACTATGCGGTACGTATCAAGGAATCGAAGGAAAGGGCTGATAAGCTAGCCCATGAAGCAGCGAACATGCCTTTTATTCGGTTCTAACCCTTTTTGTGTGGACTCCAGAAGAGACATAAAACAAGCAATACAGGCATGGGAGGACAAACGGCTTCGTCCGACGAGTGTCCCAGGACAAGAACAATCAATGCTATCGTCCTGCAAAGGGAACCTGAGACTGCTGTAATACTAAGGTTTATTAAAAGCCTCCACCTAGTCTAATACTTATAAGGGCGTGCTGTAACAATAGATCTATTTAGGCCGCAGTGACCAACGGCATCTGCGCCATCTGAGGCCTGAATAAAATATTAATATTGAAGAGATAGAAACAATTTCGTTTTACCAAAAACATACCATTTAAAATCGCCATATTAACGGCTTTAACTAAATAATTCATTGGCCTTTTGCGGAAAGGAAAAACGCCCGAAAAGCTCAATAAACAATCAAACCGAAGGCGTTATAGAAATCTCATTCACACACACCGACAAATAGTAATACAAATAGATAATAATAGTGATGTTAGTAAGTCTAATATTAATTAATAAAATTTTGGTACATTAATTTCCTTCTAGACTTTCTTATTCGTATCACCTTTTTCTTTCGTCATTTTTCCGTCCCTACGATTGTCTACTTTCTTCTATTAAAAATACGTCGAAAGCGGATCATTGTTTAAATTTCCAATCTTTTATTGGCGAAACTGTAATCTTTTCCTCTTTTCTCTAACTTTAGGACCAGTAATATTTTATACGACTTGCAGCTACACATATAGTTCAGTGGATTGTGGAGATGCTTTCATCTAATCGCAACAGTTAATAAAATAAAAGTTATTTAGTGAAAATAAAGTATTATAATAAGTTATTCAAATATTCTTTAATTAGTCTGAGGTGGCATTTGTTTTTTCTTGTGCACAATTGTTAGCATTTTGTACATAATGGTAAACATTTATAGACCAATAAACGGTAACATTTATTTGTAGAAAGAATGTGTAGATTCGGATGCAGTTCCAGTGTTCTCTTCTTAAGGGATAATTCTTTTTATTTACGATTCATGTCAATATTTCCACTTTTTGGACTGTAGTGTAAGTCATGTTAATTTACAGGTTGATAGTTGATGAACTAGCAATTGTTCATTTCAACATATTCACCTCCTTGCATTCTATTTAAGAATATTTTCCAATTTTATTTAGCAAAATAAGCCATTCATTGTATCTAAAATAGTGTTATATAATATTATATTTGCAATCATTTCGATTCCATTTCCGATCTGATTAAGCATCACTAGTTGATGTCTATTTTATCGGCTCTATATGGGCGCTTTACAATAATTGACCGAGCAATAATTTTTATTATCGATAGAACGTTTTAAATAAAAGTGCCATCAATTGAAAGCGTTCAATTGTTTTTATTGAAGCTTTCAGCTACAAAGCCCGGCAGTTACATCGGACATCATTGAAACGGGAAAAAGAGAAAAGCAGAATTTTATTTAGTATATCCAATTCTACAATTAAGATCAGGTAAAAAAAGACGGAAATAATTATAACGATACAAAGCATAATTGCGAATTAAAAATTTTAACCGTCAATAACATTAATTTTCTAAACAGGATAATCTTTTATCCGGTCATTTTAAGATGTGGCATGTTACATAAAGTCACAGTAATCAGAAAACGACATAATATATAGGTATTCTTTTCCTTTTTAATAACGAAGTTTGGTTAGATACAACCTTAGGGGAAGATTCTGTATAATGAAAAGTACTTTGAAAAGATGCTTACTTCCAGTTGATGCAACTTTTATTGAAAATATTTTATTTTAAAATCGATAATAAAGGACACATTACACCGTTAATTTTTTTAAAGCGCCCGCATAAACAGACATAAACTGTTGCCCAAAACTGTTGAGGCACTTTTATGTAATTGCCCAATCTAGAGAAGCTATGCCACTATCCCGACGACCACATAAAAATTTCTTGGACAGGTCAACAATGCATCGTCTTACAATTTCTTGCTTATATTTATACGGCTGCTCGGGCACGTCTCCATTAGCTAGTAACACCAAGAAATTAGTGTAGTAGAACAAATTAACTGTCACGACAACAGAAATAATAAAGTTTAGCCTACTTGGAGATTAACGTAGATGTACAAAGATGTCAATCATCGACCTAAATGTTGATATCTATTTACTTAATGGACTCCTGCACGAGACTGTTCGTTCTTAAAATCTGAATGATGTTTGCGGAAAAAATGTATTTAATGTTCAACGAGGTTTTGGTTTTTGAACTGTTGTCTTGGGAGTTTGTATTCTGCGCATTTAAAGATTAAATGATAGATATCTGTTTGTCTTTGAGCAACGTAAGTTCTATATTTCGTTACTGCATATATTCTTTTTAATAAATTCTTTATTCAACGAAAACACTTGGAAACGGGATAATACCTTTCGGACATAAAATCTAAAATCTTCTGTGTTCTCTTTTTTTACCAAAGAATGAGTATAATGTGGTATAATGTATTTTGTGTACTCTTATATGTTTAGTGGAAAATAAAATCTGTTATTCTTATTATTAAGTCATAAATAACTCACCATTCCATTGTCTATACCTCCGTAGGGAGGCTGGAAACCGGGTTTCTCTGAAAAAAAAAAAGAAAATTTTCATTAAAGAAAAACTATAATATCGAGCACCGGAGGGCACTCATAGGGTCGTTAATTTTGAAAATGGGGCATGGAAAAATGTTTTCCTTCAAACATTCATACAGCCACACTACTTCTTTTATAATATATCGACTTAAATTGGAAGGATGGGCATCATTTTCCAGCATAAAATTCGTTTAATTATCAACCTGATAAAAGTTCATGTACATAAGCTTGATCATGATTTTTCAGCCCTATTTTTATGGACAGCGAGGTAAAAAAAGATTCCATACAGCGTAGTTCCGCAGACTCTTTGGAATTGTTCACCGTTCGGGTTGAAGTATACAACAATTGCTTAATTAATCACCATTTATGGTCAAACTATGCATGTATGTCAAAAACTCTGACCAGATTAATTTCTAATGAAAACGCTCTGCAAGTGTTACACGTCCATAGTACGTCGGATGTATTACATTTTGGCGATGATCTTACGTAATTACCGTGAGCGATACCCGCATCATCGTGTCAGAACAAACCATTCCGTTCTCCTAGCGGTCTACTGACCACGTCTCGAACATCACACGCTTTAGCCAGCGTTCGCGCGCAGGGACGAAGATTGGAATGCCCTTTGCACGCGTACCGAATATGATCATCTTATTGTGTCGTTGCCATTGTGACGTTTCTATTATGTTATTCCCGGCAATAGTGGTATGCTAGTTAGCGGTGGACGATGTCCTAGTCGCCGCATGTAAATTATATAAGTGGTACGATGATGGCGCGGTAATAAAGGTTTACGGATCAGTTCTGCGGGCGCAAGCTACGTGAACCGTGCAAGACAAGCGACGAGACTTCATTAGAATGTTCTGGTAATAGTAGTAGTTAGGGGGATAGAGGTGGTAGGAGGGTTGCCTTTTCCACTAATTTGGAGATAACGTTACGCTAGATGGTTAGGTATATTAGTACCCGTGCGTAAATGGGATAGGGTCGATGTACAGAACACAATCATAGTCCGCAGGAAAAATATATAGTTGGCCGAAGAAAACTATTACACACCCGAACAAGCTAACTGTATCCTCGGATACAAAATTTGCACTTAAGTTAATTGAATCATGGCCAACTCGATTAACATATTTTCAAGATGGTTGCTTTTCCGGTTATATCAGATATCAGCATCAACTTCTTTGTTTCAAAGCGACAGGCGGCCTTTTTATTGCTATTTATTGTTATTTTAGATACAATTTCATCAAGTATCCTTTTATCTTATTTCAGTTAATTTGAAATTACCGGAGAAGAAATAAATGAGATTAATTAAAGCACATTTTATTTTAACCCAGTCGATTTCTACGCGTGGAGTCATATAAAAGAACAGGTACACACATGTCAATTCAATACATTTAATATATTCGATAAGAGAATTAGGGCGAAAGGTTAAATTGGCCTTCCGTCAGATAAGACTTCTCCCAACTTAAGTGAGATTTCAACATCGATTTGATCTTAAACTGAGACGTGAAAACATGATAACAATAATTGAACCTGTGGCAACAATTCGTTGGTGATTGCATTGATGCCGATCGCGTTAAGCAGTGTCTTGGCTTATTGTGAAAAATTTAGAGAAATTGGATGAACATTTACAGCATTTAGATTAAACAAGTTTTGGACTGTGCATAGATAAGTACTTAGGAAGAAATGTAAGAGAAGTAGCTGGAGTACGTTTAAATGTTACTTAAATAGAAGAGTGCGGAAACACAAATAGTATTCAATGTCACAAATATCTATCCGAACCCGTTGCCATGGAATTCTAAAAATTAATTTAATTTAATTGCAAAAATATGATAAGTCCATTTGTAAAGAAATAAAACAAGTCAGCTCTTTATTCTAGAGAATACGTATTCGCCACATGTAAGCCTTGTTAACTAATAATGATGGTTCTACACCTGGAACACATAAGCGTATAAAATGTGTCCGTTGTAATAACGTGCGCCACAGCTTCATAAAGGTTATTATCTGAGTGTACACACTGCAGATATTGCTAGAGGCGTACCCAGGAATATGTTGCAACGGAAGCTCGCGTGTTCACTAGCTTAATTGCCGCAGAAGTAGAATATGTACCACATTTAAATATGCAAGAAGCTGAAGATATTCTTCGAGTTTGTTTGAGAAACATTTTCTTAATGCATGGTTTGTAAGTGGATTACAGCTTGGCGATTGAACTTTGGCTTCATGTTACATCTCAATAATAACATTGCAAAGTAATAATTCTTGTTTTCGCATCCACCAACAACTTTCATCAATTACCTATTCTTGTGGTCCGTCTTAACATATTCCCCTCAAGTAACTGAGATACAAAAAATAAGAATGTGATCAATTTGAAAACGCCATCCTGTATAATTCAAATCGCCGAACGCGCTCATTTTAAACTTTGGTTGATATCTTTAACTTCATTTGAGCTAGAGATGTTTGAAGTTTTCAGGTTACCAGGTCGGTGAAAAAACGAAACATGAGATCTAGATCGCTCTCCTTTTCTTCATTTTTCCGTTTACTGGGTCGAAAATAAAGAATTTGTGCGCTGGATCGACTGTAGAAAACCTCTTTTAGTTTGAGTGGTACGGCGTTTCAAAGTTAAAAAGTTGAATCTTCTTTTCGGGTTCTAGCTTCGGAAACGTTAGAGCTAGAGACTAAACTTTTTTTCAGTTTAAAAAGCTCCCAGAAAGTTATTGCACATATGCGCATTTGACATTCCAAGCTGTGAGGAAGCCGCAAAATTTTGAAGATATTTTTGAAGGACAATAAACAAAAATATTGCAATACATCGCTATGGCTCTGTTAAAGAAATTTGCAAAAATTACGTGAGTAATATTCGATTCAAATGAATTAAGCTTTCTGAAAGAGCACCGTTAGAGTGAACAAAATATATTGACAAAACTAAGAAACAGTTATGTAACTATCTAGAACCTCCTTGGAAATGTTGAGTCAATTTCTTTTAAAGCTGAAATTAAATCCGCTAAATGGGCAGTAACGGCATCAATCACCAAAAGGTAATCATTTGCGTCATTAACTCTAACTTGTAAATAACACGCAATAACCTACACTTAACATACATACTGTAAAATAGATGAAAAGAAACAAAATAAATAAAAAAAAAACGTGCAACCTCTTCCGCCTTATAAAGATTACATTGGCTAGTTTTAGGTATGACTTGTTTACTGTTTCCACGATGCAAAGTATGCGAGAACCCAAAAACGAACACTCGGTAATATAGCGCCGGGCATATAAGGTTAGTGAGTCAACGAACTAACAAAAACAACAACTGAAAATCCTCACAATACCATTCGAACTTACACACGATCGTATTTTCCACGTGAATACGCGCGCGCACTCACACACACGTACAAGCGAACAGCACCAAAGAGGGAAAAAAAAAACGAGGAGATAAAGTAAAAAATGAGAAATTTAACATATAATTGCCAAAGCTTATACTGGGTTGGTTAGAAAAGGCAGATGTTGTACGCTGAGAGAATAAATCGTACGAAAGCGAGTCAGAAACGCCTCGTCTAGCTCGATCTCGCTCGGGATCCGATTCAGGCATCCCCTCATCCGTTTGTCTCTGATTACGCCGCACGATGTTCGGTTGTATGCGTACGTAATTCAAAGGCATTGTGAAAGGAGAATGAACGGTAACTGTAAACGGCATAGGGTCGAAATCTTCGAGATAATTAAGTACAGATATGACCCATAAGACGGAATTTACGTAAGGCTTCCCGTTCTTCTTCTTCTTCTCGTCTTATTCTTTCTTGGTTGGTTTCTTAGTTAGTTTTTTTTTTCTTTTCGCTTCTCTACATTGTTTTTTTATCTCCGTCTAATCGCGTTATGGTTTTTATATGCGATGGTGTCGTTTTTTTCTCGACTCCACAGCGTATGTTGGCTTCGAGCCCCGGCTGAACTCTTCGGGGGCTTTGGATACTCGAGAATTACAACTAAACGAATAGGGTCAAATAGTAAATTTAACCCCTCTATAATTTTATTGGTGCGTTATAAAAGCATTCATAAGGAACCTCGACCATCGCATCGGACTTCTTCTGAGCGACTTGGATTAATGACGACTGAAGTGTTTCTTATTAACTTTCGCGAACGTGTAATTTTAACGGAACCGCAACCGATCGTTATTCCTTTTTTAATCTCTAAATTTAGCGGTCAGTATTCGCTTCAATTTCACAAAATAACTAATTAAAATGGTGATTTAATACGACGGTCTACCGCAAAATCGAATAATTCCTCTCTTCTGATCCTCCGTACGCCAGAAATTATTTTTTTTATTTACTTTAAAACGGCGTTAGGTGCGTAATTTATATCTGTATGCGTATGACGGTACATCAGGATAACTTGTTTGAGGTATTTTACACCTGCCGTTGTCGTGTAACAAAATTAGTGAAAGTTAAACTAATTACAAATATTAACGGGCTTATTTTCTACGGATCTGGCATGAGATGTTTTCATTTGGGAATATTGAAGGATGGAAGAAAGGAAAGAATAAGAATATTTACGTCCAAGTAATTGCTATATTTTTTCTAACATCGAACTAATTTAATGACGGAGGTAAACTGACATAAGAAGGCATACTTGTTACCAAGAGCCATTATCCTGAAATTTTAGGATGAGTACAGATTTTCAATAAAAATTACAAATGGAGCAGGTAAAAACAATGTACCCGAATTTGTCATTACTATATGGTATTACATGCACATGCACAAAAGGTTTGAAAACGTTAAATTATATATTTGTTTCCATCTAGATATTGTGTCAGAATCCTTTCGAAATCCAATTTCTCTAAATTTAAACACCAGAGACATTTTTTAAAATAGCCCCTATATTAATTACGTGCCAATCCTAAAGGAAATTTATACCTCTAGCATTTCTGTACGATAATGCAGACGTTTAAGGAAACGTGAACCGGTATCGCCACAACAATAAATAGAATTTTAAGGCTGCTGAACCACTGATTTAAAATTTTGATCTTAAGCGGCTACTTGAAGTCAAAAACAAGTCTTGCACGAAGAAACTGTCTTGAAATAAATTTTGGTAATAATATAATTTGCTTATCTTGATAATAAGTAAACAAAACGTACCGGCATCAATGATATGATATCGATTGATTCAAAATTTCAAGTCCCAGCAAAGAGGAGTTGGTTAAAATGTGTACTTTATCCAGTAGTCCACAACCGAAAACATTTGTCACATTAGACCTAATTTTGATGCTACAGGAAACGTTCATGTTGATTATATAAAAATAATAATAAAAAAAACAATTATAATTCGAATGTATCGTCATAGCGATAAAGAACAAGTAACTATCTACATTCAACGTTCAAAATTTATTTCTTACGTAGCGCTACATTTGGACGATCGTTTATAAAAGCTGTTCTGTACTTTTCTTAGCACAGAAAAATGTTGTACGCCTAAACGCTTGCGTTATCTCTAAAGATGACAAAGGCAGGTAGAATTATTCCTTTTTTTGCAGCGACTAGATAGACTCGTGTCTATTCGACAAAACACGAGTCTGTCTAGTCTCTGAAAAAAAAACAAATTCATCTGCCCTTGTTCTCTTTAGTTATTTCTTAACTTGCTACATAAATTATGTCCATCAAGTCTTTTATATACTCGTAAATAACTGCTTAGGATTAACATTCTGAATCAACAATTAAAGACAGCAATGTCAGTAGGTTTCGTTTACCGCGGTCATGGTAATTAAACAATACCAACAAACCAGTTGGATGCGATGTTCTAAAGGCAGGATTCGCATTTGTATGTAAATATTTCGTTTACTTTCAATATTAAACATATGTATCAACAACACTGTATGGCGCCATTTTACGAAATGATGTTTCTGATTTCTCAATTTCGTCAAATTTGGCTTCCAGGGCTGAACATTCTGTATATTTCGAGGGCATTTCAATACAAATCGAGATAAAGCCAAGTATGTATTTTAATCTTGTAAAGTTTACGTTAAAATTTACTTGTGCTTTGAGCTTTTTTAAAGCAAATAAATGTATCTAAATGTAGGCGATTGAAGATAAATTATATAATAATACATAAGGCGTCCCATTTATAAAAAGAACAAAGTAGGTCTTTAGTTATCTACTTATCGTACATCGCTGTATATACTGAAATACTTTTGAAAATAATCTATGGCGTCTATGATGTCAATCGCGTCTGTTCTGCAATGTTAAGTGTCAGAAACCCAAGATCAATGCTAAGGCCTTTTCTGTACAAATAATAAATTAAAGTCATAATTTTTTAATATGTTGCAGCTCTAGTCCTCCACCAGGAAAAGAGGCGAATTGTCTTCACCACTTCTCGTATGTTGGCGTGTCAAGGAACGAAAAGTGGTGGCATCTTATCCATCCATACTAGCCTTCAACATCGGCTGTCAATTGCAAGCATTCTCCCAAAGTTAGCCGTTTATTCTACTAGTCCTTATAACTTTGCATTTCCTTATACCACTGCGTAGCGGTCGAATGATAGTAGCAAAGCCATTTCTTCGACAAATAAATCAAGAAGTATTTCTTAGGTTAGAACCCACCAATCGACTATGTCATTTATAAATTAAGAATATTTTGATAATCTGGGGAGCAACGATACATGGTCAAGGGCTGAGTTAAACAAACGCTTCCTTCGCGGCATCGAAATTGCTGCTAATTTAAAAAAATGTGCTTTATATTGGAACATTTAAAACGTAGCGTCATAAACGCTCGTTCAACTAAGATCCGACGTAAAACAAAACAAAAAAAAAAACTGGAAATGCATAATTAAAATTGATGTTAATTTTGTAGAAATCTTAATACGTACGTCTTGTTTAGGATGACCCCGAGTAATCTACGTCATCCTAAAGAAACAACAAATAAAAACACACTCCAATAAATCACAATCAACCATCTTGAACACTTCACACCTTCCCTTTATCTTTTAACGCATTTTTTGACGCTACTTGACAGGCGAGTAATGAAATTTGCGTCTTGTCAACAGCAAAAAGGCGCCGTTTCAAGACGTTGTAGACGCGGAGAAATAAATGCATACTACACACATACACATTTACACGTATCCGCTTTTCCCATTACAACAACAGTGGGTGACGTATTTTTCGTAAAATAACGTACGTGAACGTACGCTTTATCGAAGCGCCAAAAATGGAATAATGAATATGTTGTTGTGACACATATTCGGAAGATGGTCGACACTCTATCCCGTTCAGCACGCCGAATATTTATCAGATTCGATTCTCCGTTCTGAGAATTGTGAAATTCAATTGAAAATTCGCCGCTATTGGATGTATTTAGACGATATTTTTTTCAATTTAGAAAGCGAGGATTAGTGAATGTCTTCGATCGATACCAAATTGACAGTTATATACATATGCCTGCATAAGTAAATACATGCATATTCCGATGTTCATAATTATCATCGTTTTATTTGAAAGGTCTTTTCTTTTAAGGATTTTGAAATATCAAAAGGTACGCTGCGGACACTTTAAACAACTTGAAATTGTATACTTAAACCCATATTGGTAATCCTTATAAAACCTTGTGTAATACGATGCCTCTTATTTTAAGCGTAATGAGTCATTACTAATGACAACAGCGACTAAATTTTATTTTCGTTTTACCTAAATACCATTTACATTGTTCCAAATGTGGATACTTTCAAATACGTATTGTGATGAACGTCAAAATACGATTTGCATAAATTTCACTACTCCGTAATAAAAATAGTACATTAATGTAACCTACAAAATTACAGGCGCATTACTTTTATTGATTTTAATGTGAGCTTGAATGGTAGAGACTCTGGCAGGTTGTTTACGTAAGTGTCAACAAAATATTTTGAGTAGGTGGTTCTTTCTTTACTTTAGAAAGTATCCAATCCAATCACCAATGCATACTTATTAGGTGTAGATTAAGTTACCAAAACTTGGTCCGATGGAATGAAGGAGTTGTTTATTGCAAGGTGTTTTAGATTTTAGTATACCGGCCGGTCGAAAACAATCGGAACGTTGGATACTGCGAGAGTACCTCAATCTAAAACGTGTTATTAATCTTTGTCTGTAGAGTTATTTATTTGGAAGGAAGTTACTTTAAGATGCATGTTCCCTTGAAAAGCTATTTTTGGTTCACACCTGAATATATAAATAATATCAAGCTCAACAATTAAATTCTGCAAAAGATGTAACGATTTCCTTCGATGTTAGAGCTTACGAAAAGTAATAAAAAGACACGCTATTTTCTCATGTGCACCAAGCGGAATGGCTATATTAAAGATATGCTGGTTCTGCATACAGGCTAAAAATAGAGCGACTTCGACTCCGTATATAGCTTTCCGTAAATTACGTCCACACCATCGTTAGAGTTAAATAATTGTTCTTTGATTAGCGTTAAGTGCATTATTCAACCAGATTATAATGTACCTGTTTTCATGGTGCAGGACTACTCCTTTCCCTTAGCAGAGCCGTTAAATGTTCTCTCTAATCTATGAGGTGCTCTTCACGAAAAAGGTGATATTTCCTTGGTAAATAACTACAGATATATTACAATTATTAATAACATTGCTAAAGTTCGAGATCTGTTTGTATAATAATATTTCTCCTCTATTCCCACCTTTCTTGTCCGAACATCAGCATGGTTTTACGAATGAACGTTCTAGAGTATCGAATTTTGCTGTAACGATACAGTTATTGTTAGAGTGTCTGGCGAGCATGCTGATGTCTTACACACGGACTTTTCAAAAGCGTTCGATCATTTAAATCATACTAGATTATTAATGAAATTTGATCCTATTGGATTGTCTTCGTTACTGTAATTACTTTCCATACCTTTCTAGTAAAAGTAATACATAAGCTATAATAATAATAATACATAATTTTCTTCCACTTTTAGATTGTGGTGACCAATTATTCGCAGATAACTTTGCAGAAACATTTCTTTATGTGCTTTACTTATATATTCTTCAGTTTTTATATTACAGTATTATTATGTTATGTCATGCATTCATTCACTCTCCAGTAATTTGACATGTACATGATCTAATGCGCAGAAGAAATATTATTATTGTTAGGCATTGGTTGATAAGAAGAACTTATCTCTATCAGAATAATTGTTTTACCAGATAAAGCCACGACATTCTTCGTGTTTCTTTAATTTAGTGGTTAGGCAATATAGGTCTCTTTCTTCCGCCGCAAGTCTATTAATCACTTTTTAGAATTACACTACAGAATAAAGGTGTTATAAGACTATATAAAAACGTGAGGAAAATCTATACTAAACGACAATATTGCTTTCTCCTAGCCAAATAACACTGCACGCGACAATCATACGCCTCTATGCATACAAGTAGGCTATACTGTGATTGGTTGTTTACAGTGCTTTCATTGTGGCCCTAATATTTAATCTCAATTTCTTGTAGGTTGTACAATTAATTTCACCATGTAGACCTCAGAATAAATAAGATGTTGCCGGGTATTCAAACCGATAATTACGTAATAAAGAAATATGAATAATTTTTGAATGAAAAATGAATGAAGAATGAAGAATTTTGCATGTATGGGTCCATCGCTCCCGGCTGCCCGTGACTATAAAACCCAGAGGCTAATTTAACGTTAGTAGACTTCAATTAGGAGGAGCAAAACTGTTGATGCTTGGAATACAGTAAGCAGAACTGTTTGGCTTTTATAAATAAACGCTTATACTGTGTTAACACCATCTCTTTTGCCCTTTTCCAAATAGAGTGTGAACGACTTATGTGAATCTAATGAGAGCAAAGTAACGTAAAGCCAATAGAATGTGGAAGACAAATTATGAGCTAATTTGAGTTATAAAGACATTTGAAAAAGCTGACAACTAAGAAAATTATCTTGTTTGATAAGTAACTTTGTGACTAACGCGAATATTCAAAACATTCTTAAAGCGGTTCAAATACTTTAAGAGAACATAAGATTATTACGTTTAACATCTGCAAATAAATAATATTTTGGATTTAAGCTGCCTGCTTCCAACAGATTTGGAGATTTATTAAATTAATAAAATTCGCAAAATGAGCTACTAGGATGAGGTTTAGCTATACATATTACCTATTCTGTTAGAAACTCATTGGTGCGTCAGAAACCGCCAGAGCGGCAAGAACATCGCACAACAGATAGAACCACGAGCCAACATAAAATTTTTAATGAAGTTTTAGGGGAAAAAAACCGAGGAAACTCATGAACTGTTGAAGGCTGCCTATGAAGATAACGTACTGAGGAAAACAGACCTTTTCTAGTTGTTTAGTGAGAATCGGGAAGACTACGAGGGTAGAATAGAGCCAGAATTGAATTCGTATTACTTACTTTATTATACTTTATTTGTACTACTTTACGTATTACTTCGATTACTCTGTATATATTAAGATATCTTCTGATATTATCCGAAATTTTAGATGTCCTACCTTTTTACACGTAGGCACAATTCCGCAGCATGTTTTTAAAACCCATTTTAGAAGAAAAGAGAACTCAAAACATCTTTAGAGCTAAATTCTACACAAACTTTACAATTGAATTTAAGACTTCTTGTTCTCCTTTCGAAACTTGCATAGTTTTAGAAAGTTTAAGTAGGTAATTTGGTTTGTTTTAGAACAGAACGCGCTATTGTTGATTGAACTTTAATGAATGCGTACACATTCCTTACTGAAAGGTCTTTTAGGTTTTGAAATGTAAGTAGAAAGCAATACTTTTGTGCAATAAATATTTCGCGTGCATTAAATATAATCAACGAGACATTCATTGAAGCAAATTTTATTTTAAACACGACTTATATTGTTCCATAATAAATATATGAAGAAAGTCAAAGGTTAATTTTACTTATTATACACTGTGCACAACATGCATATTGCTTAAAACTTACTCATTCTCATTATGGAACCCTTATGCAATCGGACAATATGCAGCAGAAGAAAAAATTCGTTTTGTTAACATTTATGGCCGGTTCGAAATTTCAACATACACCATGACTCCTTATTATATCTTTTGTTGCTTGGAATTAGTCACCCGCAGTAGGTATATGCATACAACACGGCAAAGGTGTTCCGCCACCATGAGCTGAACCGCACGACCTCTGAGACTGACCCTTCTTTCTTGGCGTGGTTATTTCGTATTGTGCCTACGCCTGTACAGGACAGTCGGACGGGAACAGACGTTTCGTCGATTGTAGGTTATTTGGATGTTGCATGTACATATGATGTTTATCGATAAGATTGACGTCACGATGAATAAAAGCAACTGTATATATGGTTGTATGTATGTAAATAATTATGTTACTGTCATTTCGTTATCTAAATTTAACATCTAAACGAAGATGGAAAATAGCCAAAACGTTTCTCACAGCAGATGAAGTTTTTCTTATTAAATCATCCGAAATAGGGCATTCGTATGAATAATTATTTTGAAATTCGGACAAATATGTTAATGGCAAAATAAAAAATCTTTCTTACAGTAAGTAACATCTTCTGCACTTTTTCTATAAAAAAAAGAGATACAAACCACCTGTAACTGTACAATGGTTTACGTTGAAAGCTGCGATATTCATATACAAAAATTTGGAACTAATTTAACACTTTTTCAATTCTTCTTTGATATAACCTGACCTTCAAACGTTCCTAATGATAGAGTCGACGGAATTACAATGTTTAAATTCAAAAACTGTCAGTATCGCACTCAAAACTAACGAATTACTTTTTTGTTGATTAATCCCCAGTGTCGCCATTTATTTTGGAAAAATGTTCATTATTTTGTTCCTCGCTAGATCTAAATGCATTTGTAAACTTAACAACAAATACAAGGAGAGTCCGAAAAGTTTCCAGCCTAAGATAGGAAAAAGCATTTCTTTTCTAATTCAGTTTTATTTCATTGTTACATACATACTTTCCTCAGTAATGCTCCTACTCCTTTAATTCTATTGCTGCTACTTTTTAAATGCAAGTATTTAATGACGGCTCGATATTCGATTTTTCCTATTTTTACAAACATTATCGACGTCGATTGTCGCAAACAATTTTTAAACAATAAGTGAGCGTTCAGCATGAAATTTTGAAAAATATCTTTCAAAATATCTTTTTAAGTGATGCGAAAATACACTTTTGACGGGTAATGCCACCTTCATGCTAAGGCTTGATATTTTTCAGGCCACCCGCATTAACTGCGAAATACAACATGAAGCCCCATATACGGCATCGTACAGTAACCTCGGATATGGTTCAAAGATAACTTTCTTTTTTGCACAGCTATTATTAGCTAATGTTTGGTAATTCTTTTTAGTGTAGTTTTAAAAGTTGCCGCATTTTTCGTTGGTTTGTAACTCTTACCTTTAAACGTAACTTCAGCTGATGCAATTGCGGTACAACTCTGTACCGTAATCCTGTAGTACCTATACAGCGAACGATTTCGAAAATACAATTTCAATAGACAAAGCGGGTCGACAAATCTTACGTCTTTAACTCAAAGAATAACGAAAATGTGATAGGTTTTGTATCGGTTGCAACAAATCAGACATCAGCCTAGCTACATCTACTTGCAAATTTCGGAAAGATATTAAACAGTTCAATGTGTGTATCTACTGTTGGATCGGATGACTACTATTTTCGTTTCGCTATTTCAAAGAATATTTACACTTTACATCAAATCACACGGATTATTTACATTAAACTATATTCCGACACATAAAATTATTACACTGTCAATAGAACTTTCACCCATACACTTCGCTCACTTCATCTCACCGACATCAAACGGGATATATTTGGCTTTTTATGATCTGCAACTTATACGGTGACTGAAAAAATCAACAAAATAGAATGAACAGAGATGAGAATGCTGTTTCTCTAAACATAAGGTTACGTTTAGTTAAATTAGTATCATATCAACATAGAACAAAACAAGGAAATTAAATGCGCATAATACCATTGCTGAATATGATTGTTGTGCTTTTCGTTTGATGTGTGTACAGCATAGGAGTTAACGACAACAGTACTTTTTTAACACGTACATCTTTACATGTGTAGTTTTTCACTTAGGGCTGTTCAAAACTTTTGATTTGCGCGTCAATACCGGGACGTGATTTTTATGGATGTTTTTAAACGATGAGAACGACATTCTGATCCTTGCTTCCACGAAAGTAATCCCAATATTATAGAGTGGAGCGCGTTTAGATTACAAAGCAAAACGGAACTTATATTATTAAATAAGAATACTGTAACAATAAAGCGATACATCAAACCATGTTGCCAGGTCCAAGAATGTTATCCCGTTTCCGCGACGACTTTATTCCATTGCAGGATATTGCCCGACTGGACACAGCCCGGGCTATCATGTCTATCCTGAAGTGGGCCAACATTCAAGTTTTGCCATTGTCTGTCAACAGTCCAGACTTCACTCAAATAGAACACCTTTGGGACCAGTTGGAACGGCGAATCAGGGCAGTTCTAAAAGGATGAGCACACTTAGCAACAGCTGTTTGTAATATCGAGAAGACATTGGGAGGAGATTCCGAGAGGAAACATTGTCTACCTTACAGGGACATGCTTTCGAGGCTCCTAGAATGTCTTGCTGAAATGGGAGGGCAAATTCGATATTAAAAAATAAGAAGCATCCTTAAAAAAGTGTTAAATATGGGCAAAAATCAGTGGCGGTGTTTATTTTGTGTTGAGTGTCATGAGACAGAGAATCGCTTGAATTTAATCGGTCTTATTTGGGCGTAGAAATTACTTTTCCGTGTATAAGATGTATGCGCATTTTAGACAACAAACTGTTTTTGTTCTATTGCACTTTAGTTGCAAAATTATTTTCTTAATCAAGGTGAAACCATTGAAAACGTGCCAAAAATACCCGAAGCCTACTCCTTGACGTAAAGAAAATAAATTTACAATATGGCAGTTAATAAAATCAGCATCTCCGATGACGACAATTTCAATCATTCCATAAAGTCTAGCGCTTACGCAACAGTCTCCCGTCAAAAAATTTAATCATTCAGCGACTGGAGGAAAAATCGTATCTCGAAAGAGAGAGAAAGAAAAAAACTTGATTCGACTATACTCTTATATACATACAATCGCATAGGTATCTACGTCTGAAATACGTAGAAACACGTAAATAGAAAGTCGACAATCGACACCTCGTGCGATAATTATCATTGATATTTGCCAGAGAAGAAGCGCACTTCTGTCTGGGTCGCTTCGTTATTTCCGAAAGCGTGGCGATTCGTTTCGTCGTAAAATGTCGTTAATTCGGTCTCGCTATACCGTTTTACACCTGTCATACAAATAATCAGTCCACAATAATCATTACAATAATAATAGACCTGTATCTACAAGGCGCGGAACGACGGACTATAAATGAATTGGAAAGAGATAGCAACATGAGAAATAAAAATCGTCGTTTCATATTCACGGTAACTATACGACCTCGTAGGAAAATACAGGGCACCTGTGCTAGGATATTTCTTTTTTATGGCAATAATATAATTGCATTATGGGTTAAGTAGTTAAAAGGAAACGAAGGAAGAAAAAAAACTAAAGAAACTTTTATTAAGTTGATGGTTAATTAAAGATACCTAACATCCTTCTAAAATGAAAACAATAGAGACTGTCAAAACTTTATCAATGTAACCATCGTGACAAGGATTCATGGAAATTGTCACAAGACCGACGAATCCTATAGAAAAAGGAAAACGATTAATCGCGTTACGTATTGGTAGGCGAGAAAGTATTTATTAATTTTAATTGAAATATTAAAGTTAGAAAACTATACGTATATTATCTTAAAAGGTTGTATTCGTAGTTTTGATAACCGTTTTGTCCTCAACTAAGAGCTCCAGTAAGATTGGATTCGTTCTTTCATTTCAGCATGTAAGTTTTTCACCTTTCTAAAGGTGCTTCCCCTTATTCTTATTTCGCCTTCCGCTGTTTGTTCTCTTACCATTTTCATATACTTTGTTTTATTTAGATTCCCCGCTTTTTGTTTCCTCTAGTTATAGTGTGAGAGATTCCTCCGCACTCTTCCAGCTTATTGTGACTAGAGCAATATCGTCTACGTACGCTATAAATTGCTGGGACGCTGCTGTAAGCTATGACGTACCGACAGCTCCTTTCAGGGCGAGGTTAAAGAATAGTGTTGATAATGCATTTCCTTGTCATTATGCCACCTTCCGTAATTAGCCTCTAGCCTGCGTTCATTGTCATTTTGCTAGGCGAGTAAGTTTGATGGGTATTTTCACTCTTCTCATTTCACTTATCAGCCGATGTCTTCTTATTCTGTCGATTTCCTTTTTCTGAAACCGTGTTGTTGTTCTCGCATGCTGCATTTCATGTACTTTGTTAAACTCTATTCAATGATCGTTGTTAGTGTTTTATAGGTCTTGTTCAAGCAGTTGCTACATTCATCAGGGTCTTTTTTTTAAATATCGGGTTACAAGTCTCATTGTTAAGCATAGTTTCTTCGTTCCAGTTTTTACCAAGTTTTGACAATTATTTTATACATTTCCTGTCTTAGATTATTTGCCCCCTTTTGAACGAGTTCGTTGCTTATTTCATCAGGTTCAGGCGCATTGTTATTCTTACGCGTTTTGAAAATAGTATATATTATTCTTATAAAAAAAAAAAAAAAAAAACCGTTAAGGCGTTATACATCTAAACAGCGCTATCTTAAGGCTTGTCGACGTCTAGGTTTTTCCTATCAGCTCGGTTGAAATTTGAAGAGTTTGAAAATTTACTAAATGTAATCCAGTTTTAATAAAAATGTTCATTCACCACCATTAGTAAGTCTTCTATTAACTATTCGCAAATTCTCACCAATTATCTTATCTATGTAGGTTAATACATATGTATATCTTCAATCATTCAGAGGTACCTAGTGTCCCTTTAGCATTTCCCCTTAGTATCTTTATTTCCAAGAACCTCCGATAATAAACATTCTATTCAGATAACGTTTGTGCATAAAGATAAGAAAAAGAATTCCAACGTGCAAATAAACGATCGATCACGTATTAACGGGATGGAAAGATATAAATCGACTCTTCCGCATCTCGTTACCGTATCTGGTCTTTAACAGAATAAAACGTACGAATCTCTTGCTCCACGCTAAATAGCTTCTCTCCGACTGAACGACAGATGAGAAGTAGAGAAAAAAAAAAAAAAAAACGTTGTCCTTCTGTTTTAATTATGCGCATGTTTATGAGCGCGTTTGACATATATTTTGGCGACTATTTATAATTTCAACGTAATATTTTACGACGGCAATCAATGGGGACCGTATAATATTTAGATTTATTAAGATGATTCTGGGTGTGTTGTTGAAATCTCAGAAATGTAGGAAAAACAGTAAACAGGGAAATATACAATGGGCAATTGATAAGAAAATATATTTTATTAAATTGATATGTTGTAAACGATGCTGTTGTTGTACTATTAGGCTTTTGGATAAGCAAAGAATTCATGTCACAAGAGGTTTAGTACGCATCTTGTTTGTTCTGGGGATCTCTTTACACCGTTAATCTATCTGGGGTTGTTTAGGTGGATTACTGTTCTTCTTATTGATGTTAGCTCTAAGCATTCGGTGAGTAAGTGTTGACAACCCCTGTATAACTGATATCGAGTTATTTCCAGCCTGAAGAGGTGCTTTCGCTTGCTCTTAAGCCAAGAATTAATTTAGCGACGAAGAAATTTTCGTAGGTGTTAACTCTGATCCTTCATAAAACGTACACACAGGTGATTAAATGGTGGATTAACCTGTGACGTGCAAATTGTCATGTATGATTTCTTTGCCAGACAGACTGTCCATTTCTTCGTTTATTGTGTTAGAGACAAAACTTTGTGGTTGTCCGGCAGCAGGTTCGGCGATATTGGCCGGATGGGTGCTGATATTATTTGCCCGCTGTTGATAAACACGTTGACGCTTCTGTCTGTAATCTTGAAGTCGGTTCAACGATGCATAGGACCAATGCAAGATTTCCAAAAAAAAGATGATTCTTGATCGTAGCGACATATGATGGTTGCCAGTCAAGTTATTTTTCATCCATTTATTAAGACGGATAAACTGTCTTTATCGATGATTGTTTCTTAATGCATTAAAGATTTCTAAAAGTTTGCTGAAGACATGCTATGTTCTCTGCTGTCGCCTCCAAAGTCAGCAATTATATTTTCGGCTTTTAATTTGTCTTTCAAATCATAAATTTAATTACGTTTTCAATCTGCTTGAATCAAAAAAATTAAAATTGATTTCGATAAATTTCTTAGGTTTTCTTTAAATGGAAGTAAAAGTTATTAAGTTCGGAAATTTTGCATTATTTTTTATTTTATTACCTTTGATAATTCGAATTCGAAAGGCAATTTTTCGTAGCTTTCCACGGGAAATTGTACACATCCAATTAATTAGTTTATAAGATTTTCTTTATTGCGATACAAAAAGAGATATTAAAGAGATAGCGGAGGACATATCCTTTATTCTAAAATGTTGAATAAGTATTAGAAGATCGGGTAATATCCGCATAGTGTTCTTGAGTTGCTTGTACGGGGACAATTATTACAATAGAGAGGACAAAAGCGATTGAAATCATACCTTTTTGCAGCGACTAGACAGATTCGTGTTTTGTCGATTCTCGGCGAAACTAGTAGGCAACATGAACCCTTTCTTATGAGGTGGTAAAAAGTATGATTTGACTCGATTTTGTCCTCTCTAGTTATTACACAGCAATGCTCTAGAGACTATTACATTACATTATACTAGCAAAGCCGGGTGAGCGGCTTAATTTACTACATCGACCAAAGAGAGTATAACAACTACAAGAACTATAAAAACTAATAATAGTGTGATAATGACGAATTAGAATATAATGCTATATCTAAAAAGGAAATGTTAACAATACTTATCTTGGTATGTAATTTAACTTTAATAGTCAAGCATGTGCGTTTAAAGTTCGTGATGTAATATTAATATTTGGGAAGAACGAAATCCATAGAATAGCAGCTGTCGAATTGTAGAAATGTTTAAATTTATTACTGCTATGTAATAAGTAAATGTATTTCAGCTTATCTTTTTAGAGGGGAACTCTACACTGTACAGTTCTTAATAAGTGGAAGTCTATTCATTTGCAGAATATTCTTCCGTTTTTCTTTTTGTTGAAATGCAGATTATTTTGTTATAATCGGTGTCGATAATATAGATTAAAATTTGGTATAGATGCATATAAAAATATGAAGTAAGTTTCGGGACAATAAAACTAATTGTCTAATTTAATTCATAGTTATCAGCCACCTATAGAAGAAGAACGATTAAATGTAAGAAAATAAAATTTCTTGAATGCACTATTTTATTGGAGGACAATTTAGAATCTTGGCTTAATCAATAGAGTTAACTTAGTTCATAAAAAAAAATCCTGTAAAGTGCGTAGAATACTATTTTAAAACACTTGCTGCTTTAAGTAAAATGAAAGTAGTAATATTTTAGATAAAAGCTATTCACTTATCTTAGACAAGCAACCGCTTTCTTGAATTTAGTAAATTTTGCAAATTAAAAATATTTCACAATAAAAATTAGAAGAGAACGCTCTCTTGACGTACGTGACCCACATCCACCAAATTTAACGACCATACCTGGTAGAAAAGTAACAGAATCCTCGCCGCCGATAAGCTATGCGATAAATTTTAATATTATTAAGGAATTTCCTTAATTGAATGTCGAACACATGTCCGCAAGAGCCCCCACGAGACCCCATCGCGCCGAAGACTCCGCCGGCGACCTTGAACTTTGTGTGCATGCCTCGTCTTTAGCAAAACGTCTCAAAATAAACATATTTAATGCTCTGAGGAGAGCCACTGTTCTTATATACGGCGTTTCGTATATGTACATACACGCCAAAGGGGAACGCATACACGAGAACAGATTTCACCGTCGCGTATGGCACCGATAGAAGATAGCGCGCAAGGTACAAAAGAAATCGTATAAGAACAAAGGATGTCGAGTATTAAATGAATGTTCTTTTGTGGTGTTTAGCGTACAGATACGACTTCGACGTGTACGCGCTTGTATAGATTTTGTAAGCACGTAACCATACAATACCGACTATCGAGTATTATGTAACGTAATACCTTATAAACAAATATATTACTAGTGAACAACAGTTAATGTTTTTGTTTTCGATAAAATCTGGGTGTAATTTCAGGGTATTGACGCGGTAATATTCCAAATAGGACCCGATATGCATATGTAAATTGAGGCTGTCGCAATATACACAACTCTACATTATTGCATCCAATTTCGATCGAAAAATGCTTGTTAATAAATTATTGGATGTATAAATACTGCTATACACGTTCCTAACTGTCCAGTGGAAACATTTACTGTTAATAATGTAAACAGATTTTGCGTGAATTATTTACTGTTTACAGTTTTAAAATTACTTGAGGTATGAGGCGATTCTGATTAAATAAAATTAATTGTAATTAGTCCATAGAAGTTATATATTTGAATAAAACATCCTTACAGCTTACTTTAAAAAAATCTACAAATATTGGCGGTGAGTTAAGATTAAGTTCATTAAATAGATACATATTTCCTTTCAAAAACGTATCTATTCCAAAGTATCTGTTAAGTATCAATAGTTGCTTTTATAACTATAATAAGTTCTTAACTGCTTTGGTACTAAAATTGTCTTAAATGTTGATATTGGTAGCAGCAATTTAGACAAAAAAAGTGTAAAGCCTGTACAACATTGTTTCGACTGTTCTTTTCATTCTCATTTCAACAGAGGTAGCTTACATTTATTAACATGTCAGTTAAAACATTAAGCTACGTGTTCTTCTGGATACTTCTTTTAAAGAATTGATTTTACCAGATCGAGAAACAAGTGCTTCTTAATATAAAAGAATACTTGATATTAAAACTTGTCCCCAAACATTTGCCGATAATATACATAGTTGCGTGTACATTGGACGCTGAATTGTTGTTTAACAGTCGGTTATGACAGTTCTGTAAAAATTAAAATATATTGACACATTAAAGTAAAAATTAAATATAGATTCGTCATCATTTTCTTCCACTTGAAAGACAATACACCTACGCAAATTAAACTCGAAATGTACCTTGTTTACAGGGACCCTCCATCATCATTTGTCCCAGTAAAATTTTGGACAGTTAATTGTAAAGATTTAGAGTGAAAAACCTCTAGCTCGCTAAGTTCATAAATTATCCATTGTACAGTCAAAGACAGTCATAGTTGCTCAGTCATCTTTTGGTAGATATCAAGGAGATTAAAAATAAATGTTTCGATGATGATTTCTGTCAAAAAATTATGAGTCAAGACGCATACAGCAAGATTAAAGAGGATTTTCAAGATTTTTTTCAAAAACATATAAAGAAAAACGGTTGCTTAGTGTAATAACAAATTATTTTGCCGGCTAACAAGGCAACTGCAACAAGAAGAAACAAATACAAGCAATACACCATTAAATTATTCATACTTAAGTGAGTGGTTAATTTTTAATTTTTGCTATTATTTTTATTATATTTGTTTTAATATTTCTGTACAAATGTGGACAAGTGCAAGCGAATATTGTGGCGTTTCATTATTTTCATTTATTTTTTCTTTTCGGTTGTATACTGCAACACACTAACTTGCTAGATAACATTTTTTATCTAGTTTTGTCAAAATACAAGATGGAACTACTACTACTACTACTACTTTAAAGGATTTCTTGGCAGTTTTCCAATACAATGCGATCTTGTATCTTTTAGGCAGCTCTTATGCAATACTTTACTCTCTAATCTTACTGCGCTCTTTTTATCCGTTCCATTCTCTCATTGCCAATGATATCCTTTTCGTATTTTTTTTTTCTGTTTTCCCATAATTAGTGTGATTTTATTTTTGCGTATAACTCAATATGGATTCTAATCAAGCAAATGATTACCGTATGGATTAACCACCGGCATGTTTATAAGAAATGCTCATGCTACCTTGCGTAGATAATTAGAGTTTTCTTTATATTCCACTCTCTCATTTTTTTTTTAGTGATATCCTGCTAACTTGTTTATTTTTATTGATGTTGCTGTGTCATTAAAGAATCTTCGTTCCAGATGCAAATGCTCTCGTCGGTTTAAAACAACAGTTTTTTTTTTATTATTTTAGTTACATACAATACGTTTGTCTTGCTTCCATTATTTTTAAAGATCTATAAGTAATAATTGATGTATTTTAAAAAGCGAACACCACGGAAGTAGACGCATATAATTCGTATCTCTTAAGTTTGCAGATGAAAGGTTCACCGTTATATAGCGCCTTCTCTACTTTCAGATATTTACTTACCAGCAGTTTATTTGCTGATCTATATATGGCGTTATTTACGTATGCTTCCTACGTTTATTGCCTCTAATTACCGGCTTCTACGTTCTTGGCATCTATGATAATTGCTGCAAGAGTGTCTGTAAATTTCACAGCAATATTATGCTAGATTCTTTTTTTATGTTGCAAACATAACGTATTTACCTTGTTTTAAAAGTCGGGACAGTGCGGTATGCGTGTTAGGGTTCGTAGTACTCATTTCAGTAAAGTTCTGCGGGGTTCGCAAAAAAAAGTATTGGTAAGAATCAATTGAAACATCCCAGACTATACGGTAAAGCTTCAAAGCCTCACCATCATTGAAACCATGTGTGCGCGGAATAATTTACCTAACTCTATCACGATTAAATACGTGTTCAACTTTAAAATATAATTATTTAGTATTCCGAGAAACTCGCCGAGAAACTTTAATAAGAAGACGCCGTGAATAATTTAACTACGCAAGACGATAGACGGAGAAGCTTTATATATCCATTACCCATAGCTTTTCGCAAACATGTATCTTTACTCGCTACGTCGATGCCACAATTAAGATGTTAATTTTCGCGTTGAACTCGCCGTAGGAGATTAACGATTTTCCTCATTAAATTTACACAAGAACTTCGTTTTATTCTACCTGTCTGTTCTTTTAATAAGGTAGATGGAGTAATATATTTAAGGAAAACGTGCGGTAGTTTTTAAATAATAAATTTGTTATTGGCGCTGTGCATGTGCTGGAAGGTAAATTAGGAAAACGCTACGTACATGTAGTCCTACCCGATGAGAACTTCTTATCTTTACCTTTAAAGGAGTTTGTTTAGTTGTATGGATCTCTTATTATTCTGGACACTATTAGATCCAGAAGAAAAAATCTAAAAAATGGACGTCATTGTCTCCGTTCGTGCTGTAAACTACTTTTACCCTAGACGGGGCGACCCAGATCAGTCTAGGGTTTCTAGAGCAGACGTTTCATCAGTAAAATCACGGAGATGCTCAACCAACGATGCAAGTTCTAGGTCGGGGTTAATGAGGTAAACGGTGTATAGCAGCAATTTTATTTTAATAATTAACGGGCTGCTTCTGCGTAACAGCGGCATAAATTGGGATCGGGTTGCAACGAATTTGTTTTCGAATACGTTAAACTTTAAACTCAGATATCTCACGTTCCTCTTCTACGGTAACTTACAGTCGTTGATGAGTATTCAGTCTATTGGTAAATATGACGCCAGCAGACTTGCTCTGTTGATTTACAATCTCCACCTAGCTGCTCATTAGACTAGGTCGTCAACTAGGTTATAGTCAGTGACTTCTTCTAGGATTCTGACCATTTAGGCCCCTCTCTTTCAATGAAATATCCGCGGCCGCACCGTCGGCGTTCGTGGCCAGATTAGTCGCACTATGATGCGGAATATCAGGAGAGAACAATAGGAACAGTTCTGGATCCAACAAGGAACACTGTGGCACTTCTTTCAACTCGCACGGACCGTTCTCCTAAATAAGATCTAATAAGCCTTATTAAAATTCTGTCAATGCTTCTTAGTCATCTTGTAAATCAAGTCGTGTTAAATGCAAGAGCAAAATTCAATCGTCTTAAACCTTTTGTTGTGTTAAACCTTTGCCAATATCGTAAAAAATCAACTAACGAAAACCTTTGCGTAAAATCTTAACATTTTCTGGAAATTGCATTTTTTTTAAACATTGTAAACAAACTGTTCGGCAGATTTCTGTGCGGTCACTGTTATACAAACAGTTGTCGTTTGTAGAAGTTTAGTTACTCTCGTTTAATGCTAGTGCAGCACAACCAACCGATTGTGAAGGACTGACGAAATAGTTTGCCAAGAAGAATATATAAAACTAGGGGAAACATATAAAAGAAAAGGAAACCTAGAAAGACTTAGAATTAAAGGTGTCCCCTCCTTCGAATCCTTTGTATCCTTCGAATACCTTCCTGAAAGTAATAGTACAATATCACTGAAATACCTATTCGGCCGGTATTTTTGTAGAACGTTTTATTAACGAAATTCGAATTGAATAAGCCTTTCATTCTAAAATTAAGAAAACGAAATAAACACATTACTATAGATTATCCTGTATACTAATATTCAATAGCACGATTTTCAATTATTTATTGCTTGTAGAATATAAGAAAAATAAGAAAGAACAAATTGTAATTTATCAGTGATGCTTACATGCGTAATTTCAATGCGTTTCAACTTTCGTTGCCGTTTAAGCAGCTTAATATTAACATTCACGATAGCCGTATTAAGGTTAAACAGTCCCATTAATTTTTAACCTCGCAATTTCAAGAACGCGAGTTCCATTTCATTCCGAATATCTCTCTCCGGCTGCAATAATAAAATATATAATGCGGGGGCGGAAATCTAACCTCTCGTATCGTACGAGCGACGCGATTAATATTCGACAGTCAAATAAGGCCCGCAATTCACGACAGACATTAATCATAATTTGTTAATTAAGCTTGATTTAATTACACTAATACGCGCTGCCGTCGATGTTTAGAGCCTGGCCGCAGTTTCGCGCGGATCCGGAGTACCATGACAAGGGAACGAGCTTCGCTGTTCGGTTTGTTCTATGCATGTTTCGTTTTAGCACTCGCTAACCTCATTGAACGTACCGCATTTGCTACAATCTACAAAACATTGATCGTTTGTTAATCTACATTCACGCTGTTTCGTTGCTGTACTTGTTTAGCTTATTTTGTCCCGTTTTGTTGTAGAATTTGAGAGAAAGATTACATTCTTTTAGTTATTTTAAGATTTTTTTTATTCTTTACCGTGCAGAAAATGACTTCTCCAGTATCGATATGATATTTGGGGAATGTGTATATAATTAGTCGTTGAGATGATATAAACAAAGATATAGATAGGTAATTTTCAATGAAATCAAAGTTAATGGGATAAGATAAGTCCAGCAACTTTAAATAGTTTTCTTTTGACTTGAACTATAGTTTTAGCTGAACTACAAATCTACAGACAATTGCAGTTTATAGTATTTTGTTGTATTTTTTTGTGCTAGAATCATTGCTAATATTTTCAATATTTTGTATTTAGTTTTTGTTCTGTTATGGACGAATTCCAACAAAATAGAAACTTTCCTCCGAATGGTACACCGTTGATTCGTCAAATATGTAACATTTGACCAAATACATATGGACGTTTACTTCCAGATCTACTTTCTATTATTATTATTATCATCTATTTTGTTTTTGTTTTTGAAGATTACGATAATAACTGCTTGAAGGTAATTTTATTTAACAAAAAAACTTTAAATCGCATGTGTTTACATCTCTTTATCACAAACTTCTGTTAAGTTTCTTGTCATGCCCTTAAACGGCGAAGATTGTGTAGTTCTTGTGGAAGATGGTCGCGAAGACCAGGATTCTGGTTCGCCGAAGATTAACGAAAGCAAAATTGAAGTCCTGTAGACCAGCATGTAGAACAAGGTGTATACCACTTCATCGAACAGCAAGGTTACAACCACTTCGAATTGAAACTAGATCGGTGGAGTACTGCATGCACTATGTATACATACATAGATGAATCTGGGTTCTATTTATATTTTTAAGACGGTCCGGAGGAGAGCCGATGAACTTGGCTGTGTGAAATTGGATCTTCATCTTAATGCATGAATATGTTGACGAAGTCGGAATTACTCGTGCGGATTTGCTAGCATGCTCCCTTGACTTAAACTCTACAGAGCAAGCTCGAAACATGACGGGGGAATAAGAAATACAGCTTCTAGCTTCAGCTTCACTAAATGAAATGCGCAATGCTCTTCTCAAAGAACGGGAAAATAGCCTTCCTGGTTAATCTTAAAAAAAAAAGAAAAACATATATAAATAGGTGGAATCTTGCACCTATATGACTCCAAATACGTATAGTAAGGTTTATGTCTGGTGAATTTGTTTTTTCACCAGACCAGTTTACCACAATTTTCACTTTATGTGCCGGATCGTTTGCAGAATTGAAGATTTGATAATTTATGATAACTAAAGCAAGATGAAATTATTATATATTAATTTAGTCCTTAGGATGTTAGAGATCCTTGCCCAAATTTATACGTTCCTTGAACATCCTTCACCACGTTTCTTTTTATTTAAAAAAGTAGCTCTCACTTTAAGGGTACCGAAAAATTTGACAAACGACTTTGTCTCAAACGTGCACTCATTTTTATTAATATTATTTGAATAAGTGGCAGCTTTGTTCCACATACAATTTTTGAAAAAACAAAGGCTTTCAACTTTCTAGGTATAATGGCCGTACTTTAGTAGAAGTGAACTAAAGACTTATCAGATTACAATGTTGCAAAAATGTTAATAATGGCCGAATCTTCTTTTAAATTATTAACTTTTCATAAGACTAAAATTAATATTTCGCTATAGCGTAACAGTTCAAGTGCTTAAAGATAATATTAAAACATTAACTTTAAGTACTTGAAAGATGTATAAATTACCAAAGAATGCCCGGTCTTCCCGTCAGATTAGATCTGGTCCCTATAATACTACTTTAAAACCAATCCAACCGAACACCAATGTCGAAAATTGCTTTTCTATATTACACACATACGCTGGCTCCAATTAAAAATGCACCACCCCCAAATTGTTGGAGTATTTCGTTAAAATTTAATAAATGTATTTTGAAAGGTCAACTTAAACTATTGTTTATCGTACTGCATTGGTTCCAATATCTACAAGAGCCAAATGTTCCGCATACACTTTTTATAGGAACACCTACTACAATTCGACAGTTGCAATACAAATGTACAAAAACGAGTAAAACGAATGCAGTATGTTACAAGCAATTGTGAGTGATACCTCGCAAAAGACAACGTGCAATGCACACAGAAAATTGCGCATAGGCTTAATCACTCGACTGCATTACGGTGAACCTGAGGGTGGCCGAAGTAAAGCACGTAACGCAAGCTTATGCGCACCCAGAAGGGCTATTTTCCGAGAAGGTTTTTCTATTGAAGCGCTTGGCTGTGCAACACCGGCTTCAGTCGGTAATCACTGAAATTCAGTTGGTAAATCGATTGATAATGAACATTACACAGCGTTAAATAAAGCACGGTACTATAAAATGCTGCCAATTATGTAATACAGAGTCCCTGAAAACTACAGAGCGTCCCGCTAGCTCTAGAACTAGAAGACACTCAATCAAAATTAAATGGTCATAAATACTTTTTAAAGAAAGAAATTTATTATTAGTTGCAACCGCATAAATTGGAAAAATAATCAGCTTTTAGGTTAGTTTGGCGTACCATCACTATTCGTAAGGGTGATTTAGTACAATTCTACCAAAAGTTTGTCTCTTTGACAATAGAATAGACTGCCGAATAGATTAATAGAAGAACTAAGACATTTGCCAATTGATAGTTATTCTGGGAAGCATTTTTTTTTTAATATGAGATGTACAATAAATTTTTCACTGGTAATCGTGTAAATACAGAATCATTATTCTTTATTATTAAAGAAGTCTTATGTAATAACATATTGAAACTAAATTAAACAGTAGAGTACGTACAGAAATTAACAGCTATTGAAAATTAAAAGCAACAGGAAATATAACTCGTGCAATTTGTATATATTGCTTGGATTTCTTGTTTGAAATACGAAGTATAAATCATTACTGCGAAAATTCACAATATGTTTTGTTGAAATATGAATTAAATGGACGATTTCTTAGTACTATACAGAACCAAAAGCAAACATTCATCTTAAGCAATCAAACGAATAATTTTGATCGTATACAAAAATAAATCTTTAAAGATGGGCACTTTTAGAAAAATATTTTTAGTTTTCTTATACAATACAGTAAAGAATATTTTGTTGGCGAAACCGTATTTTGATGATCTTGTCTCAACTAAAACAAAGACAATGTACTGAGCATAGTAATCTCGAGCAAGAACAGTTATTGCAGATAAAAGCTCTTGGCCATTATTTTAAGAACTTGGATCTATCGATATTGAAGCGAACCAGTGACGATTACAATATCTTTTTTTGGAAGAGCTGATTAAATTTATTACATTGTATTTACAAAATTTAATACCATAAACATGTGACATAAAAAAATCGCTCTAGTGATTATTGTTTTTCCATTCCAGATTTTTAGATTGCATTTTTTCGCTTGATTTTCTTATAAATACCATGTCTTAGGGGTATATATTGTTCTCTTGACGCCGAGAATGATTCTGCCTATTTGTCTCCTTCGATTTCTTCGGTACCTTTCGGTTAAAGCAACAATTGCGTCATCTTTCCTTCATTATTGAATATATTGTGAGCAGCTTAATATGTCGTTCCCCACATTTGTCTATTTGTTTTATACAGACATTTGAAAAGGTGTAAGGCTATAAGCCGTGCATTGGACTCTATTGCTTCCATCTTAGTAATTTAAATCTTGTTTACTTAGAGACTAACATTTCTATCCGTAAATGAAGCCATAAATAGCTCTCTAAAAGTTGCTCTTGTTATCCATATCAACGGAGAGGCAGGAATAGAAGCATACAGATTGAACATGTTGGTAATTGAGGAGCCCATAAATAGTTCGGAGCGCACTAGCATAGATTATTTCGTACGAGTGCCGTATAACCTTGTTGACAAAAGCTTAATTTAGGAGGACTAGATTTTAACCCTTTCGGCCACGATTTATTAAGCGTGAGTCTTATCAAGGTATGCGGTTTACTAAAGAAAAGAAAAAAGTGAAAATGTATGGAATTTTATAGGCCGCGGTTTCTAATGTAAATGCAACCAAGTAATTTTTGACGTATTTTTAACTTTGAAAATATTTAAATTGAAGAACAAACAATCGATGGAATAAATAAAGATAGACGAGCTTATACAAAAACATAAATTGGCATCTTTAAATCTTTTGGAAAACGTGAATTAGCGAGTTAAAAAACGCAGTATATTATAAACGGCGAAACCGAATCACTAAATCCTGCCAAGCGATTTAGACTTTATGTACCTGCTATAGTTTGGCCGAACCCTCAGCCAATGTCATAACAATCGTTAAAATACTGTACAGCAATGAAGTATTTACGGTCGAATATATTAATTTTAAAATAATAGAATAGATCCGCCCTACTACAGCTACAACTCGGCATCGAGTCGAATAAGCTCCAAACTACTACAAATGTCTGTATATCGGAGTAGCAGCGAGCTGGTCTCTTCACGATAAACATCGCGCCTCTCTTATATCCTATATCCTATCTATTAAAATGCGTGTGTGCGCTTTTTCCAAATCTTAAATATTTACATTTTCGCGTCCACTATATATTTAAAATAAATAGATGTTGCGTCTAATTTGTTTAAGTTCAGGGAAATTACGGTTTCAACACGTTTTTCTTACGGTTTACGTTAGAGAGTTTAATGTGAATCGAAAATTAAATCGTTCGATGCCAATTTACATAGTCTTATGGTTAACAGTAACCGTGATTTAGTTTACATGTTAGAAGAAGTGTGTGTGTTTCTTTCTGAGCGTGAAATTTAAATAACTGCCGTCTTTTTTAAAGGCTATAACGAGAAACCGATCGCTCCACTATCCGATGATTTAATTTTCCTCTTTTTTTTCTATTTACTAGGTTTCCCCTTTTCGACTCGCTAATTAATGGAAGTATAAATATATAAATAAATGTCAAAGGAAGCGTATAAAAATGACTTTTACTTTATACTTTTTTAAAAGCTTCATTTATACAATTCTTTCTCATTGATTTATAAGCTTGCCAATTCGTTTTTCATGGAAATTAAATACTTCCCGCCCAAAGAAATTGACTTAACGGATTTTGACGGCTTACACAGTACCCAATTTCTTAATTTTAACGGTTTTGCATTTATCACGGAACCCAGAGTAATTTGGAAGCGGCTAGAGAAAAAGTTTGAAGTGAAAGGGGGGATGACGCTCACAGGAAGGTCAGGTCAAGTTTCTTAAATGGAACATAACAATTTTTTTAAGAATTCTTAAAAAGCATTGAATCCAAAGTAAAAAAGTACTAAAACTCATATGACCTAAAGTAATTAAAGTAAACCTAATAGCTTAATAGAAATAACAACGAAATATATTTAATGGACTGGAACTGGAAGTCGTTCATTGAATTGTTATTCGTTCATTGAAATAATCCAAGCAAGTATTAAGTCAGTTTAGTCAGGTTTTTAAACAATTAATTGAAGCATATTGTGTTGTAATACATTATTAGATAATTGCCTAGAAGTTTAGTTCATTATTTAAACAGTTTTTGCTAGCAGAGCACAGATGTTAACCCATATGAAGTCTAATACTCTTCCACCTTGAATAGAATGTTTTTAAGAAATTGTAAAAACAACGCCAGGTTACATTTAAAAACATAACATGACCTGCCTGTGAGTTTCAGGCCACAATGTCATCATTGTATGGGTCCCATCTTTTGTTAGAATTTTCACTTCAAACTTATTTTCATAAAACTGCTACTAAATTATTTGAGGGAGCCTATGCAAGGATGACAATTTAGCCTTTGTATTATTGCTTGTTGCAAATGGTGCATATATGGTACTTATATAAGTAATCAGTGAAAGAGTGCGAATGTGAAGAAGACATTGTGTACGAGGGTGGTACGATAAATACTTATATTAACGAAGACAATGCAATTGTTTCGGATTTACTCTTTATTTAATTAAATTCAATTCAATCTATTTCTCGAAGTAATCTATTCGTAACTCTATACACCTAGTCTAGCGGCGTTTTAATTTTGTTAAGCCATCCAAATAACAAGATTTATCGAGTGTTTCATCTTTATTTTATTTTTATTTATCTGCAAATGGACCTCTGTTTCGGCAATGACCTTTTCGTTTGACGTGGTACACTTTCAAATTTGGAAAAAGGAAGGTGTCTCATGCGGACAAATCTAGCGAATATAGCGGATGAGGCACCAATGCGTGTCGTAATCGGGCTAGTTTTGCTATCACAATTGCCAATGAATGAGCTGGGATATAATATGTAATCGCTAACAGAGCCCTTTTCCCTTCTCTCTATTTCAGCGTCGAATCTATCCATACTACTGTCCCGGGAATGTCTTTACCTTCTCCAAATACTCAATTAAGATTATGCCTTATTATTATGCGAATCCTAAAAAATATGGTGTTCCCTTCTAAGTTCAACATTGTTTTAATAATATTGAATAAATATTAATATTAATAAATTTTTCACTAAATTATAACTTTAGCTCATATTATCCACAGCTGTTAAAAACTATAAAAAAATCACCTTCACCTGCGAAATCAGGAATTGCTACCATAAACATTATTGCACTATTTTTTTTTTATTAAATTTAAACGAATTCAAATGCATGATCTAAAGCATATGCATAGTCTTCTATGAATCTATTGTAAATCATAACGCCCATAACACCATAAAAATTCTAATTCGTTTTCTTAGGAAATATATTTTTTCTTCAAATTTATATGAGGTTTTTTGAACTGTAAATTACGTCATCTGCTCGTAATAAAAGAGCATCACAAGATCTTCCGAGAATAAGAAATAGCTGTAAATAACATTATAAACTCGTAGCATTTTTTCAGAAGCCAAACATTAAGCGATTATTACCAAATTTACATTCCTCTACTAGTGGAAGTAATAAAACCATTAGCGTCGTAAAGATTTGCAACGCCTACGATCGTATGATATATGTACAACGAGATCGACAAGTATTGCTCATTAGTAGAATAAAAAGCTATGACGGTGTGACAATTTATGTTACTCCAATTTTGGCTTTTATAACTGTTCTCATTCTTCTTGACACTATATCAATCCATAATGAATGAATGAATTCATAAATTAGCGTTTTTTTCTTTTGGATGGGGGAGGCGGAAGGGGGTTCGAATTTATCTTAATGTTGAGCAGGCGATTTAATAAATATTTTGGTTAAATAAAAGAGCAATGTTAAAGAAATTTCATCTATCATTCGTTTCTAAGCGTATAAAGCAGCGCATGAGGACACAATTATACAATTGATCCCATAAGTATTTTGCCTTTTTTAGTTTTTCTGCTGTTGTACATATTTTGATAAAATATTAATTGCGTACAAAAATAGCATTAAACAGATTCTAGTAAGGGCAATAACATCTTGTTCAAGGGAAACTGAAGAGCCATTTAATGAATCAATATTTTGTAAAGATTTCGGCTATTTTCAAGAAATTCAGAAAGGAAGAAGAAAGTGAGAATAGTACCAGACGGCGAGGATGGCGCCTTCTCTTTATGTTTTTTGCATTCATGTAATCAGGACAATCCTGGAAGAATCGATTCAATGTCATAGGTGTAAGTAATGGCATTATGAAAATTGCGCGGATATTGCTTGTTGTTCTTTCACGATCACTTTTAAGTTCAATTGTGATTTTTTTGGCGTTGTTGTTGGAAGGTTGCATATGCCCCTGAGGTTCTTACAACCGATACATTTATTGTGAAATGGTTTTTCCTGTTACGGTAGGCCATTCCGAGTCGAACACCCGAAGAAAAAAATCCTTGGAGATCGTAGTCATATGCTGCACTATACAAGGCGCTCTTCACGAAGGGTTTAGTTCTCCAATACAACTGCGGCGACTAAGTGTTCATATTAAAAGATATCAGTCTGCTTATATTTATTTTTGTAGCTTGATATTTTAACAGCTTAAAAAATGTCTTCAACTACAAAGGATGCGGCCAGAGTAGCAGGTTTAGTTCAATATTGTCGTAGCTAATACTATGCGCTCATGTGATAGATGTTACTCGTTCCGCGATTCCAAAGCTGCTCGATATTTCAACCAAATCTTCAACGAAAATTGGGAGACCAGGATCGGATTGCAGAACGAAGTAAATTCTTCAGTTTCAGGAGATAGATACATATACGACTTCGGTTGCGGTGGCAAATCGGTCGAGCAAAGTAAAAAAATGTGCTTGTAAGCAGGTGGATAATTTGTCGACGACTAGCCGAAGCTTTTACTTTTACTTAATGCCCGGAGGACCAACTGAACATCCACAACTATCTCTGGAACATCGTAGGTAGAGCTTGTTCAGATCATCAGTAAATATTTAGATGAGAGGCAAATGAGGAAAACAGATACGAGCAGGTGCTCCCTCTTCAAACAACTTGAGTGACTTTACTGCAGCGCTTCAAGCTCAAAAGCATCAATTGGACAAATTAATGTTTAAAATTAATTCCATGCTGTCAAAAGGGTTCTATGTGGGAGTACTCAGCATGAAGAAAAATTAAAATGGGTAGACTTTTTTGCACTTGAGTGTAATATAATTTTTTCATTTTAAAATTTATTTTAAATGGTGTATAATTGGAGTTATCGTCCGTTTCCAATTCACTCTATATATAGTGATATGAAATTAACACTCTGTATCTATACCTGCTTTCTTTTTTTGGAGAAAATATTACCATAAAATTTCCACGCGGCCGTTCTATTATATAATTATACATCATTCTAGGTTATAAACAACATGAAATTTGTTTAAATAAACCATTAACGAAAAAGTCTAGCGAACAGTGTAGGTGTTATGCGTGAAGGTCTTCCATTGTTTCGCGTATACATAGAAGAATAACAATTATTATGGAGCGTTCATTCATAAACAATTCTAACCTTTACAACGCGTATAAATTTGTTCAATGGATTTGAAATTATCCGATTCACGATATTCATTCATAGTTTCTTCATTTAATACGGTTCTTTTTTTATTTTCGTTTATTGATGTACAGCTCATTAACGAGCATTGTAATAATCAATAATTCTTTAACGAGCTTGTGGCTGACTATATTTTTTATCAATTTAATCGTGAAAATAAATGGTTATGTTAGTGATTTAAAGAAATGCGCTATTTATTGAGTTAAATCAACCTCGAAAGCGTAAAAAAATCCTCGTGTTACAAGCATAAATTACTTCCAATTAATTGGTAATATAACAGACGTAACTTTTAAAGTAACTTAATTAATATGAGACTTGATTTGAGATGTAGGCGTGTTACAAACATCTTGTTGGGTAACTTTTCGCTGGATAATAATTAGTAAATGGTTTCAAAATTGTTAGGAGAATATTTATCTTGACATTTAACATTGCAGGCTTTCGCGCATTGTTGCTCTTAAGTATATTTAAGGCTATTTTAGAAAGTGCTGCTCGACGGTATATTAAGGAATAACTTCGCTGATGAGAAACTTAATGCCAATATCATAAACAATTTTTACAGAACGAGTATGAATGAGAAAGAAGCGAATTTGTTTTAAGAAATTGGTAAACTTTTGCAATTTTTAAATAAAAAAATAGTTAAACATCCTTTTGACAAACTCTAATTCCATCCCCGATTGTCTTCACTCCGTCTTTGCTTGTTATTCTATTGATATTTTCCTCCCACCCAACATGCTACTCGGTCCTGTGTTCGAAGTTGATACACCTGCTAGTCTTAAAGATGTTCTTCCAATCGGTATCTTTCCCGCCTTCTTTAAACTACTGGAAAGGGTTATATTATAGAAGGACAATGAATATATTTTCTTTTGAACAACAACGTTGCCTCCAAGTGGCAGTCTGGTTTCTGTTCTTTACACAGTTATGCTACTGCTTTGTTGTGAGGCAGCAATATCAATTTAGTGTATAGAGGTATGGTTTTGTTAAATTTCAGTAGGGCATTTATGGTTCTGAGCTTTTCCGCTTTGTTAAGTTGAGTGAAAATATCTTGTAATTCCGGTATGTTACTTCCGGTGTTCCTCACTGTTCTATTTTGGGTCTTCTTCTGTGTACAGTGTACACCTTAGCATTGTCTACTTGTCTTTTGCGCTAATATACACAAATTTACATTTCTTAAGTTCCAGATAAACTTAAACCTTAAAAAGCACGTATCTAGGATCCTACAGCATACCTACACTACTTTAAAATAGTTTATTCCTACCACAAGGCCGAATTCCTACCGAACGCAATAAAGGTGTCGACGATAACTTCGAACTCGTGGATTATTTGCCGCTTACTTAATTAAACATTTAAAACAAAGGAACAAGTACATTAATATAGAATAGTAATGAAAAGAAATACTGGTCCTTAAAACGCGACCTCTCTAACACGGACAAAATGTCCTATGATCAAGAAGCTATTTACACAAGAAAGATCTTCATTCTGCCATCACTACCCCATCTACTGAAACCTGCGAACACGTGAAATATTACAATATTCGCATTCACGTAGACATGACGCCTTTGGTCGCTCGTAAGTGTATCGGTTACTGCTTCTTTCGAATAACTAACTTTTCTTTTGTCTTTCAAAATATTCCAGCGACCGTTAACGTGAGGATGGCCATGTTAGGTGAGAATCTACAGCTACTAAGAAAATTTTGATATAATTTGTATTCCCTCTATCTATTTTAACGAAGAAGCTGGTGGTAGTAATTTTTAAACGATTTCAACGTTTTGGAAGAAGTTGATGAGTAAAAGGAACGATATGTGCAGTTTTTGCCTTTAATACGGCTGCAGTATCAAATGGGAACTTGTAAAAGATGCTAAAAGAATAGTGCTGTAAATAATATAATCGTACTTGCCTTGTTGTTGGAACTCCAAAACTAAGTTAATGAAGTGGCAGACGTTGTTCCCGCTGCGTTTACGAACAATTAATTTCTTTTCCAGTTATTATGATATTAAAAAAATGTATTTCATCGTCAGGCAGATTGCGCCAATCATTATAAAAGCCAAGAAACGTTAATTCTGCCATCTAGATGACGCTACATAAAAAAGCCGCAATATTATAAATTTGTTCAAAAAAAAGTTATTTTAACGTATTTGCCTTTAAGCCTTTAACGGTATTACGATTATAAAAAGCATAGCAAAAATTTCTTAAAACAGTAAACATTTGGATTAAAAGGTGTTATATTCTCAAGGTAGACTTTTTTATTAAAATTCAAGCTATAAACTTGAAAAAAAAACGTAGATTACCTTTGTCTTCTTGCCGTTTTTTGGGAATTCATGTTCTTAAGGAGATGAAAAATACCTATTGTGGAAGTTCCGTCAATTTTGGAAGTTAGAAAGATGGAAATTGTTATTTAGGCTTTTGATTATAATTAAAAAAAAAACTTCTTTTTTGTGAATTTGGGGATAAAATTGGATCTTTTTTTTTGTTCTAATGAGAATCCTAAGTACTGAATTTCATCTTCATATTCTAAATTACAAAAAAAAAGAAATCAGGAGACTACCAAATAAACCTCCTCTATTTTGCACCTTTAAGGGTTAAATTTTCAAAATTATTAGCTGGCTACACATAAAAAGAGACCTACTGTCCAAATTTCATATTTGTGATTTCAATAATTCCGGCTTTGTGTTAAGGAGTCAGACAATCGATCCTTTTCTGTTTAGGTGGCGAAGAACATTCGAAAGTTTCCATTCAGATGACGAATCCGCCATATATGAAACAACAGAGAGTAAAGATGAAGGCAAGAGAGAAAATTATAATATGTAGTAAATAAATGGATAATGTAATAAATTAAAAATAGGAAGTAGAAAATTTGAATATTTGTGTTTGGAATTAAATCTTTAATAAGAGACACTTCTCTACACTTCACCGAAGATAATGTTAATGTAAAGAAAAAAGGCTATAAAATGATATAAACAGTATTTTTTTCATATTTATATACTTATTATTATAAAAATTGCCGCAATTTGGACGTTTGCGTACCTTTGTGGAATATTGATGCCATTCCTTTTTCTGCAGATTTCATATTTGCTTAAACAATTAACGCAGCAGAGCTACTATAAAGAAATCATATTAAAACTAAAAAAAAAAAAAATGAACTACCGGGGACAGCAACGTATTTTCCTTTAGCCAAAATTTTAACCCCTCACATGATGAACAATATGATCTTACAGCTTCCACCACCCTTCACGCTTCCTAACTGTAGAGCGCGTAGATGTGTCCGTATGTGTGCATAAATATTTAAATGGTACACGTAGAACCCTGCTCGTAAACTTCAATAACGGTCTCGATATGGAAATAGCTGCTCGTAAGAAAAGCATTTGTAAAAAATTTGTGGTCGAAATAAACCCGACCGACCTGTTTTAGCGTACGAAAGAAGCTCCAACTTAAGGAATGGGTATCGTCCTTTGCTTATAGGTAACTGTAATATCTTTATCATTATAGATAATGCATGCGCTTGGGGATGCGTGTTTGATTGTTTTTTGGTAAAAGATAAGCAAGACAACTTTAAAATGATTTAATGATGGCCGGACTTGGAGTAATTAAAGAAGCATCTTGTACATGTTGAACGTTTCGATTGAGTAACGATTCAATTCGTTAGCGAAGTAATTGATAATAATGCGTTGTAAAAGGAGAAAAATATCTCGATTAATGAAATCAGATAAGTAGAACTGCATTTAATTTCAAAATAAAGCATCACTAAATTGTTATTGAGATACTTGACTTGCTTTTGCCATGAAATTTTCCAAGAATGCTATTTGAGAGCCTAATGAATATTGATGAATATTGTTGGTAATATGGTCAAATTAAAATATACGAGGATAGGCTCGAAGAAGTTTTCATTTCAACGCAGAAACGAGTATTTTCTTTTGTCAAATTTAGTTTTATTTAATAATGATAACAAATACGACAAACAACACAAAAATATCGACGCACTCAGCACTACACAAGACTGATTCATTAATCCGGTATAGCTGTTTCGAGGATCCTATGAAACACGTTTGCGTTGTTTCCCAGTGTTTTGTTTATCAATAACTCTGTAAGTCTTCTCCAAGTGATGTTTCCATCCTTTTAATTTGCCCAAATAATCCTCCTCATTCGATGAAAAATGTGTTCTGCGAGCGAAACCTTGAGCCCAGGATACAAAAGAAGGCATCGAGGGTCAAATCTGGTGATTATCAATTTGAACCTCAGTGGCTCACAGTGAATCATGCCAAACTTTGAGCTATTGGTCGGAAGGGAAGAAGTTTATTTTTATAACCTACACTTATATGCGCAGTAGTTTGTTTCATCATACCTAAGACTTGTTTTTACTATACAATGGCCCTAGTCGCGGTGTCGATGCCTTCGCAGATTAAAGGGGATCAGACTTCGTTGATTGTGGATCGCATTTGGTGATGTAATCACACGTGATATTTTCTCTTGGATCAGTTCCAAGAGAATTAGTTCTTTTTCCAGGACAGATGCGTTACCTTTTCTTTCTCCATGCTTTTCTTCCAAAAGATGTTATGTCAAATTTGAGTTTTTTTCTTCCTCATGACGAACCAAGTTCATGTGCCCTTTTATTCTTAAATACAATAGTCTACTGGCTTTCTTTATTTTCTGCTGCTTTATCCAACCAAACCAACAAATGAAAGAAATAGCCCCAACAGCAATTCAAATATTAATACTTCTTTGTCAACAATATCACGTCCAGAGTCTTGAAAGAGCAAGACGGTGGGTTGTAATGGTAGAACCAAATGTTCCTTTTTAAAATGTTGCCGTTTCTACGCAATTTCTGTCTTCATCGAGTTAAGTAATGATGCGTAGTATGTCACCATTAACGTTTTTCCTTTTTCGCCATCAATTCCCAGACTGATGCAGCTGTCTTCGCCTTTTTCACCTCTTGCAGTTTATTGTTTTGACTGTTACTTGGCATCAGGAATCTATTGATGTGTCCAAGCGTCAGCTATAGATTGACGCAAAAATTCATTTCACTCGACAGGGCTTTGCAAATGTTCACTTGAGTGTGTTTTTGATCCTGAGTGAGCAATCGCAGCGCCCAACGTGCGGCTAGATATCTTATACTCAAATCTTCAGTCAATATATGCCAAATTATTCGTTTGAAATGCTTACAGTTTCTGTTATCTTTCTAACCCTAATAAGACGGTTGTCTAGTGCCGTTTGGTGAACTTTTCCAATGTTGTGTATTTTTCGACCGCCCCAAACGTTCATCGATAACCAAGCTGGTACGACTCGGTTTAAATTCTGCTGTCCAAAATTTCACTGTGGCAACTGGTACAAACTACTGTTAAATAAAACCGAGCGTCCAAGAGATTTTCAAAAGTACCTTCTAAATCGAGCGCAGCTATTTTATCACATGTTTCCTACTCTCGTTAATTAAGAAGTTCATTTGAAGGACAAGCCCAAAAAGATGAATATCTTTTACAGCGGAAGCATGTTCTCTTAATTGCATAAATAATATATCATACTTTTTTCACATCTAGCTTGCTTCATTTAGTCATGAAATTTCACATAAAACCATTATATCATCATAAATACGCATTCAGGATATTAAATATGTTATGCCGGCTAAGCTAAACTACGTATAAAGACACATTACATTACATTAATTACATAACATCTCCTTTAATAAATGGCTTATAGCGAAAAAATTGCGTAATATAGTGATTTAAATACATACATGAGCATTGTAAGTACGTATTCTCAAGTCCATCATATATATGTATATCAACCACGCTTAGTAGCACTTGTACTAATTACTTTTGAGTTGCCAGTAATAAATATCGCATCTCTTTTAATCACTTCGCGTACTTCAGATTTACATATGAGTGAAAATACGTGCACCTGTTGAATAGCACTCCGTCAATAAGTAATTTATACGTACCCGGCGAATTCCCGTATATCTGAACGAGTAAACAATAAAATCCAAGCGGGAATTACATAAATTCAGTTAATTATCGCGTTGAATGGGTCTATATAGGTTTGTTTCGAGCGCCCCCTACTGTTCGAAAAACGCACGCACGGCCTCTCGATATCGTCATTTAAAAAACTGTAACCATCAACGCCGACCAATTTATTACCGATCCTAGTAGGAACTTATGTATTTACATAAGCCTTCTTTCGTGAAGTAAGATGTTTTTACGCATTCGCCGGTATAACATAAATAGAGGAAATTAGTTTTAGTGCCGATAAAAAGTAAATAAATTCGCACTATTTTTTTTCGCGCTAACGCCGTTTTGACTCTTTATTTTATCGAGGACGCACTTGTTGAGCTATTGACGGGAACAAGATGGAAGCAGTAAAAGCCGTGGGAGCTGTTGACTGGTGCTTTCTTTTACTTTTCGGATAACGCAGACAGCGATTAAGCTCTCGCAATGATTTTGATGCCAAAGATTTTACTTGAAAAAACATAACAAGGTTAAGATTGATATTATGGGATATTTCTCATTCGCCAAGGTATCTTCGCCTATTTTATCTCAGTGATTTGTGTCCGCATGGAACATTGCATTGTTAGAAGTATTTTCGATTGCATTGGAAGAAGAAAGTTTCTAAAGACAGCAAGTACGTGACAACACCCGAAAGACATTTCTACTAACTTTAAACCAATAAGTAACCACCCTTGCACTATTACCTGAACAACATGTAAGTGTATTATATCAAAAGACTATGCAATATAAACTATATACAGATTGCCACAGAAGTGTAAGACGTTAAACTCTCAGAATTGAAATAAGTGTTTTTATTGCAATGCGCAATATATAGTGTATTGATGAGCACCTTGACCACTTTTGCTCATTGCAAGTTGTTTACTGTAATTGTGATTTATTATATTTTAATATATTTGAATATGTTTTTGCATTTATTTATTTATTTGCCAACTTCACTTTTTATTAATATTAATTATATATGTACCGATAACAAAAAATATATAATGCTAAGATAGCTTAGCTTCCTCATGGTATTCATGGAATAATCACGCTGATGACTGCCTACCCGACGTCATCAACGTGGTTTCGAAGGTACTTTTTATCTTTACCTTCGGCTGCTGTTGCCTCACAGTTAATGCCACTTTGAAAACGACAGACCCGACATTTCTTGGCGCCCTCTAGTGCCAAAGGAACGCATAAACCAGGTACCACGCTGATGACGCAGCAACATGTTCATGTGCTAGTGTATCTTTTTCCCTCCTTTATCTGTTTGTCGGAAATTATTCCATCAATGCAATAAGCTATCTTAGAATTATATATTTTTGTTTATTGTTTCTAGGCATTTTCCGATGTGTTTTGTGATTTTGTGATGTGACTAAGCCTAACAATTCAATAAAATAATTTTTTTTACAAAATATATTGTGTAACCTTCGTTTGTCCAAATTCTCTCGGACGGGCGATAGTTTGAAACATGGCGAAAAGTTACCGAAGGAAGCACACAATATCCTATTACCTCCTCCCAAGAAACTTTTCCATTTCAAATTTTTATTCAAAATTGTCATAAAAAAAACATGCAATATATATATCAATATATATTGCATGTTTATATGCTGCATTAAACTGCAATATATATATACAGTACCTATATTTTCTGAAGCAAGAGTAATATTTATTCAAATCGATTGTTCCATCTTTTATACGCATTCTTACAAGTAACATCAAATATAATAATCGCAGGAGCAGAAGAAAATGAACACGTCACACAAAGTGATGTCAGAACAGAAGAGATTGTGTGGTAACTTTTCCCGAAAGCAAAACAAAGTAAATCGGAAATTGGTTTTTATAATGCGACACGTGGAGTAACGAAGGGTTGACGTAATAGTTCGGAACGATTGCGTTTCTTATGACATGCACGGAAAAATTAACGATAGAACCGCATTGTTGAGGAGTTTATCTTATTAAACGTCTATTTTTGATGTTTATATTATAAGTTGGTAATGGTAACTAAAAATCACAAAATTGCAGTCTCTTAAAAGATGTATGTAACAGTAAAAGATGATGCAATATAAACGATAATAAACGATGTTCTATTATTTTCAGCAGATATAAATTGAAATTCAACCAATAAGTTAATTAGTAAATTAACACAATTCTGTCATTGGAAAATTTTTAATATAGTAATTAAGTAAATTATTGTTATTTAGTAAATCTCCGCATTTAAATGAAAAAAAGAGATACACAAGGCCGCAGCTAATTATTTACAATAATTATACACAGCATCGTATAGCAGGTCACTTCCACCGTTTTAATATTAAAGTGCACATCTACGCAGCTTCGACGGCCAAAATTATGGAATTAAAATTGGAATTAGTATAACATCCACCGTATTTACCGAATTTGGCACCCATTGACTTTTTTGTTTTCACATTTGAAAAAATCGCTCGGCTAACAACGGTTCACGTCGAATGAGGAAGTCATCGCCCAAGCTGATGACTATTTCGATCACTACATTTTGGAGGGCTTAAATAGCTAGAGATACGCTTGGAAAGGCGTATAGAGTTAAATGGATATTATGTAGTGTATTTAAACACCATAAATTCCATCCGTGCCGTACATTATCACATAAACAAGTTCACTAGGACGAAGAAACCGAACTACGTTTTACCAGCAAACTCGAGAGCAGAAACTGACCGAGATTTCTTTCTTAATCAACGAAAGAGGATCCACTAACAATCGACAAGTTAATTGGAATAACGCGCATTACTTGTAAATAACGAATTGATACTGGTTATGTGAGGTTAATTATCAGCAATCATGGACTCATAAACGTGGTGTAACATTTATAATTAGAGAGGATAAAGGCGGATGAAATTATTATTCTTTTGCAGAGACTAGACAGACTCGTGTTTCGTCGAGTCTCGGGGACACCAGTAGGCGACACGAACCCATTCTCATGAGACGAATAGACACGAGTTATCTAATCGTTGCAAAAAAGGAATAATTCCACCTGCCTTTGTCATCTCTATTTATAATTTTACATCACACATTGACAAATTTACTTGCCTTTTTTTTCATTAATCATGTATTGGATCAAAAACTACTGAAAAGTTTGGGTCTCATCTACGTGGATTCAAAAGGACGGATGTTCAGCTCATTATTCAAGAAACACAAGACAAATATTGAATAGGGATTATAACAATAAGTAGATAGGAATATAAATTGATCCGCTAGATTACCAGACTTAATAAGTCTTGAGTTTTTTTGCAGGGCTACATTGAAGACAAAGTATTTCAGCAAACGCCACGACCAGATATTACGATAAAAGGAATTTTGTATATAACCGTAACAGTCCAGAAATTCTACGTAAAACACGAATCTTTAATTCATCACGTACAAGAGTCCATCATAAATGAACATAAACATCTTGAATATTTATTAAATTGACACCAGTTATTTTAAAGGGAATCCTACTTGTTTTCTTGTGTTCGTTTTAATGATCTTATTAATGTTTATACCTGTAAAAAAATGGTTAAATAAGAAAAATTAGATAAAAGTTGTTTGTTTTTTATGGACAACACTTATTAAAAAAATATAGGTCTCCTGGATATAAATTGTTTTTGAGTTATTCAGTCGTCCGTATATATACAGTGCATTGTTTTAATGTCTGCGCTGTTTTTAATGACGCTGTACATAAACTCATACATAACAATAATATCTATTTTTAGCACTTGATAGTATTATTTTTTATAAATTATAACTTTGTTTTTTTTTTCTGTATTACGTGTAAACAATGTCGTCTCTTTTACATGTTCACGTATTATTTACGCCACATGTGATCTTTGATACAAAGGAAATAATATATGAAAAACAGTTAGATGGGTTTAACCCTTTCAGACTTGATTTGGCGTTCCCCATAAAGAAAATATTTATTTACTAAATCTCGTGAAAATTGATATAAGAAGACATATTTGCCGCCATGCTACATTAGCCTAAAATTTCAAGACGATTTAGATTTTTAACGACAATTACAGATGGCGCTTATATGTGCGCATATTTTGTTCCGAGTTGCTTCAAGTTTGGCAATGTGACGTTTAGCAGCGGTTGCCCAGACTACTGCCTCGTAAATTAAAATGGGACGGGCCACTGAAAGGTAGAACTGCATTTTGCTATTAGCGGACAACTTACTTCGACGAATCATTTAAAGTCCCTACAGATTGCCGGGATTTATTGACAACGTGATCGATATGTCCCAAAATAACTCATTATCTAGGATAACGCCGAAGCCTGCTCCGTGATATCGCTTCGCTCAGGACGAGAGGATTTGCCCCGGGTCACACTATTTTCTTACGGCGGCCGGATCTGGCGAATAACATACTGCAAGCTAGCGTTATCGAAACAGATGCCAAAGACGAAATTCAAAAGATGTATAGGCGTGCCAAAAGATTCGGCCTGAACGTTCTCGTTTGGTACGTTCAACACAAGAGTTCGTTCCGTGACTAAATGGTTAAAATTCAGAAATTGGAAATAAATAAATAATATATTGTTTGTTCCCTATATGCAACGTAAGCAAACTATTTTTAAAAGTAAAAGTATTCTCAAGTGAGTTTGTATAGTTTGCTTACGTTACTTATAACACCCACAGATATGTTAGGCATATCGGTATGGTTAGAGAGGACAAAAGCGAGCGATATCATACCTTTTTTGTCGCGACTAGACAGCCTCGTGTCTATTCGTCTCATAAGAAAGGGTTCGTATTGCCTACTGGTTTCCCTGAGAGTCGACAAAACACGAGTCTGTCTAATCTCTGCAAAAAAAAATAATTTCATCCGCCTTTGTCCTCGCTACAAAACAGGTATGATTTCACTCGCTTTTGTCCCCTCTAGTCATGGTATTAGAAAGTATATCACTCCTTTATTAAGTTCGTTTTTGGAACTCGGAAGTACTGTCAAAATATTCATCGGAACCATGTTTAGACATGCCCTCGAGTAAGATTAACAGTTCCATGAAGTGAAAAATTTTATTTGGAAATCAGTGATTTACATAAATCGCCAATATCGTAATACTAAAAAACAGCTCAGCTGAGATAGGTTTTAATACCCACAGCGCTACTATAATTGCATAACTAATACCGTTCCACAATGCTTTCGTAACGTATTCATTTTTTTACAACTTCTTACGTTACTATTTCTAGTTTTTTCTCTCTTATTTCTCGTTCCTCGCATAAACGTCGATGCGTAAATGTAAAATCACCATCTTTAGAACGAGCGCGTTGTATTAAGTTACCGTATATTTACGATCTTTCGCCTACCTACTACCTGTTGATGATCTTTCCACCACCACCGCTACTCCAGCCGTCATCCTCTTCTTATGGAAAAAAGGCCGGAACCGAACAGCTGCTGTCGGCAAATTTTACACCAAGCCTACTCCGTCGATATCTACTTTAATGAGAAGGCGCACGGCCCAGCATCCAGCGAACAGCAGCAACAACAACAGTCTGAGCGTAGATATAGTGGAATATCCTTCGCCATAGCCGATATACCGTTACCACTATCTTGAAAGAGACTATTTCCGCTACGACTTCTAAAAGATCCCCTGCGTATATTCGAAAATAATCGAGGATTATCGCCTTAGAATAAATTTTTACTTAAATTAGTTAAGCTGATGATTATTGGATGATGGTTAATGGTAGATCGAAACTTGCAATAATAACACTTACGTGCTTATTAGTAGTCTTACATCGAATTGATTACCCGGCGTTGAATTAATTTGAAGCTAACGGCTAGCCGGTGTTTATATCCACTTTTTTTGCTATTTTCTTCTAATATCTAGACGTTGAACAGTGTATCATTAGCACGCTACATTAATAAAGATTACTCAATTCAATCCACGTTTCTTTTCCGTAACTTTTTGCGTATATAATGCTTAGGTAGTTAAGTCTCAATCTGTCTTACGTGTTGCTTTTAATAAATTTTCGATTAAGCTTCATTTTGTAACTGTTTTTATAATGTACAAATGGCTTATTGGAGGATTCCTCGTACAGATGGACTTAGCGTCGTTTATATGCTGTTCTATTTTTGTACATACTAATGATTGTTATTACATGATACTAAATTAGATAAAATATGGCAAACGACAAATTAGATGCATGTAATAAGGAAAGGATACGAAACGTAGCTATTAGATACGGTATACGTTAAACTAGATCGTAGAAAAATTGAGCTAAAGTTGCATTCTCGTAGGATACGCGAAATTAAGATGTGCCTCAAAATTTGCACAACGCAAACTACTATTTAGATAGCGGTATTGTGCAAAACTATGCAGATGTCAATTGTACACCACCGATTTAGGCGACCTACAAAATCAACAATTCATAGCTCCATTGACACAAGTTTTTAATTTTCGCGTTAATTTTAACTTGGATCTCATCATTCCCTATTCTTTTCGTATTTGTACAAGATAATTGCTGCACAATCTGCTAAACTACTGATATCTACTGAAAAGAAGGTTACTTTAGGAAATATTTTTAACAATCAAAGTTCTGTAAATAGATTTCAATGTTCACTTTGCCTATTTTTAGTTTTCAGCTATGACGTATGAAGAAATCTATTAATTTGACTATCTTTCCCAAGTGCTACTTTGCCCTCTTAGTGTGTCTATTGTAAATTATTAAATGTTAGGACTAGGACCGCTTTATTGTTTTTGCTTATTGTTCGAGCCATTTCTCGCTAGTTTTTTTCTTTGTTTACTTTGTCTCTATAATTCATAAGAGAAAATTGTGATTTTTGCAATACAGAGAGTAGCTTCGGAAAGTTATTTTGAATAAAGGTAATGCATCGAGAAGGTTAATTTTGTTATTATTAGAGAAAAAGAAAAAAGAAAAAAGTATTCGTATTCTATCCCCTGACAAAAGGAGACCTTGTACTAAATAGGAAACAAAGGATCTGCGATAGATGACAAATGGGAGTGCGAAACGCTACTCACAACATGCATGAATAAAATGTATCAAAAAAGTAATAACAGTTCGTTTTAAACCATATCATTATCAAAATGAAGACAACAGAATCGAGAAACATAACATTGCATCGTGGTGAAGTGGTTTTCTTAAAAATTATGGTTAAACACTGTTTTCTTGTTCACTTTAATGTTCAAAATTCACCATCAATGATACTTAAATCTTGGTGAAAAATAATATATTTTGATGGGTAGGTTTTCAAGTAAGATTCAGTAGTATTTTGCCCGAATCTGGTGAATATGGTAAATGAGACACCAATTCGTATTACTACTTGACTAGTTTTGCCTTCTTAATTGCCAATAAGTAGGCTAGGATGTTATCATGATGGTAGTGACATTTTTCAGTAGATAACGGATTCATTAAGATTATGCCTTGTGAATCCCAAAAGATCGCCGGCACAACTTTTCCGACTGATAGAATCGTCTTCGCTTTCCTTGGCGTGTGTTCGCCGTAGAAAAACAATTTTGCCGACTGATCTTTGTATTGTAGCGTGTAGTGATGTTATCTTATCCACATGTAGCGTCCCAGAAACTCATATTGCGCTTAAAGAAGTTCGTAGCACCGTTTTGTGTCATGCAATTTTGTTTTTGAGGAATTGTCAAGGCGCGGCACCAATCTCGCCGATAACTTTCTAATATACAATTTTTAGTGATCTACGTTCAGTTGAGTACCCGTCTCAATGGGACGATTTGGCCGGCCCTCATCAAAGACGTAACGTTTAAATTCATTAAATCAATACAACGTGATAAAATTCTTTTTGATTTCTCCAATTCAGAATAACATTGTGAATTCTTTTTTATGATATAAATTCGTCCAACAACACAACAATAAAAAATATGATAGCGACAGTTAGTTCGAGAAATTTGGATCTTTTTCTATTCTCAGAATAAGCGTACTAACCAGTACAGTACCGTAAATATAATATTAAAAAAAAAAACTTTCGCGTACTCATAATTTTAACGAATATGTTTTTTGAAGAGGCACTTTTCTTTTTGCTAAAGGAGAATAATATAATACACCTTTGAGGAATCGAAAGAATTGAGAGAGTTGGATCAAATTCTTCGCATAATTTCTCCGTCATATCTCTTTCTCAATCAGTCTGAAATTTGAAAATGTTAATATCGATCAACAATGTAAATGCTGCGACCTTCCTAAAACCTTAGTGTTAAACCCTGGCATCTCTATTCAGAAAACACAGATACGTAAATAGGAACCATTTCAATTCTTTTCCTCCCACTTTATAAACGACCGCCATCGATGAGGCGAACTCAAGTTTTTTTTTTTTTCGAAACGCAATAAAACGATCGTTAAAAACGCTAAAAGACCCATTTCTATTTCCTGCCACTACTATACGATCGGCCGGCAACTCTCGACATCCAGAAAGGACGAGTCGATGGATGGGAACCGCGTTCGATCGTATACTTATTCCATTCCTCCACATATCGGTACCGATATCACCGGCGGCGCGGCAGAGCAACAACAACGCCTAAATAAAGACCGAGAGTCATTTTTATAACCACTAAAAAGTCGCGCGCACTAACGCCGTCAACGCAGGTAGTGAGTGGAGAAGAGAGAATCGGAAAAAAAGGAAAAACGGCATCATCAAGTAGGCTGGTTGGCGGACGAATGGTTGAAAAGCGAGCGAATGACGACGATCGTGCCGCTGATGCCGTCGCGTCGGTCCGCATTTTATTTTTTTACGGTCGAATCGTCGTAAAACGTCGGCGGAACGTCATCGAAGCCGTCACCACCCGCACGACATATTCGTCTCGTTAAAGTCCGACAGATATGATGGTAGGAGGTGTGGATGTCCAAATTTACGGTAGGTTTTCGTATTTTTTTGCTTGCGAAAAGCCGTCTTAGAAGATTTTTCTGATCAACTTTTAAGTTCTTTCAAAGAAGAAAATTGTTCCCAATATTTCCGGTGGAACTTCGGCGCAATTTAGGGAGTACCGTTATTAGCAATAAGTGAGATTTAGGCATGAAAAAACGAGCTGCGCATTTGGTGCTGCGGTTGCTCATTCAGAACCTGCTACAGCAACTAAAGCAAATAAATCGGTTAATAACTGCATAACCTTGATACACAAGAGGTACACAATACAATCAAAACAGTCAGGAGAGTAAATCGGTTCGAACTGTTCCATTGGTTGGAAAAGTGATAGCAACTGTTTTTTTGTACGATTGTCACAGAGGAGTTATGTAAAATTCTAAAAAAAGGGAAAAACATTAACAGAGGCATACTTCTTATCATTGCTCGACAAACAGAGCACAAAAATTGGGGAAAATCAGCAATACTTAAGAAAATGAAAGCAAAGCATTCTCGATATAACTACATTTCACAAATTCTGAAGCCCCAAGTTATTGAGATCACACAAAATCGGAATAAAAAATCTAGGGAGTGGCATATTTGCAAATGACAAACACTTTACAAAGATCCTTAAACACTATCTGAAGTGTCAATCAGACAATCAAAGTTTCGTTTCAACACAGGACCTGCAAAACCTGAAAACTCTACCATAATACAAACATTATTATATAGGACGAAGAAGAGAAGAAAGAATTGGTTCTGAAATAAATTTTCAAAATTAGGTAACCGATAAGACCATCTTTGCAACCGATACTGAACATATAATACCGTACATGTACGCCAATTCATCTGATATATCATGTTATTTGCGTTGCCAAAAAACAATTTGGCTATAACATGTGGCATTGTTAGTGTAATTTTCGTATGCTCACGAATACAATAAAATGTTGCAAGCAATACATTACGTAAAGACAATTACACAAGAATAATGCACCTTCTTGCAAGTAATGTTGATACGAAACTAGTACAAATAAAATTTGAATAACAGGAACATTTACAAAACTCACTAACTAAAATACACTAACAATATCTCCGCCTGAAACAAAAAATAGCTCCACAAACAGAAAAGTATATCAACAGGGACAGAATGATACGCTTGTGAATAATCGTCGACAGTATTTTTGTTTGGTCGGAGCAGGAAGCCATTAATTTCGCTTTGATTTCTATAAATCAAACTGACGCGTTCATATATCATTTTAATATTCAGCGATTATTTTGTAATTGCAGCGGAAAATTATTACTTTGTCTCCCTTATTCGTTATGAATAATAATGAAAGCGTCTACGTGTATGTATGTCCAGTCAACAAATACGCTTTTTGTTACGTAGTGCTAGTGTAGTTTAATTGAAAATAAAGAGTGAAAACATGTTAAAATTTGAAAAAGAAAGACGCGGTAGAGACTTTTGGAATAGGGGGAAATAGAGAATAGAAAACAAGTTGTGTAAGACGGCATTTTGTGGCACGAATTCAAAGGCGAGTCTTCTATGCTGTTTTCTTTATTTCGTGATTCTAACAATTTCCACTGAAGATATACCGTATCACTTTTTTTATCTGCAAATATATGCACCTATACGCGAACGAAGACAGAAAACACGTATATGTATATCTTCATTTGTATCTTCTTGGAAATAACGAAACGCGGCTAAAGAATTGATACACGAGAAAGCTTGGATTCATGAAAATATAAACGAACGCACTACAAGCTTTCTTTGAATAACTATTTGCAAGACAAGACACTACTGCTGGAAGCGGTAGGCGTATGATACTACTCTACATAGGACCTCAATTGGGATATGGATCGCTGGTTTTTGTAGCTCAAAAGTTTCTCTGCGAAGTAGGTGGGTAACACAATATTGGAGAGGCAAAATAATTTAGTTACGATGGTAGCGTCACAAGTTGTCATAAATGACCAGTAGATGGTGCTATTTAATTTGATATGGTTGGGCGACGTTGAATGACACGATAGAGAGGAAAATCTAGCCATGGACATAGACCTAACTTTGATGACTCTTGAGGCGACATCAACTTCAGTAGAATATTACAAAACACAGTTTTAATTTGCATAAACAACTAACGGGATTCAAGACTAGGTATGGCCGTATTCATAAGGTGCCCGAGTGTCTTTTGATATAATGCGCTTTTAGATAGATGTACTGGGTAATACTTGTAATTGTTAGATTTGTCCGTTCAGGCAACTTTGAAAAGACTGACAGAATTAAATGAGTACGAAATGAATAAATCCATCATGATTCACTGAAAACTACAGGCAAACTGAACAAGAACACGGCATGAACTTTGCGAATGAAATTTTCAGTAATGGTTGCTATGGTTACAAATATCTAAACGCGTTAAAAGCTTCTAAACCTTACCTACAAACCAATTATCTGCAATCTGAGGTATATCTGCAAGCAGACCAAAAATAGCTTTCTCAATGAATTCTGAGAATCTCTGTCCCCTGTTACAGCACAGAAATCAGGCTAACAGTAAGCGTTTAACAAAAGTAAAAATAATTCTTAGAAAAGTCGACCAACATCGGTTGTTCCAAAAAACATTGAAACGGTTATGGGAACAAGATGATTGAAGAGGATCGACGTGTGATTTACCGTGGAATAGGCGCATCTTAGGTATATTGAAGACTGCAATACATTCGATTTTGCATGAACATTTATATGTGAAAAACATTGAAGAATCAATTGATTCTACATAATTTCATCCAAGCACAAAAAAGGCTCGCGTCAGTTGATGTGAGGACGTAAAGATTACAAGTTTTATATATTCGTACAAGGTAAAAATTAAGCAGCAATCAATTGGGTAATTGCAGATGAAACGAATCCAATAAAAGTTGTTCATTCACGAAGCACTTCCAGAAAAACGACTGTTTTTTGGTTGTATTGAACAGATCACAAGCACTGCTTTGGAGGTTCGAAGAACAGTTAATGTTAAACGGTATACGACAATTTGCCAGAAATTACCGATGAAATTAGGAAAACAATCAATAACGTTGCATCATCTTACATCATGACAATGCCCGAGTGTCAAACAAGAAATTCATAGATAGCGATTTCTGTCACCTCAAGAAGCTGTTCAAGCGTTTAAAACCCATGTTTTGGAGATACTGATTCGTTTTGAATTATTTTGAAAAATAAAACTTTTAAAATGGTAGATGTGCAACAAATCTCTAATCGAAGTAATTGCAAATATAACAGACACAGAAACATTGGATAAGTTACGTAATTAAAGAGAAAAATAAAATCTTTTTTTTTAATTTGCCACTAAAGAGAACGCGCTGGAAAATGCTCGAAATCAGTACACCTATACGCCCGTGAGCGTTGGTAGAGAAATGTACTTGTAACGAATCCGAGTCAGGCCACACGGAGCTAGCGAACGAGCGAACTTCGGGACTATTTATAATGCAATAAGTACGTACGGTGCGCGCCGGCGTTGATAAAACTGTAATCTACAAAATTATTTCTGTAATTGAATTATCGAACGGGCGTAGTTGTATCGTAATTAACATTTAACTCGGTTAGTCGGTGAGTTGCCGCTGAATTATTCGTGTAATTTCGCGCAGAGATAGATACCACCTAGCGGGGAATTTGTCGTACGCTGGAAACGGAATGGAATCACTCAGTTCGCCCATCTACAAACGTAGGTGTTTTCTGCCTGCAGTAGCCATATGTACGTTGGTTCGTTGCGGCTATGTAGTCGCGTGATAGATTACTGGTTTTCTACATTATCGTGCGAAAGAGGCAAACATCTAATGAAATACGTAAAATGTGATTCACGAAAAGGGTTTTATTTTTTTTAATGCCAGGTAGATTTTAGAGCAACGGGGAAACGTGTACTTACATAGCTCACGTGAACATCCACGTTGTAGAGAAAGAATTTGAATTTACCAACACAGAACAAAGAATATTAAATCAAGTTTTACAAAATCTCCAAAACTGAAGCCATCCTATAATTTTCCTGAATTTGATAGACGAACCGTTCCATTTCTTTAAAGATTATACGTAAAATATGCTTCAATAAGTAGAATGCAAAACTATCCACATAAGTTTTCCGTTTAAAAATGGAGGACGTTGTGAGATATTCTTCAAAACAAATGAAGAAATGCTGTTCCTTTTGGTGAAAATCTCTGTCGAGTTAACAGGCTCTTACAACTAACAAATGGTGGGGTTTCTAAACGTTTCCAAACGTAGTCCACTCCTCACTTACCGCCAGGACAATATATTGTCCTGGCGGTCTTATCAAAATATGCGCACAATGACATAAATCATGCACAGAAATAAATGCAACTCTTAAGGTAAGCCTCACAATGGAGATCGCATTTATTAAAATTGAAAATAGAAACAAATACGAAATAAACCTTAAACGACAAGTAAGATAATGTGATGGATGAGCTTGCTAATCGCCACATGTTTTCAAAACGCAAAATAAGGTTTGATCACTATTATTTCTTGCTCCACAGCTGTTGCTGAAAATCTGGCTTTGCATAAATAGGTTGCCGCAATGGAAATAAGGGCCAAAGCAGATTTTCAACTCGGAGCAGAATATCCGCTAAATCGGAAGAAACAAATTCCGCTTTGAGAGTGTTATCACAAGACTTTTTCCAACAAAGTGAATCGTCTTGCTCAGAGTATATTGCAAATCAGTTGGTGTGCTTTTAGGGGCGTTTTTTTTTTTTTTTTTTTATAGAAGCGCCAGCAAATCTTATGAAACAAACATGACTTTATTAATCTTACTTATCTAACATTAACATAACAACTTACTAACTTATCCACAACACCATCTTATTCCTAAACGCCACAACCTTCTGCAACAATTTCAAAGTGCTAGTGTCCGCTTCGAGAAACTATTTGGAGTTTTCATGACCTTTCTCTTGTACAAAAGAATGAATTTCTTAACGTAGCTCGAATGCATGGGATAAGAACGAAGCTCTTGTGTTCAGCTCCTATGACTACGGCATGTTCCAATATCAAATTCAATTGAGAGCTGATCGAGTTTAATACAAGTGTTTCCCTGTCGACGATGCAATGGATCAACAGTGCCTACCAACCCTCAATTAGGGAAACCCTGCTTTAATTTAAGTATTAAATTGTTAAATGGGACAAGTGCGCAAAAATACACAGTTTGCTAAAAAATATTGTTCGATTTAGGATGTATGTGAGACGATTATATATTAACAACAAACAATACCATTAAGAATTAAGGTGTAATGTCATTAAGGAGCCTTATTTATTAACCATCCATCTGTCGCCAATGGCTATTTAATTCAAATAAGATTGTTGCCGGATGGTTTGGGCCACTATTTACTGCTATAACAGAACTAGAAGTTTTAAGGGAGAGCTACTGAACTAAATATGAGCACCTTCAGTCTAGGAAGGTTTTATGAGAACATCACTTGTATTTTTATCAGAATGTAGAGACTAGCTTTCTGAAGAATTCAATCCAAGAAGTATAACCTCTATTCATTAAGATTTTGTGTTATTCCCTTTAATGAATACTGCATGTTAGCCAGAATACAAAATATTAAATAATAGTTCATCAACCGTACCCTCGACACTGATTCCTTCCAAACAATTACTCGACGTTTTCAATATCGCATCACACCTAAAATATAATTTATAGAAGCTACCCGAAAAATCTATTTTCTTCTTTCCATCCCCTTTCCGGTTAGCGTAAAAAAACTACGCGACGCTAGTAGGTGGTAGAAGAAGGTAATTCATACGCAGAACGTGGAAATTCTTTCTTCGACGCGGCGATAATAACGTAATGATTGAATATCGCGCTTGACGTGGCGCATTGTCGTTGGAGGATGATGTCGAAGCTTCATCGTCTTCTGGATAGAGAAGAAAACGTCAAAACGGGAAATTGTCGGGCGCCCCGCGAATAAAGGAAGAGAAAAAAAAAATTCTTCCGACGAATACCGAGAAAAAAATCGGGGAACGATAACGCGTACAATGAAATATCTGAAAAGAACGAAAGGAATTAAAGGCGGAGAACGTATTTAGCGCATCCTGCATGGAAATAGTCAGAAAAAAAGGGAAAGAAGAATCACTGTCCGCGTAAGTTTCGGATGTGACTAATTGATATCTGGTAATAGGGATCTTTTGTAACTCACCATTTTTATATTTGAAAGAGGGTATTAATGGGGCTTTTTAGGCGGCCAACATTGATTTAAAATGGGATTTTTTTCTCCAGGAAAATAGGTGCTTCAATTATCAAGAAACCTCTTTTGCAAATAAAATAAAAAGTTCGCAAGAACGTAGTGATAAAATTGATTTAATTCACTTTCGTCAATTCAAAGTAGTTGAATTTAGGGCGCAAACACTGAGCCCAGCGCTGTCCCCAAAAATAATGTATTCTACTTCAGTTTAAGTTTCACTTTGTTACTGTATTCAGCGTCGTCAGCGAGTTGACAATACCTTCTATTAAATAAACTTTTCTTGAATTAACTTTAGAAAAAGAGAAAGAAGCTGCCTTAGAATATACCGCGTTTCGAACAACAGCGTTCTGGTGTAATACCGGTTGATGGTCGTTAAGACCATAATTTTCGACTGAAGTTCAGCTACTTTTACGACGCTTAAACCATAAGTGAATATTTGACACCGAGAGAGTCTACAAATGCTTAAATAATAAAATTTTGTTCGTGTCTTCGACAGTCTTACAAAATTTAGAACCAAACTTAATACCTAGTACGTACGAGATTTATTTCCGACAAAACAACCGTATCCAGTGTATCCAAAAACAATTTTTGAACGAAATGAACAGATAGGAAGAAAGGAACAGATAGAATAATTCTTTGAAGTTTAGTGAAGTTTAATGTAGTTTTTGGACGTGGCTTATATCAGCTGGGGTTATCGAATTAAAATGACATTATAATTGTAACGCCGATAAACAGAAACATCCTTTTTAGATAGGTACATTTACATCAATTTATTTGGATGTGTTATGTTTTAAGTAATAGAAGAAAAAGAATTATTTGACAAAAAATGCTGACCTTGTTGACGCTGATCCTTTCCGGTGACGGCTAAAACGCGGAAACGTGGTCGGCTTCTGCTATTACGAATGTGCAACAAAGGACGACTAATTATGATGATGACAACTTATGATTTTTTTTTAATCATGACAGAATCAATCATCGACAAAATTAGTCAAAAGAAGTAGTATAAAGTAGTCGACCAAGGCCCACCTTTGATTATCTACAACTTTAATTACAGTGAAAGTTGCCTAGTTGGCATTTTCTCAATTCTTACCAAAATTTAAACTAAAAGGCCATCCCGTAAATTTATGGTTCTTCAGTTTCAAACCACTGAAAAGAAGTCGTGCCTGCTTACATTGCGGAATATATGTCATAAAAAAATCAAATAAAACCCATCACAGTAATAAAAAAGTAACACTTCGCATATTTATTAACTTAGCTAGTGTTAAGATTAGCGTCAAATTCGCAGAAATTTATTTATTTGTTCATATGTATAAAATCCTTCACAATAATAACGTCAAATTGATCCTGGATTAAGGAATCTCGAACGTTTTTCTGCAGAATCTAACTTCATTATTTCTAATAAACCTACAATAAATACGCAATAAGTCGAATTACTGGGAAAAATCGAATATAATACTTTTTCTTCGATAAACCTCATTCGCCGATTTACTTATGATTTTCCTGGAAACGCGATAACCTTGAATCGCATAAAATATTCAGATCCCTCATCAATAATTCTCGATATTGCACAACCGATCCATACATTTTATTATTTATGTGCACGTCTGATGTAAAGTATCGCGTTTTTCGCTGTAGGTTAGTAGCGCGATTGTACGCGGCTAATTGAACTGCATTTCTTGGGAAAACGGCCAATAGGAACTGAATGCTGATCAGTTTTTTCTGGAGGCACCCTTGTACATTCCTGCTTTCGTAAGTTCTCAGAGATCGCAGAAATGGTCACGAACTTGAATTTGTAGAATGGAATGAATTATTTATCGTTATTTTTTGTACCCAGATTGTTGGTGAGATGTCTAGGAATGTTGTTTTCTAGATTTTCTTCTACTGCCATGTTTTCTAATTAAATTTTAATAATACAAGTGCAGTTAGTTACTTAATAACTAGAACATATCAATCAATAATTTCAATACTAAATAAATAATTCATTTAACTCAGGGGGCAGTCGTTTATTTGTAGCAGTGTTGCATATTCGTTCAAGATTAAGCTTTCTACATCAAATATCTAACATACTTTCAAAAACTGAAAGGTCTGATAAAATGTCACCACTTCTGGCAATTTTCAGTCTAATTGGGTGATTTTAGGCGAAAACTTAGAAATACCAGGATTTCTGCAGGACCATTGCTTTTTCGTTATATATAAATATTATTTATTGTAAGTATTATTATACAACATCGAACCAGCTGCCGTCATATGTGATTAATGAAAAGTTGAAATTTAGGAACGCTACAGCTAAGAACATTTTTGGCGTTTATACAAAAATCAGATGCTACAATTTCGAATGACCGTCTAAAATAGGGCTACCCACAAGTGCATATATGTCTAATTTGTAAATATAGACAACTGTATACTATCTTTATACTAATTATAAGAACTGCTAAAAGCCTTTTTTGGTCACGATTTAGTTGTTTTCCATTTATTTTTATTTTATTATTTTTTTTTTGTACTCGGCAACACAGGTTGAAAGCTCAGTTGTTTCAACACCACTTTTGTCAGCCGATGTTAGTGTTTCATCATTAAATTCTTGTACTTGAAAGGCAATATTCCTACGCAATTTAATGCCGAGAAATTGTTTACAGAAATTCTCAACCATCATTTGCCGTAATTAAATTTTGGGCAGCCGTTCTTAAACGTAACCGTACCAACCTGGTTGACGATGAACGTAAGGGACGACCAAAACTGTAATCATAATATTGGAAAAGTTCACCAAATGGTGGTAGACAACCGTCAAATTAAGGTTAGAAAGATAGCGAAGGCTGTGGGTATCTTGAAAGAACGTGCTTGTTACATATTCATTGAATATTTACGCACGAAAGAGTTACTAGCGCGTTGGCCTTGTTCGTTTCATTTCTTAAGTCTTGGAGGAGCAGTTTAAGTAAAAATAAGTCGCAGTTTTGGTATCGATTAATAACTGGAGATACATTAGTCCACGCTTGAAGTTAAGTAATATTCGAATCGGTGGACTGCTAACGGTAAATCGGCCCTGAAAAAGGCGAAACTGCCAGGAAAGTGATGGGACTGTTTTCTGGGATAGTCGTAAGGTTGTGTCAATTTACTATCTTGAAATAGGAAATGGAAACATACTACACATCATTAATGAACAAGACAGAAATTTCAGAAAAACGCCCGCATTTCAAGAAGAAGTGCTTGGAATGATGGCAATTTTAGAATTAATTCTGACAACAACTACGGCCTTGCAAGAAAGCGAAGTAGAAAAAGCTGCGGATGATACTATTTGCATCCATTGAAATAAAAAAGAAATATTCAAAAGTTTTTTTTAAGTAATTGGAAGTAAATAATAAATTCCAATGCCTTTAGCTCTTTCGTGTTAATATTCTGTGTTCGCCTCCATTTATTATTTGATTAACGGTGGCAGTTTTTCTATTAATCTAAAATGCGCTGGCAAGTCGTCCAGCTTCAACAATTAATGCGTTAACACTCAACAAGAAGTTGTTAACCGGTTAAATCGTTATACTACAGACAATGCTGCATATACTCATGGAAGAGGTAGAAAAAAAGCTGCAACCGTTGCTGAAATTCATCCGCTTTGCTTTCATAACATCTAGAAATAGTAGCTTCTTCCGGCATGCTACACAAAGAATAATTTCTGGCCAAATAGTATGCTACGGTCAAGAAGATCCGTTACTTACCCACAACCAACTAATCAACAACGAGAACTAAGAAATCACTGGGCTATTGAACATGGAATCTGTAAAGATGAAGGTCATGATCGAATTTTGGTGCAAAGAGCGCGAAGACAGCGCTGTAATGAAAATTCAAAATCAGCTAACCTCTTCGGTGGAGGGTGAATTTGTGTTTGGGGAGGCACTTATTTTGATGACCGTATAGATTTGGTTATCGTCCATGACATCGTGACATGGTTCTCGAATCAATTATTGTAACATTTGCTTCGGTGAAAATTTTACTTTAATCGACGTTAATGCTCGACTTCGACAGAATAGTAAACCGCGACATAGATCGTCGAGAGCTAGCTAGCTTATTGCATCGAACATGTTGAGTGTGCCAACTAGAACCAATTACAACGGCTTGCCAATATTTTGCGAAACATTTGACAAAACATTCCTCGGCCTTCCAATAATAATTTAAATGAAAGAATGGCGAATAGAGCGAGTATACTACAGGGAGCTAAGGCAGGCCCCACGCGATATTAAACTGGAATATCAAGTTGATATCACTAAAAGTACCAGTTCTGTAAACAATGGAACTCCAACAAAATTTCTTATGTTTTCAATATATATACTTCCGTCTTTCTTTAGCATTCTTATTCTATTTTCTACATTTTATGTATGTTAAAAGGATCCAATAAATTGCAAAACAAGAATTTATTGCAAAGAAATTACCTCACCTATAGCTATTACTCTTTAATACAAAAGACGGAAAGGTATCGGAAAGCGATAACGTATTCAGCTTCTTCGGCTAAGAATATAATTTTAACGATGACATCAGTTCTGATTGTGTACGATTTATCTTATTGCACGGTACGTACACGAATTAGCGGCATTACATCCAAACCAACATTAAATAATAAAGAGGAAATAATATGTCATAATATTTATTTAAACGCCTAATGAGCGCTATTGTATTTGTGTGCGTGCGTCTTTGCGTGTACAAGCTCTATTCTACTCGAGTTAAATTTAAAGCGTGTGGTATAAGGATGTAATTTATCTAAAGAAAATGAAGCATAAACATCATTAATAAGAGCAATCTGAATAAACACTGCCCCCACTGGCCGAACGAGATCTGCGATTATCACACGCAACCCGAATTTGTGAAGTGATTAAAGCTCGATTTACGCGAATTTAATAAGTTATTGCACAATTAAATCCGGAGAATTAAATACAATAAGAAACGTTGTGTTGTAGAATTCCTTATTTATAAACGAAGACAAGATAGTTTTAAATTCCGCAACTGCGTAACAAAGCCGAACGATATTTTACTGTGAACATTATTACTCGTCTCCAATAAATTGAGTGTAAATTACGAAATTATAACGGATTTATAAATTTAGAGATGGTACGTATACACTACCGTTTAGAAAACATACAACGTTTGATTACGTTTTTACCTTCAGACTGCACCGAAAAGAACATCATATGGTCAACGTACAATGAATGAATTTCGTTGATGTGGGGTGTTCAATTTGAAAAATAAGAGAAAATTAATAAAAGACATTGATCAAGGCCAAACAACTATCCAAAAATGATCTAGGAAACCCAACACAAAATGCAGTACCAGTGGCGATTGGTGTGCTGTGTGGCTGCGGAGCTGTAGAACACAAAGACGATCTCTTGTTTACGTCCGCGCCTATCGACACTGCTTGCAACTACGAAAAAAATACTTTGAATAATCAAACAGGCAAAGAAATCTTCCACCTTCGAAGGGCAGACGGGGATGGTAAGGAAAGACGATGAAAGTGTTTCCTTCGTTTCTATCTATCATGCGTTAAGATAATCTAGTTTTACCTTGTTTCTAACAAGGGGTATTACATTAATCGGGGTATTACCGTATTAGGCTCTAGCACAATAAAATACGTTTGTTATCTGGCACTGGGCGAAGGACGATAAATCATCAAAAACAGTTCAACATATTATTCTATAAATGAATATAAATTTCGGGTTCAGGTAATTACAACGAATCTCTGGTGGGTCGACTTAGCCGTAATCCGTGATTCTTCTTCTATTATTTCGGTGGCTTAAAAAAGTTGGAATATCGCTAGAATGAGTGAAGTGAGAGTTGCATCGAAAAATAAATGACCTTTATTTTCGTTAACACGATATTTATCATTCAATTCTCGCTCATGTATGGATTCAACGTAATTTAACATTTTTTTAAGCAAATAAAAATGTTTACATTTAAAAAAGTATGGCATAGCAGCAAACCAATTGCATATTTTGTCGCTCATTTGTTACCCAAGAATTAATTTTGTTGCTCCAACCATTGGCCACACTAGTTTAACATTAAGTTGGCGTAATGTAATTTCTGAGAAACGGCTGGAATAACAAAATCAATACTTGGGTAACAAAAATTAGCAACAAAATATACCGTCTAGTCCATGTTGAAATCTGCAATAAGTAGCAACGGCAGCTTAGTATTTAAGCTGCTGTAACCAACGTTTTTCGGGAACGGAGCAACAAAATCAATTTTTAGGTAATAAATTAGCAACAATATGTAACTGGTTTGGCGGTAGGCTTACGAAGTAGCTACGGACCTTAATGTCCAAAATATTTTCTGTAATTTCAGAGATAATAAACGCAGATAGCAAGCGGCAGTGTTACCTTGAAAACATCTTAAAAATATTACTGTTACTCTTACATAAAATCGGCCTGTAAATCCATATGAAAATTTCATTTATATCGGTGAGTATCGTTTACGGTGTCTCGGTGTAAGCAGAAGAAATAGACTTATTTTCAATGAAATATATATGTTACACACGTAAATTTAGTTTTGAAATGATAAAATAGATTAGAAACGTCCAGATTATTAGAACCGACAAAGTATTCCTTAAAGCCTACGTTTATTCGCCAAACACAAGATCTGCTATTAAAATCTATGTAAAAGATTTATTCTTCGATCTAATTCCTCCTCAGAACAACAAATACGATTAAATATGGACACACGTACGGGCAATGCAATTAATACATGGTTATAAATAAGATCGTATGCATCATTACTAATTACTCACTTGATCTACTTGCCATATTATTTATAATGCGTAACCGTGTAAGAGACGGTCGGTTATAGCATCATGTGTTTGTATGGATGTGGTTTCATAATTATTGTTCTTACAATTTAGTCGCTGGAAGATGGTATCCAAGTTTACCGAGAAACATAACGTAAACAATTGAGGCGAGAATATTTTAATTGCAATAATTTCCGGATTGCCTGAAGCAGTATCGGGTAACATCTTTGCAGGAGTACGTGATTTTCGAGAATTATGAATCACCATTAGCTTGAGCCAACGTCTTTTTCTTAAATTAAATATATGCAATCCTGTATAACCACGAATTATTTTATTAAGCGTGGTGAAATATGCAACGGAAATGTGTTAAATATTTTCATTTTTTTCAAGAGTATATGTACGGTAAACGGTATAGACGATGCGATCGTCACTTGTGGTAATCTACAAGATGCATTTGTGCATTTCGAATTGTTTTTATGTTGCTATAAATATTTCCGGAAAAGAGACACTAGTAAGTAGTTATATTGGGCGTATACGAAGATTACATCTTATATAAAGTTATATATGGCTTTTAGAAAATTTGTGTATAACTCAGCTTTCACGCAATTCCAGTTAGAAATGGATCTATACGCATTTTTCGTACGTATAGACTCTGATAATCATACCCAAGTACGAACAACCTAGAAGAATTTCAGTACAAAATGGAACTGGATGAAGAAGAAATTAGATGCAGACAACCAACGCATGAGTTCGAATTGAAGGTACAGCAAAACAAGCATACAAGCAAAATAACTTATGTCTCCTCTTATTATCGACAACTTTCCAACGTGCTTCGGGTATTTTCGGAATCATAGGTAGAGCACAAATAAACGTAATTATGAAGTACTTCGGAATTCCTTATCTACAGAATTCTATTTTCTAACAAGGCATGATTATGGTGCACTATGGTGCACTGGTTTTTGCAAAATAATGTTTATTAAATCAAAACTGCTTGAAAAATGAAATTCAACAAAAGGTAGGTAAATAAGGTTCGTCTAGCATGAGTATGCTTAGTGACCAAAGCAGAGCCGGTAGCTACAGAACCTCATACGTATTATTCGTCACAAACTATTCGCAACAATATATTTCCACCGATGGTGTTCCGCCACTGATAAAAATGTTACCGATTGGAATCGGTGTTGCACATCCAAAAGCTAGAAGAGAAAATATTTTTGAGGGGCGCCTGAACCTGCTCTACGTGCTTTACTTCGACTTGCAATCTACATGCTTCAACGCCGTATCATTACGCAGCCCAATAATCCGGCCACGTTCGAACAAGCTAACTGCTTATAAGGTATACGTTCTCGTCTTCGAGGCATCATTTACGATTGCTTAACATAAACAATAGTTTAATTTGATATTCAGGAACACATTTGCAGAACTTAACGAAATGTTCCAACAATTTAGGAGTGGTGCATTTTTAAGTTAAGCCAGTATAATTTTGAAGATAACATAACCTTCGCTCGAGACCGCTGCCGACGTTCACCCGCGTACAAAAACGTACTTCCACAAGTAATATAGTCAGGAAGGTTGTTGATGAAAAATAAGAGAACCAGTGACGTCAGTACTGAACCCTGTGTTAATTGGCTATTAATTGCACACAAAAGCTGGTAATGCTGGGTGTATAAGTGAACGCGATTGAACTGAAGTGGTACCATAAAATTTTAATTGAGGTTTTACTCCATTCTACCCTTACTACTTACATACCTATGTTTGCTAGGGTAGCACGCGTCCGAGGATATCCGTAATACATAGTCTACCATATAGAAAGTCATTTGGTATTCGAACGTTCAAGCGGGGAGACAGAATATGTTTTGCTAATTGTACAGTCCGAAGGAAAAAAAATTAATTGTATGATAAATTTCAGATCATGGGCAAGTAGATAATTGAGTTATTTAACGGAAAATGTTCCTTTAGTTATGGTCAAGAAACATTTTACATACAATATTTTATCAAAGTCTATAAAACGATTCTGAATTACTAAATAATGATAAAAGCATTCATCTCTCCAATCTGCAGCTTTCAAGAAATAGTTAAGAATCCATCAATCTTTACGTGTGCATTGTTGCAATTTTAGAAAACCCATTTTCGCAACTGCAATACATAAATAGGTACGTACTATATAATTTTAATTAAACATGTTGGCCATAATGGTTCCATTATAAGTACAATAATGAACATAAGGTGTAAGTCTTACCATGCATTTACAAGATTATCTGAAGCCTAGAAATTAAACCAGATAAATGGTCAGCCAGAGCTTCTCTCGCCTAAACTAATTGCACATTAAAATCCAAATAAGATACTCTTTTCTTCACGAAGCAAGCTCGCCGCTATAATTCCCGAAATTGCTCTTTTATGGCTAACATAAAAAATATTATTATATTCCATTTTAGTCCCTCCTTTTCCGTGCACAAGATTCATTTAAATACAATGTGTTATATTTCGTAATGGTCGTTCGTTGTTATACCATCTAAGGCTCTTCAAATAAATCAGTTGTATGTAGTACTTCTGCGCTTTTTATCGTATCGTTCAAAGAAATCTAATAGATAACATCGCTTTGAACATATGCATATTGTGCGCTAATATGTAAATGCCTTGGGAAATTGGAAAAGGATTTCGATAAATGGCGTGTTGTTCTTCTTAGTGTAAATGTGTATATTCCCAATATTCTTGTTTTTTTTTTTTTTATTAGTAGCAAAAAACCATATGTACACAGTAATAGTGTACATTGTAAGCTGAGACCCTCAACTCAGAACTTACGCAGTACATATTCGGATTAAGAAAAGAGACCCAAAGGTACCTTCAAGCTAACATATTTCAAATAAAGACTTTTGCTATAAAGGTTTAAGTTAAAAAGAACATGGATAAAGAGGTTCGAGTGCAACTACAGATATTTCACTCAAACGCGTGTATTAAACCCGTCTTTCCAAATTGTTACGAGAGCTTTCGATATCGTTTTACACCATAGTCTTTATGTAAGATAAAGGCGATTGGAGTTGGTGAAAAACCTCAGGTCTAAAACGATGGGGTGCCATAGCAGTCCCTGCTTGTGCCATAACCGCTTATGTTATAGACTAGTAACATCTCACTCCAAACGTACAATAATCGATGTACGACAATTCATAGATTGCAAGACGCCTTTAAGGGGTGCTAGACAACCTGGTAAACTGGCTAACGTAATGGACAATTACGGTCAAACCACCTGCTGAAAGGTTTAAAGTGGCAGGCGTGGCAGCTTGGTATCTTTGTGACCAATGTTTAACGTAAGCAATGCACATTGATAACATAATTGAAAAGTTCTTTTACGCTAACAATGTATTAGCAATTTTGCTGGGTCGGCGCTCGTCGCTTGATTTAAAAAGAAAGATGTTTATATACACGATGTGAGCAACATTTGGAAGAAGCTGATAACTCTCCGATAGTGACTGATAGTGACAACCCACTATTGACATCAATCGTTATGAATCCTCAGGATCGTTCCCTACCTCATCAAAACAAGAAGGTTGTACGAAGAGTCAACAGAACTTTCTAACGGTAGATCCTTAGGCCTCTCTTTGTAAGAAAACTATGTTTGTAACATTTGTAAATTAATCAAATAAAAATAGATACCCGGACAGAATGAATTAACTTGGTAACGATGAGATATAAGAGCCTAACGGCTCAGTTCTAATAAGAAAATCAGAGTCACAGCTCAAATATTGTTACCGGGAGATCCTGCAGGAACAATGGTCTTTTTGCTATGGATATATCGACTAGTCAACCAAACTGTTGAAACCTTCGATGGAACGACAAAGAAAACAAACAAATTTTTGACAATTTCTTAGATGAAATAAATCCCGTAAGCAAGGAAGATGGACCACATCGTTACAAGTATCGAGAAACTAGTTACTTCCTAAATAATTTTTTCGATGATAGATGAATTGGAGTCGATTAACTGATTTCATGGCTTCCAAGACAACCTGATTTGACGCCACTCGATTTCTTCTTGTGGAGTTATTTTAAAAATCGCGTCCATTCCAGATATTGAAGCTTTCAATACTGTAGCTCAAATAGATGATAGGTTTCTATTGAAAAATGTTCCGAATGTCCTGAAACGAACTGAAATATGAATTGAGGGACAAGGATAACATTCAGCAATTAGCAGATTTAAAACAAATGTATTTCTATTTTGTTTAACTTGTGTTTTACAAATCATTGTCCTGTGTTTGCATAGCAGGCTAAGCTAGTTTCGTTATTATAACTATAACTATTATTTCTAATTCTAAAAAATAAATAAAAAATATAGAACATAGTGTTTTATGTATTTTATTTTTTTATTATTATTGTATTTTAAAAAATTTCAAAATAAAAAACACGGTATTCAATTGTTTTTCTGGCTTCACCATTGTAACTAGCAGAAGAAGTGCTACTGGTTTACTAATTTAATTGATGAGGTAACTTAAACAAAAGAAGTTAACAACGGTGCATATCACCCTGTGTAATTAAACAAAGATAACGCAGAAATTCACAAAGTAAACTACAAAAGAAGTAAAAGGTAGCACTGGAAATAGTTTGAGTCTTATTCTACATCTACATCGCTTACTGTAATTGTAGGAAGCAAAAAAAAAAAAAACAAGTACGTTATCAATTCAAGAATAAATAGTGATCATAAAAAAATCCAAGATTAAATATGATACAACAGCATATTTTGCATCATCCATATAAACAAAATTGATTAATCCATCCGAGGAAAACCTTGCCACTAAATAACAAAACTAATTTATTTGAGACATTTTATTTCTTTCGAAAGCACAGTAGACGCCATGAAGAAAAGAGAGAACTAGAAACAAACATATTTTCCGTTAATATTTTATAGGCGTGATAAATATGTACTTGTATCCACTACTATCGACCATATGTACGACACCGTTGAAAACATTTATTACTCCAATACCATCAACGAAGATGAATCGAAACGTTAAACATATTTTTTTTTCGATACGTCTTATGATAGAAATGGGTCATACCGACTTCTCTTCCTAGGATAGAAAAATCCGAATACTAGATCGAATATGATACTGTATTCGTCATCATAAATTAATTCACAAAAGAGCGTATTCTCTCCTTTTTTTAACACAAACAGATTAAAATAACAGGTAGCGGCTCTGGAAATGCTTCCGACCGCCGTATAGGAATTCCATTTTATTTAAAATTTATTCAGGGATATGTGGAATATAGAATGTGTGTGGGTTACTGTACACTTACATATTTTGTGAGTCTAGAACGTGGCGTACAGTAGCTGGTTATCCATATGTATGCGTATGAGTAAATAACCTCGAAAAAGATTCTGTATGCATAGATTATATAAATTTAACACAAGTACGGTCCCTTGGAATTGAATTAGCTTCAGTATGCATTTTCGTAAAATACATATTAATATCTACATTCGTGTGAGGCATGCAAATTACGCTACGAAATTCTAAAATAGTTATTTCATAGCGGTATAACTAACAAGTACAAAAACAGGAGACGGCGTTTAATTGGTATGTAATAATACGCTAAAAGTCTTGGTCTAATACCTTTATTAAGTGTAAGCAATTACGCATTATTAATTTTTATTAAATAAGTTATTAGAAACGCGAGCAGTACCAAACCAAATATAGCTTAGATTTGCTGCTAAGTTATATTCATGAGACGTCGCTAGAAGTTGTTCTAAATCTTAAATCTTCTTCATTGATGAGTTCCAATCAGAAGATCGAAAAGGGAACAAAGTATAATCCGCATAGACAATGTTTGATTAAATTAAGAAACAAATTGGAAGTATACTGGTCCCAAACCGGGCCCTGTGGCACACATTTCCTAACATCCACCGATGAAAACATATTTTTCTCAATGTCAACCAATTGTTTATGGATAGTTTAAAAAATGTTACGTTTATATGGAAAGCAAAGGCAATATCTACGCGTTAAAAAGAAGCGTTTCTCTGTGTATTATATTTAGGAAGTAATTTTTCCACAGAAGATACACGTCGATTTAGCCGGCTAAAGCGGCAACCGACAAGCCGTGACGTTCTAAGGTGACGGATTAAGAGGAATTATAATATATTATTATTATTTATTTGAGCAATACATTTCTTAAAAATACATTGAATTAGCTAAAACGTATATAAAAGATGTTAGATGTTTCATTTCACGTGATTAGTTGCATAACCCCAAAAATCCGAGAAAATACCCTAAATTAAGCACTAAAAAACAAACAGCTGATTCATGTTCAACCCTCACCATTACGATAGGAGATCGGAGAGGGAAAATTTTAAATTTCGAAAGTTGGTTTGTTATAAACCAGAAGAGACAATCAACCTATAACAAATGAAGTTCGTGTTAAAAAGAAAAAAAAAAACAAATTTCTTTTTTTTTACCCCTGGCAACCTTATTTGTCCTTGATGATACTTGAGATACTTAAAACATCATCTCAAGGCCATCTTCGATTTTATATCGAATGGTGTACTTGAAATTTCTATATGACGTTTCGGATCTTTTTGGCCATTATTCTTATCGGTGCCACACCCGATCTTCACTTCTCATTTACGTCACCGCCAGCCTCCGCTGGTTTATGGTACAATTAAGGAAGTGTTTTTGTAAAGTTTATGTAAATTTTATACCTTAGCTGCAAATAATAATGAAAATAACAACGACAATAATAATCAAACAAACGTACTTCGATGTAATGTTGTGCGTACCGGAGTCTGGGATGAATTTAATTCTGATCGTTTCGTCTGTACATGTACAAGCGAAGATAATACAAGATTTACATAAAGACCAAAATATCCCGTTAATTTTCATTCAAAGTCCTGTTAACATAAACAATACCCGGCTTGGTAAATTCATCGTTATCTGGATGCAGTTGTAAAGATCTTGTACTTCCTATTGTTATATTTCCTAACAATTCTTGTTTCTTTTCATTAGCATCCATTTTTCTATTACCAATCAATGATTGAAATGTTTTTAAAATTTCCTGGTTACCTTATATATTCCCAAAATGTATGTTTCTAGAGGTAAAATGAAGAAAATATTTTTTTTTTGCTTCTTAAAAATACATCCAATTGTCATAGATTCGTTCTCTCTTCTGGTTCATAACGTAACATTTAGTAGCGTTGCCAAATTTAAACCCATCCTTTATTTCCAATATTAAACAATTTTCAATCACAAACACAAATCATATTTTAAATAAATCGAACATCCTTGCAAAATATAGTAAACCTTAGATTTAATCAACATAAAAACCGCAAAATTTTGTACACATACGCATGATAGGAATTGTGTCATCATCATCATCATCGTTTAAGACAAAAATAACTTTTCCCATATCCAATTTTGAAGACCATGAGTAATAAGATGCATATAGCACTACATATATCGTTGGAAGTTTAGATACTCATGTGGTTATGGGAAAAAGTTGATTAACTTAGCAGATGCATATTTAAAGATGTATTATCGGTAGTATAATCGGATGTGGAAAGTCGTAAAATTAGATTTTATTGAAGTGCTATTCAAGGACAAATTATTGTAAAAATTATACAATATAAGCACCGAGTCCTACAACAATATTTATAAACTTTGAATATTCTTAGTTGTTACATATTGCGATCGTTTACGTGCTCGCTCTGTTGAATAATCAGTAAGAATGCGGGCAGCAAATTGAAATAGATAATATTAATTAAACTGACTTATTAATTTAACAGAAGTACCTAGCAATGGAAATATTATTATACAGCATATGTTCTCACACATAAAAATGCTAAGTGTCTATAAAAGAGCTTATATATGCTTATTTTGTGTAATTAAAGAAATTTATCGATTAAAAGAAATAATTATTCAGATGTATAAAGCTTAAGTTTGATAATTTTAACGTTTCAATATTTTTTTTATATCATCAAGTAGATCTAAGTAATTGTTGGTTAGGATGTCTTTGAATTAACAATCTGGAGTTTCACGACTAAAACATCAAAAACAAGTAATTTTTTAAATTTTATTCCCATTAACGAGAGTACTCCAAAAAGTATTAAGTCTCAACATGAAGACAATGATACTCCTCAAAAACATTGTGCCAATATCCGCTTTTTAAAAATTACTCTTAAAATGGTTCTCCATAATTTTGAAGAATTGAAGAACATGATCTTGTGTCAATGTGAAGCTCAATGAAATTCTTCCGAAGCTGAATGTTTTTGTCTGAGATAGATATTCATTAAATCGTGTGCATACTGTTATTGATTGACGTACATAGGCGTGCAGCGGAAAATAGAGGTTAGAATCCGTTGTACCGTTGCAAATGAAGAAGTTGTTTTATAAATACTAGAAAAAATCCGGAATATTAGTGAATCGGTTAGAAGAACAGCTTCACCCGTTTCATTTCTAGAAACTTCATCGTCTATTAAATATTGTTGGAGTGGTTGCAAAATCGGGGGCAAAATTTTCATTGATCTTGTTCACCAATGAAAGGGGTTTTAGATGCGATAGTGTTATTAATCTATATAGTATGCATTATTGGAGGTATGCAAACCGTATATGGAATCACCAATATAGCTTTTTTATTAATGTATAGACAAGTACAACGGACAATTGCCTAATTGGCCCATTTCTATTGACTAGTCGATTGAATTTTCATGTATGTATAATGTACTACATGCATGGCGGCGAGCCACTTCACTTCTCTCAAGAGCAAGGGAATTTTGCAAAGACGATTTGAATAGAGGTGGATTGGTCGTGGGGGACTCGCCGATACTTCCATTGGCCTTTAAGACACATTGTAACACTGCGTGTATCTGACTTAGAACAGATTTTGACGTTATTTGTTTCTTGTACTAAAAGCCACGAAGGTGCTCGTTAACCTTTTTGTGATATTTAAAAGTATCTTTTAACAGTTTTCCATTAGATAGAACAGCGTTAAAGGGGAATTGAATAAACTGCTCTTATAAAATAATCATGCCATAAATATATGTAATTTATCAATTACGTTGAATAGCTATAACTTTTTACACGAATCAAACGCAGCATTGCTTTGTAACTTGCGTTTCTTTAGCTCCAACTTAACTTCATCATACCTGCATCTACCATCTAATGCATTCATCGAACCCGTTGTTTATAAACACTATCAATTATTATTGTTAAGGCCATTTCTCATCTCAGACTTCGTAATTCGAAGATTAACGGCCTATTAGGAATACACGGATGGATATTCTTAGATGGGCGCATTGTAAAGGATGGCGTGTTAACGTTGAATAGGATTGCGTTCCTACTATACTATAGAGAGACTCGGATAGGTGTTTCCATTAATAATATGTAAAATCTAATTAGAGTTGACGTTACAACTTCCTGTTTCTGCAACGAACTACATTAGATCCTTAATAACGGTCGTACATTACAACGATAATTTTCATGGTAATTTCACTACACTTCCGACGATGGGTCTCGTGTGTATAGTGGAGCAGTGTGCATTGTAAAAGGAATATTGTATACAGCGTGTCCTATTGTAAAAATAACATTTGCTGTATCAGTAAAAATTTATTAAAATTAATATTTCTTTTTTTTTAAGTACGTTTTTAGCCGAAAAAGGACGTCGTCAAGATGTTTACTCAATTTAAATTCAAAGTTTCATCAACGTGCAGTTTGCAAGCATTTGGCTACAGCAAATTTGTAAATTTGACAAATCACTTGAAAAATGGAATTGAGTCGAGAGCAATTACAACTTTCGAAGAAGACTATCTCATCATCGAGTTGTTTGCTGTTTTGGATCGTTTTCGTTGCCACTGCGAATTCCAACATGGATACACTTGACTCTGCAACACAACGGCAAGACCATCATGATTCAAAAAAGCATCACTATTTCCAGTCAGTTGATCAAAGGAAGACATTTCAAAGATCTCCAACCAGAAAATTTTACATGATGAACTGACGAACAAAAAACGGTTCGTGTTAATTGGAATAGAAAAATTATTTTCATGGGATTCCATAAAGGAAGCTACTCATCATTTTACAAAGTAATAATAATAGCAACTGGCTTACGAAGGAGTTAGTTACAAATGAGGAATATGCATTTTAGACTACTAAACGATTTACAAAGGCAGTATTATATTGATGTTCTAGGAAATAACGGAGAAAGACTATAAAAAATAATATAATTGTGCTATGCTGCTGTGTTAGTTTAAAGAATAAACATTTTTAGGCGGTTCAATAAGGAAAGCTCAACAAATATTCATGGTGAGTGACAGATCATAGATTTATTCATATGAACCCACAACCAAACGTCAATTCATTGTGTGGGTGTTTCTAGGTGAAGAGCTACCAAAGGTTGTGTTGAAGAAAATCTGATCTCAACTTCAAGTCACGTTCCTATAATTCCTTTAGAATATCGAAAAATTGCTGATGTCAACAATCTCTGTACCAGAAACGACGGCTTTGCTCCGAAAAACCAACCCGCAATGATGAATCATCCTCAACCACAATAACGCGAATTGAAGAAAACGTCGAACTATCTACTAGTTTCGGTTAACGGTTTCAGTCGCTGAAAGATGCAGTTGATGCTTTCAAAATGGCAATTTTGACCGCTCCAACTGTTGAATAAGTGTTTGGTCCCGAGATGTATAAACAAACGAGAGTTTGCATATTTGTCGCTGCATGTTTAGTGTTTACAATGGTTTATGCAGCGTTCTGGTAAACGGTAGCAGTTAAGTCCTCAATACAAAAACTTGACGATGAAAAGTAAAAAATGAGAGGAAATTGTAAAGTCTTTGAATATAGAAGGAATGAAGGGTAAATAATTTATTTTTATTTTTAATAGACTTAATTTTATTTAGCTGGATGAAATTTGCTCCGTGAACATAATTATATACAATAGATATGGACAGACTGACTTGGCCCCAACGTTATACAAAAAAAAAAATGTAAAACATGTCGCGTCAAAGATACTAAAAAATATTACATGTTATTAACATAACAAATTCTTCGCCACGCTTTTTTCATCGCATTTCTCGTTCATCTTCTTTCAAGATTGCAAGAAGCAAAGCTTTTTCTTCCAGCACCTAGTTGAGTAGGCACAAACAACGCCATCGCTATTTTCTATACACTAAAAACAAGAAAACTCCTATTTACCGGAATTTTCAATATAATTTCCACCACACTAGCACACGTTGTTTATTTATTTTTACTGGGAGCATGCAAACTGAGGTATGAGAGTAATTCTATTTCGGTGATACACGATTGCGCGGTGTGTACAATGTTTAAAAATTGCATTTTCATAAGAAATGATTACAAAGGCCAATTTTTTACATTATTTCTGCAGTAATTACGTAGTTTTAAGTTACATTTGTTATCTTATCTCGATAACTATACGGGTCAGATAAATGTTAAAAATCCAAGTATCCCATCTTGTTAATGGGACCAGACCTATAAAACATTACTTTTAGCAATTTCTTCCTTCAAATTCTATTCTTGCTCAGGATCTAAAATCATCTTACAACACAGTAACTATCAACATCTTTCTTCGAACTATGATCTATTCTCAATATGTTCCTCATATAGGAAGTGGTTTACAAAGAAGTTACGGAATATGCATTTTTGGCTACTAGATTTACGTAGAAAGTATGATGATCTAGGAAATAATGATGAAAAACTAGAAAAAATAGAATTGGAAACTATTATAGTAAAGTATGCGGTCTAATCAATTCTTCGTTGAATGTTGCCTTAAAGATTACATCTCATTTGGGAAGGTCAAATACTAGAAGCCTTTTTGTTAAAACCATCGAAGCCGAAGATATTTCTGGTTTCAATGCAGATATTCGAAAAGCAAAAACGATATTATTGTTCCACTTACTAACCTAATAAATTATTGTTTTTAAGTCGGCGTATTTCTAAACAAACTAAAATTTAGTTAGTTTATTAATTTATTCGCTTATACAAAAAAGGAAAATAAAAATGAGGTATCGAATTACAGACCTACTTCTATCTTACCCGTCATGATCTTGCTTTACACGCAGAATTCTGTGTAACACCAGATTGTGTCGATCACAATATGCTATAAAATATGAGATCTTGATCGATTTTCTATAAAATATTTATCATATCTTATTAACAAAGAGAAACAGATACGAATAGTGTAGCCTTTGGGCAACTTCCGGTAAAATTCGGCGCTTCCTTATGCTCTATGTTATGCCTAATTTTATTTTTGACATATATATCAATAATTTTCTAAAAAATATAAAAATCTGTTAAATCAGCACTACACAAAACTTCTTGGTCTGGGAAATATGCGAATGAGTAGAGTACTGCAAATATATTATGCTTAAATAATGAAAAATTGACGATTTCACTGATCCAAAATCAGTTGAACACTTTGATTTTTATCTTGGTCCTAAAGTTAATCAAATGCGAAGATAATAAATTGCCTCAAAACAGGAATCCGGTGGCTGATACCATGAGAACCGTTTACTGATGTCTTACGCTGCTTTATGTCGTAGAATTTTTAATTTACAGAGTAAGATCGTCCGTATTCTAAGTAATTTACCACAACAGGCAGAAAATTGAGTCTTCTTTTCGAACTAAAAAATTAACGTAAACAGGTATGGTAACAAGGTGCAAGAGCAAGTTATGCACAGTTTCCACGCTTGACTACTACTCGGAAGTTTTCTTGTTCTCGAGGTGTAACATTTTTTAAATGCTTTTCTTCAAGATATCAGAAATCTGGAACCCAATACTTTTAAAAATAATTTAATGAAAATATTTTATACAGAGACCTTTTATTCAAAGAGTAATATGTGAATACTTGCAGCCAGCGCTCCATGAATCTGTTTTTTCGATCTACATCTTTTCTGTATACAATTTGTTTATTTGCTTGGTTTTTTAGATGATGTCATATTCAATAAAGGTAATAATAGCCAAGGCAATATACAACTGGATACGGCAGAAAGCGTTCTTGTTAGATGATCTTTTTCAGGCCTAATATAATAATGCCTCGAATCGCTTTACTCTATTTTAGTAACGAAGCACCATCAGAAAAGACTGTTTACAACTGGTTTGCAGAATTTCATCGTGGTCAGTGGCGATATCCGCGAAGGTCAACCAAAATCGGTTGTTGTTCTGAAAAACATCGATGCTGTGCGCAATACAATTGAAGAGGATCGGCATGTAACTTTAAACCCTATAATTTGACACAATCACCAAGAAACCATCGTGTTAATTGGTGCAAACAACATTGTAACATGTGGCGAAACTTGGATATATTCTTACGAGGCGAAAGCAGAAGACGATGATCAACTGTTTGGGTGTTCTCAGATGAACCGAATCCAAGAAAAGCTCACTAGCTATTTAGAAATTACTGCTAGCTTGTTTCATTGTACCGGGTATGTCACATGTGCTTTGGAGAATTGAAGCTTATATAACAAATTGTTTGCCAGAAGTCATCGAGGAAATCAAAAAAAAAAATAGTAGATAACGTTGCATTATACTTCACGAGGACAAATGCTTTCACACAATGTATCAAACAAGTTGAATGATTATTTGAAGGGAATAAACATTGGTTTAGTCTCATATTCCATATTTATCACGTAACGACTTCCTTTCGTTCCAGAATGCCAAGTGACGAGTTTCATTACCTTGAGAAGCTGCTGAAGTTTTAGAGGTGGACACTTTAAAGGTGGTCCACCACATTTAGAGTGGAAAAATTACAGTATTACTGGAAGGTACAGAAGTTTTAACACTGTTACCAAATCTATGTAAAATTCATTTTTTTCCAGGTAGGAAACTGGGAAATTTGTTAAATATGTTACAGAAATACTATACACGTGTTAATTCTCATTTTTTTTTATCGGGCATCAAAGTTGATTAATAGCTAAGGTATTGTTTTACTTGCTTTATTTATTATTTTTATTTCACTAAAGTAGGAGGGCAGCAAACGACCACTATACGGCTCTATTAAAATGTTGTACTCCCATTTTCGTAAAATTCGTAAAGCAGTAAAACCACACAAATCAATCGAGTAGTGCGTTTACAGTGAGCGTAACTTTGCGAAAAATAAAGACTTTCGATGGATGATTTTTTAAGATTTCAGTGAAGGCCTAACGCAACGATGCCTCGAATCGCTTTATTCAAGTAGTTTAGTAATGCAGCACCATCAGAAAGGACTGTTCACAATTGGTTTGCAGAATTTGATCGTGTTCGGACTTCCATCCGTAAAGATCAACCAAGATCGGTTGTTGTTCCGTTGTGCGCAATATAATTGAAGAGGATCGGCATGCGACTTACAGGAGATTCACGAGCACTTAGGTATCTCTGTTTTGGATGATTTCTCAATAATTTAACGCAAGCATTAAAAAAGCCTCGTGACAATTGGTGTATACAATTGTCGTAACATGCGGCGAATCTTGGATATATCCCTACGAGCCGGAAACAAAGCAACGATCAATTGTTTAGGTGTTATCAGATGAATCGAATCCAAGAAATGTTCGCGGACTACTTCTAAGAAATTAGTGCTTGCTTGTATCGTCATGTCGGGGTATGTCGCGGACATTTCCTCTTGGAGGATGGAATAACAGTTAACGTTGAATGAAATCAGGAAAAATAACGGACAACATCGCATTATGCTTCGTCAGTTCTCACGTAGCATGTCAAACAATTGATTATGTGAACGTATCATCCACTATTCGCACGATTTATCGCCTAAAGATTTCTTTTTGTTCCGAAATATCAATCAGCGAGTTTCTTCACCTTAAGAAGCTTCCGAAGTTTTGGTGATGCGGCACCTTTGGAGTAGAGAAATTGTTTTTAAGAATTGATTCGCGTATGCAAAAGATAAGATAGAAAAATCTCTTGAACGACACAAAATTTAAGTAAAAGTCGTCTTTTTTTAGTTGGCAAATTGAGGATTCCTCTTCTTAACTTAGGACTTCGATAACTTACATCGTACATTTTACAAGTTGTTAAAGCTTCTTTTATTTATTTAAATGAAATAAGATCAATTAAATCAAGAGTATAGAACTAATTCGGGACAATTGCTTTGCACAATACGAAGATTTACCCTACACAAGTCGGACTAATTTCGAGTTCGTACCGAAAGTTTAACGGGTACTCAGAATCAGGAGCAGTTCCTCATTTACCGGAACAAAACACTGGTAGAGCACGGGCTCCTTCACGATCTCTTAATTGATTAAACCTATGCCCGAGGAAGCCGAAACCATCTCGAACCGTTTAGTTTTAGTTGAAAATTATAAACTTTGTGAAGATGCACGCTCGACGACAACTTCACGCGACAAGTAATAATTGACGCAGATAATTTATTTCGCCATTCGATCATATCGAAGACGACGTAAAAGGCGATAATAGAGTATCAACAATAAAAAGTTTCAAGTGTAAATACCTGAATAGATATCCATCTTATTTTCGTGTTCGGAGTGGCTTTGGCTGTTATTCTATAACACCGGATCGTCACGCACGGTATTCAAGAAAGGTAAACGCACACTTCTTAATTTGCAACCGTCGAAAATCGCACATTTTTCTTTCAAACGCCGCACATACTCGCGCACGTCTTCGAAGCACACAATAAGAATCCCGTGTTCGCTGAAAATTTTCGAATTGGCTACCTACCCTACACGCATTCCATCTCGTCGGGAATAAAAACAATGCCTCGATTCTTAAAACAGTTATTAAAAAAAAAGGTCACAAAAGTCCGTATATTAAAAAACCCCGTGTTTAGGTTGGGATAAGGTAAATAAACAACCGAAAACGCACACAAACACACAATGGAACTTACTACAATACCCTTCTAAACTAGATGACAGAATTGAGAAGTAAGAACCTGTTTGAAACAACCACGAATTAAATAAAATTCGTCCAAGGAAACACACCGAATCTTCGTCAATTCGTTGGTGAAACGTTACCAGCTCTTCGTATTGTCGATCTTCGCGTGCGTTCAGTACGAAAATAAGGATTTTAACGCAAGCTGTTATAATGTTTTGGGTTACACGCGAGTAGCAATCGCAAGTTTACGTCCGTTTCGGTGATATTTCGTACAGAAACCGCTGGCGGAAATCGTACCGGACGGTTTAATATTAATGAAAATCCACTTACCTGGCGCCTTGTTTGCGATTTTATTGAAGCAAGTTGTAAAAACCTCGTATAAATGATGCATAGGCTCATCGTCGCTAGCAGCCATCTTGATTCACTACTGACATCAACGACACTGCCCGGCTACTCAAAACTTGTCAAAAGCGGGCGGTAAACTTAAATCCGTTAACCGTTATTTCGGATAGTGGAATTACGTTTTTCAGCTTGTGATTAAGGCTAATTTGCCACGATTAGGACGTAATAAAGCTCAGATGAGACGATAAATAACCTATTAACTGTAAAACGATAAAAGTTTAAAAAGACAAATTAAATTATATGTTTTACAATTATTCTAATACGACCATTATCCTTTTCTTCATTTTCATAATAAGGTATATTTACATACTGAAATGATAATATAATTACAACTAGAAGTATAATAAAAACGTATTATTAAAATGTAAATAATAATATTTACTTAAACTTTTATTGTAGGGCGCCATCTCTAGATGTAGCTAACACTCTGGATACCCTCACGCATCTTGGTTCCGAACATAGATCCATGCAATTGGATTAAACACAAACTTATTCGTATTTTAGATTGAAAAATAAGCTAAAACTATTGAATTTGATAAGCGTTTACATTTTATTTCCCGAAGTAAATGATAAAATTTATATAATAATCTATTTCGAATAATTCAACAGGTGGGACATCTATGGCACAGTGTTAACACTTATAAAAATAGAGAACTTCAGCGTTCGCTTAACCTCGAAACAAGCTTCGATGAAAGATGGCACCATTGAACAAGAGATAATTAAAAAAATACGCGGGAATCCTCAAATATGAATTTTGTAGACTCGTATTCCACATAAAACATGGAAGATGTTTACAATTTTTTCGGAAATTATGCAACTTTCACTTATGAAGAATTAAATATAATAATTTACATAGTCTTTATATTGTTCGAAATATATTAATATTACTATACAACACACTAATTCGACATTTTAAGCGCCTAAATCATATTGATCGTGAAAATAAATGTTTGCCACAAATTCGAAATCGGTATATCGGAACACTACGAAAATGCATATAGTCATTTCTTCAACTAGCCAAATAGGCCAAGATAAATTTTCGATTGCAATTAAAAATTATGTAAGTATGTGTTAAACGCTTTAGTTAAATCAAATATAAATGGAACTATATACAGTCTTAGTGCTATTTACAGGTAACCCTGTATGTTGCTGAATCCATGGGAGCCATTCATTAGGCTGAATCCATTAAGCACCCCTAATTTTTCTTCGGATGTATGAAAATAAATTATATATTAATAAAACGACAAAGTAGATATACCATACAGAATATTATATTAATATTTTCAATATGTTATTGGTCCACGAACTGCTTTTATTAGAAATCTTGCACGTTTTGGCATGCTACTAATTAATTTGCTGCATACATCGCTAGAAATTGAGATCCATTCGTTGAGGATTTGTTGGCGAAGGTGCTCTTTTGACCTAAACTTATGTTTTGCGATATTGTTCTTCAGAATATGCAATAAATTTTCTATTGGCGATAAGTCCCGAGACTATGCCGGCCAGTCCCACAGTCGCAATCCGTTTTGCGTGAATCACTGCATTGTCGCCCTTGCACGGTGACATTCTCATCTTCAAACAATCTTAATATGGACGGCTCCAGGACCTCCTGTAGATCTGATGCCGGCATGCATCCCCATATCATATGGTATCACCGCTATGTTTTACCGTTGGTACGACGCATTGCGAGATATATTCTTCTCCGGGTCTTCGCCTTACAAATTGGGCCGCCGGTCGTCCGAAAAGCTGCAATAAAAGAAGAAAATACAGCAACCACGATTAGATAAGACATTTATAAAATTACATTATGTAAATTACGTTTGGCGTAATAAACAAATATAAAGAAGATAAAAAAAGCATACCTCGATGTTAGATTTGTCAGAAAAGATTACACGCAACCATTCTTCCTGTGTCCAATGCGCGTACTTTTTGGCTCATTCTAAACGCTTTTTCCATGCGTTGGAGTTAAGCACAGCTTCTTTCACGCACTACGTCCATGTAAATTAGCTGCCTTCATTCGCCTTCTTACCGCACTTGGGGTTGAAGAAACCTCATGTCGCGTCCTCAGCTTGCTACTGAATTCTTTCGACCATTTTCGTCGGTCCTGTAAAGCCATTCGTTGTAAAAGGCGATCTGTTCTTGCCGTGGTTAGCCGTTTTCTTTCTGATTTAGGTCTATTTTTATAACCCTCGGTTTCTTTATAACGTTTAAGAGTGTTCTGGACCGGACATCGCGAACACCTAATTTTTTTTTTTTGATATTGCACTTTGCGCCAAGCCTTGCGTTCTAGGTATTACAATTTGGCCGCGTTCTACCATGGTCAGTTTGCGATTTTTAGGCATAATTGTAAACGTTATTGAATGGTCTCTTACTTTGTAAGATTTCCTAGATGTAATTTAGCGAAGTACTGGCGATTTATATGCGTTTTACTTCAATACGCTCTAAGAAACTAACAATATTTGCACTTGAATGAGTAACTATTTTATTGCTGTCATAAATCTCCATTTAGCCAACTGTTATAATCCCTTATGTATCCACCTGTTCATGGAATTACCCGAAATAAGCAAGAATTTTATAATACCGGGTTTTCTTTGGGCCTAATACATATTAATACTATAACCATATTTAGTTTCCGCATTTGTTTAAATTAGAATAAATTATATTTGACACTATAAAAAAAAACACTAAGTATATATTATATAACTTGTTAGTCTTATTGCAAAAATAAGAAACATCTTCAGAAACTATCGCTATGCAATTTTATAAAAAAAGCTGTAAATACAGGCAACTATTAATAACTAATAATGAAAAGAAATTATTTTAACTTCTTTTCATTATTGCTCGCTTAGATAACGTTATAAAACAAAATAAAATCAACCATTAAGTAACAGCGTCCAGGAGTTTCTTTATCTTCCATCGATATCTACCAGAAATTAATTTAACTTATTGAATGGAATTAAAATACAATCATCTAAAACCAACATTAACTATTCCCTTTAGACTAGCACTTTGCGTGTCATTACCTGATGAATAACAAAAGCCTTCTTTCTATATTCCAGTATTCTTTTGGTTCTTCGAATCAGTTTAAATATTTATATGTTTACGACTACACTAAAACGTGTTGAATAAACTGCATACATCGGTTCGAGTCTTGCAACAGCTAAAGATCCTTTGAAAACATGGCATCAAAATATATTACCAAAGATGAAAACAATACAATGCCTTGGTATTACGATATGACTTTGGAGGATACCAACTGGATTATTACAAGTTCATTTATGATATTTACAATGCAAACTGGTAAGTATTAAGCTAAATTGTAGACGAGTTCTTTCAATAAAGATGCGAGCTCCGATAATAGATACATAAGTAAGGCGTTTTGTATCATATTTTTGACAAAAAGAATTATAGGATTTGGTATGCTAGAATCTGGTTGCGTCTCGATTAAAAATGAAGTTAACATCATGATGAAAAACGTCGTCGATATTGTTTTGGGAGGTAATATTTCATGCATTTACGAAGATGTTAAACCGGGAAAAGCTAAAATGTTATTTTAATAAGGACTGACTTATTGGATCTTTGGCTACGCATTCCAATTTGGACGCGGACCTCTTAAAAATGGTTTTATGGCTTTTGGGGATTTCTGCATTGATCCTTCAGTCGACGATCCCTTGAAAGGTGCCGTATATTCAGCTTTTATATTCCAGTTATCTTTTGCTACGACTTCTACCACGATAGTTAGCGGGGCTATGGCTGAAAGGTAAGATAAATTTCTGGTTTCGATTGTTCGTTAAGCATGGAAGAAATGATTTGAACATTATTTCCAGATGCAATTTCAAAGCGTACTGCATCTTTAGTCTCTTCAACACAATTATTTATTGTGTACCCGCTGGTTGGGTGTGGGCTCAAGATGGATTTCTTCGGAAATTAGGAGCCGTGGATATTGCAGGCTCGGGCCCGGTTCATCTAATCGGTTTAGTATTGAAACATATTTAAAGCAAGGCCTGTTGTGATGGAAATTACATTTTGGGTTCTCCGCAGGTGGCAGTGCCGCGTTTGCTGCAGCTATCATGCTCGGTCCTAGACTGGGGCGATACGATAATGGAAGAGAACCGTTACCTTTGGGCTGTCCGGTGAATGCTGTAATGGGTTTATTTGTGTTATGGTGGGGATGGTTAGCTTTTAATTCTGGAAGTACTTATGGCGTAAGTCTTACTTACATTTAAAATATGTTGCATTAAAATGTTAAATTGATAGTTAAGCGGAGAAAAATGGCAATATGCTGCTAGGGCTGCTGTTATGACAATGATGTCTTCATTTGGCGGAGGATCCATTAGTATTCTTTACTCCTTGTTGAAAAATCGTACCAAAATAGACGTAATGGATATCATAAACGGTATTTTAGGGTCTCTAGTGTCAATTACAGCAGGTTGTTTCTTGTACAAAGGTATTTCAACCTATTTTAATGCGAAATATAGCCAAATATTTATATGAAAATCGAAATAAAAATTGCAGCTTGGGAAGCTTTAGTAATTGGAACAATTGGTGCATTATTAGTTTGTACAGCGATGCCTACAATTGATATGGTACGTAAGCCTTGAAAATGAATATGTAGGCAATTAGAATGATCCAATTTTAGCTTGGTATTGATGATCCTGTAGGGGCAAGCGCTGTACATGGAATTGGCGGAATTTGGGGTAGGCCGAGAAAATTTTCGATCATGATGAACAATCGAATATTAAATTTTGTTATTTTCAAGGAGTTTTAGCTGTTGGGATCTTTGCTGATAATCCAGAACCTTTGGATACAACCCAAGGACGCAAGGGATTAGCGAAAGGTTAAGTACATATGGACAGGAACATATTTTGATTGATTTTCCGAGAAAGAAGAAGGAAACTATCGATGTAATGAATCTGTTAAAAAATTTCAGGTGGTGGTTGGTACCTGTTGGGCGCCCAGGCTCTATGTTGCGTGTGCCTGATTACTTGGGGCATATTGTCTTGCATGATCCTGTTATGGTTGATAAATAAGGTAATTGTCATTCGTATGGCTGTTCACGTGGAACTACTTGGAGCAGACCTGATCGAACACCGTGTACGACATGGTCAAGTAAGTCTTCTCGAATACTTTGACTGCTAAATTTGAAGCTATTATCACGAATTTACTTTCAGGTTGGAATATCGAGGGCTATCTCGGCTTTTCGCCCATGTATAGATACCAGCATGGTAGAAGACCTGATAAATGTAGGTTTAAATCCAGCGCACAGCTTCAACATAAACATAATGAAGAATATACAACGTAAGAGGAAATACAGGCTTTCGAAGATCTTAATGGACATGACCAGACATCGTAATTTTGGCATTAACCGGCCTTGGAAGCTATTTCCATCCAATGGAAAGAAGATCAAAAGGAAGTATAAGAAGGAGAAGCCTTCTAAGCAAAAGAATAGGTTTGTATTTCATGTGAATCTACCGAAAACTATTGAGGACGAGAAGATTAACACTAATCCGTTACCGTGGATTAAATGAGATGTCAATTTGATTTAAATTTTATTGTTGAACCTTGATTGAATTTATTGTATAGTTAGAATATCGAAGGCACATTGCGTTTATATTAGTGATAATAAATATAAACTTAATAAAATAATACTAAGAAATTAGTCATAAATAAAACAGAAATTACTTAAATGTTTTTTTTTATATACTTACAAAGTCTAATCTGCAATCAAGTGAAGCAACATACACAGAGGACATTGTTTTTACTTAGGATGATTGCGTTTTGAACTTAAGAAATAATATTTATGTAATATGTACTTGCAGACTTTGAACGAAATACAAGAAAAATAATGAAGGTACAAATTTCTGGGAACTTTCTCCCTTAAGTACACACATCTAACAATAAGTGTGAATTTTACATTCGTCAATATTACCTTTCTGCGTATTTGTCCATACGAATAATTTTGATGTTCACGCAACTGGATTCTCTTGCAAATATTGAGATATATGAAACTTCCCTGTTCTTCCGTTGAAGGGACCTAACCAGTAAATGATATTCTCCTTTTACGGCAATATCTTACATTCGTTATCGAATGGTGAGATCAGTAAATAAACCGCTTAATATCAGGAAAAAATGGTACAATATTAATAGTGACGAATACGCCCGTTGGCAATGGGAACTGACTTACTTTTGAATATGTTTATTTTAATGTGGAAACAATAAATGTGTCTGTGCATTTTTAACAAGAACGTCATCTTCGACAATTAATTATTTCAAATGGAAGGTCTTTTCTTAAGAATAACAGGAATGTAATTTTAAACAAAACAACAAGGTCTTGCCACAAAAATGTAGGTTTCGCTTAATTTTGAAACTTGAACGATGCAGATACATTCGAAACACAATATCGTTAAATGTCCGGCGAGGCTTTTTCATTAATTCACCCAACACACTTACCCTTGCAACAGTTGCGACTGTATATCGTCAATTGCTTGATGAATCTTGGCTTTCAGTTAATCTAAAGTTTGTGGATTGTGGGCATAGATTTGTGCTTTGAGGGGGTCTCATAGAAAATAATCTATCTAACTAACAAATCGTCATCGGAAGATCAAACTGATTCAGTAAATCGAGCTGTATGGCACGTACTACTGTCTTGCTGGCCACAGCAATTTGAGTTAGCTCTATAGCAACCACATAACGCTGCTATGCCATACACCACACCACTTAGTAAATTTTCCAGGTTGCAATAGCCTCTCATGCAACACTTTTGAGTTGTTCTCGACGCAATCTCATCTAAGAATATGCCTTTTTTATCGAAATCACGAAGTTCTTTCGGGTCCAGTGAGCAAATTTCCGACACAGGAGGTAGGAGGGTCCAATCCGTTGTTCAGTAGGAATGGGCTAAATACTAACACGTGTAGCAGCTTTCCTTTATAGAGACTTATATCTTGTGCAACCCTGGTAAGAATTGTATTTGGGAAAAGGCTTTCGTAAAATCAACAATCCAATTAAAATCTTTACTTTTTAATACGTACATTGTATAATTACATTAAAATACAATAAATACATAATACGCTACGGAGTAAATAAAACTTTATATATTACATTACGATAAATTATTATTGACGTTCGAAACTAACGTATCCTAAGCCTTGTTACTAAAAGTCAGGGGGTGGCGGTTGAGGCGGTTCCATGTACTTTCTTCGGTATTTATCTCTTTCGTAAAGAGACATAATCTCCTCTTGTTTCTCCACGTCGGTATTCCTTTGTCTACGTCTGGTCAGCCTCGGCGTCAGATCATCATCATCGGAAACGGGTCCGATCTCTTCCTCCGTTTGTGCTTTTTTGGTGCATATGCAGAAGCAACAAATCAGTAAGAAAACGACAGCCCCGCCAAATAAGCCAGCAACGAGCGTTTCAAATTTGCGAACGTCCATTTTCTTGGAAAGAAAACGTAATTGTATTAACTTAATGTTGATATTTATTAAGAAATATATGGAGGCAAAAAAACAATAAAAGTTAATAGGTAAAGATTAATATGCTATCACTAGTGATCATTAGCAGATAACGGAGGCTAAGTTCGTAGATCCTCGAAATAAGAAAAATAAACACCTAAATTAGAATCCGATCGTCAACCATTCTCGAAATATTAACGAGTCAGTTTTTTTTAATGCTTGTTAAAGAGGAAAATCAGCAAAAAGAGACACCAGAAAGTTTTCCGGATGGTCAAATAAAAATGGCAGCCGGGTATATCTTAGAAACTAGTAACTACATAATTTTTAGGTAAAATCGTTTTTAGTAGGTGTGGCCAAAAGAAAATACTGGAAATAATTTTGAAATTTGTTCAGTAGAATATTAAAAATTTGAGATGTCAGTGAAAGCGGGAAATAATGAAAAAATTAAATTTGTTATGGTTATGACCGAGTCGTTTTTGCTAATTATCTGCTTTTAACCATAACTAAATTAATAAAAATAAAAAAAATATAGTCAATTTCAAAGATAATTATTTATTTGGTGTCTTATAAGTAAACCAAATCTCATTTTTTAACCATCTTAACTTGGAACGAACAATAAAAACGTGATAAGTGTAGTAACTGCCTTGACATATGACATATGTCACAAATAAATTTTTGTTTAGAATTCCCAATTTTTTTTTTTAGAATTAAAGAAAACAGATTTACCAAATATTTTTGGGACTCTGTATGCTCCTTATTTTAAATTTATAACCGCACTAATAACAATAACTAATGGCCCGCCCAACGAAGAAATTTGATACGTAATTCTTACAACAGGATGTGACAAATCTTCTGCTGATCCTGATATGGATACTATTATTACAAATAAATGATTATCTATGCTCTTTAAGAATATTTTTGATAGTAGTCCGACACAAGCCTGGGTTTCTTGCTATTGCCCCAGTACTTATATGGTGATTAATCACTTTTATTATTGAAAGTTTACTTTTTCAGAATCCGCTTACTTACTAGGCTAATCAAGTTCTTATTGTTTGTTTCAAGGCTGGATAGTTCAGTGATAAGACGGTCTGCGCTTGATGGTTAGAGTTAAGGGTTGCGTGTTCCCGATAGGATCACAGTTATTTTCTTAGTGAGTCCGGTAGATTCCCGAGCACCAGAAAGGCTCCTGATAAGCGTTACACCGCGTTAGGACGTGAACAAGGAAAATCAATCTTTTGCCAAAGTATACACAGTAATTCAAAGATTAGAAAATAATGTTTGGGGCAAAGGTATAATTGTTGCCTCTTTATTCACTTACTACTAAAGGAATGCAAGCGGGATCCTCCAAGAATGTCTCACACGTAAGACAGGATTTAGAACCAACCATCGGCTGATATTGGTGACTTGGACATTTGACACAGGTTGGTGGCTCTCCTGTGCTGTAGGTGTTCTTTGGGCAAGCACCTGTGGACGTAAGAATTTATCGATAAAACTTGAAAATGGCGAACTTCGCTGTATCCTACCGCAAACATGAGTTTGATCGATGAGGCCGAACCCTGGATAGCATCCCAGTTGTAGTTTTGGCGCGTGAGTTGCTTCGGATCTGTTATTTCTATCGACAGGAGGCGTTGGGGTTAAATCGAACTTCTTATCGCCCATACTATAAAATACTGAAAGTTATGTTAGTCATCGTGGTATGTTTCACTTGCTTATTGAACTATTCGAACTCACCGGGTAGTCCTTCGAAGATTTCCACGTTTTTTATGAGGATAGATATGAGCTTCGCGTAGATCTTCTGCTGACAGGATATTTTGCAAATTGATGCGTCTAAGGTTGGTAAAATTACGCTGATTGGTTCTACGACTATCAGCATGTCGACGGAAACATAATCCGTTACCTACAGAGATCGCTTTCTTAACAATTCTGTCGGTAATTGGGAGTGAACAACCTTACCTTCGTAATGCAACGGTTAGTGACATTCACGAAACAAACCGAGTTTGTTTCGCCGCACAACATATTCTCGAATTTCATAGGAAAACTACCGTACATCAGTTGGATGTACTCATTAGTGCATCTTCCGGGGAAATTGTAGAGAATATTAGCTGCGATTGTGTAGGTAGCTAAAGCGACCACCGTCAGCTGATGAGGGTATTGGCGGGCGCCATTTTGGCAAGTATAATTACCACCATCTTGTGGAATTATGTTCTCGATGATTAAGTTACCTTTCTCTTGTTTCTTCCCCTCTGAAAAGGGAGAAATGTATCATAGTATTGCAAAAATAATACAATATTGTTTTATACCAGTCAATGGTTGTCCGTCGGTATATTTCCACACGAAATTGGATACCTCTTGAGTATTGTTGTTGTTTGTTCCTCCAATACAAGGAATTTGAATCCTAGTGCCGGGTAAAGCATAAATATGATAATCTACAAAACCAGGAGCAAGATATTCATCAATTTATAAAACGGTTAAAAAGGGTGGACAATTATTTGCGTGGTCAAAATAATAGGTCTTTTACCTGTATCTTCTAAATCAATATCGTTGAGAAAAAATTCGTTGAAACCCGATGCGTTCGCACTTCTTGGTATGTTTTCCTTTCGAAGCAAATCCCAGCGTAGAGATCTTTTCCTTCTGCGATGTTTCCCTTGCTTTTCCGGCGGTTCTTGTTTCCCTTGCTTTTCCGGCGGATCTTGTTTCCCCTGCTTTTCCGCCGGTTCTTGTTTCCCTTGCTTTTCCGGCGGTTCTTGTTTCCCTTGCTTTTCCGGCGGTTCTTGTTTCCCTTGCTTTTCCGGAGATTCTTGTTTCCCTTGCTTTTTCGAATCCCCTCCCTTTTCATGTTTCTCGTGCTTCCCTTGCTTCTCCAATTTTTCTCCCTTTCCCTGTTTTTCATGCTTATCTTTTTTTCCCTCCCCTTCTTGTGTGTTCTGCTTCTTTTCCTGTTGGGTATTCGGAGATTCGCTAATAACCACGCCGGGTTTTGCTTGTAAAAGCTTCGGGCAAAGATATTTATCCAGTATCTGATGAAAGTCTTTCTCCTTAGATTTCATGCGGAGATCTTGCACCAAACTATCAATTGAGCACATACAACTCTTGTTTACGTTAAATTCGGCGATATCACATTCTGGATTTATCACCAAAGGTGTGATTTGCATCTTGAAGACTGGCGTGGTGAATTTTGTGGTCACATTAACGATGGTAGTGTTTTCCGCAGGCGTCGTAGTGTTTGCTTGAACGGTTGTTACATTTGTTTCTGGTAGACTGATTGCTTGAGTTATTGTTGCGTTTGTTTCAAGGCGAGGGGTTGCTTGCGTGGTTGTTACATTTGCTTCGAGGTGGGTAGTTAAATTACCAAATTCAATTGTGGTAGTTTTGTTAATTTGTTCTACAACTTTTGTAATTTCTTTCGTGGTTGCATTTGTATGCACGGCTGTTGTGTTTATTTTCGTTATTGTATTTATTTTCTCCGTTGTAGTTTTACTTTTAGGAATCGTCGTTTCTTTAATTGTTTTATTTCCAATGGTAGCTTCTTCAGTTTCTGCAGTACCGGTAGCGGGTGAGGTCTCTGTCGATGGAGGAAATTCAGTAACCGTAAGAAAGTCCGCCAACTTCATCGATTTGAAACGATCGGGGTTCAAAGTTGTATCGAATTCTTCATCATCGACTATAATCGCTGTAGTTGTCGGCGTTGTCGTATAGTACTCCTGGAAACTCTTAGGGGTTGCCGTCGAATTCGGAAAATAAGTTGGTAAATTTATCGTGATGGGAATTATTGTGGTCTTATAGGTGGTGGTCATATTTTCGTGCTCTGTATGCGCCTTTGTGGCTTCTTCTACTTCCTCCTCTTCCTCCTCTTCCTCTTCTTCTTCCTCAGTTTGTCCAGCGTAGTTTTCACTTTTTGCTGTGGTATGTTCTAATACTTCCGTTGAATAATTGGAACCTTTAACAAACTCTTCTGCGACATGTCCCACATGTCCTTTAGTTGTTGCTTTCATGGGTGTTACAAACGTAAATTTTGTCTCCTCTTCTTCAGTAGACAACATTTCGATAGTTGTCCGATTAGCATGTGCTTCAAGTGTCGAATACTCTTTTTCCATTTCACTTGTACGTTCTACAGCCGTATGTTTTACAGTTATGTGCTCTATAGTTGTATTCTTCAGAGTAGTATGTTCTACTTTTGTATGCTCAGTTTCCACTTCAGCTGTAGGTAAGACATGTTCCCCGGCCGTATGTCTTTCAGTCGTGTGAGCAAAATATTCTACCTCGGTGTGCTTTGGTGACTTTACGATCTCTTCTTCAGTAAATTCTTCCGTGTATATTCGAGATGGAGTAGCTTCAGTTGTTTCTTGTGTTTGGTGCGTGGTTTCTTCAGTTTGAACCAATTGTTTTGTGCTACTTTCCACTGGTATAATTCCCTCTTCAGTAAATTCTTCCGTATAAGGTGCTGTTGCTGTACCTGCGGTTATTAGCTCAATGGAGACTATGGGTATTCCTTCGGTGGAAGCGGTAGAAACCAGTTCTGTGTATTCTGTAAATTCATAAGCTGTAGATTTTAAAGTTGTAGATTCTGAGGCTGTAGATTCTGAAGCTGTAGATTCTTCAATCGTATACTTCTCAATGCTTTCAGTTGTGTATATTTCCGTGTAAAATTCTGTTTCGGTGGGTGGCGTCACGTGCTCAATAGGCGCTATGGACTCTTCTTCAGTGGTTGTACTTTCTGCGACCGTCGTTGCTTTGGAAGTTTCCACGCGTTCAGTTTCTGTCTCCTCAAAAGTAGCCAATTCGGTATATTCTTTGTTCTCCCCAGTGGAGAATACTGTTATTCCTGAAGGTGGTACAGTATGCTGTGTTGTTTCAAATTCTGTATATTCTGTAGCTTTAACTTCCTCTACAGTACTTCCAATAAGCTCTGGTCGTACTTCAATGGTTTGAGTGCTCTGCTGAGGGGAAGTAAATATTGACTGCGAACTTTGTGTTCCAATCTTCTCAACCCCTTCGATTGCATAAATTTTCGAATAAGCTTCTGTTCCTGTCGTAGGGGAAACGTATGCAATGGGCGCCACGGATGCTTCTTCGCTGGCCGTACTCATTGTGCCCTCCGTTGCTTTGGAAGCTTCCGCATATTCAGTTTCTGCTTGTTCAAATGTAGCTAGTTCGGTGTATTCTTTGGTTTCTTCAGTGGATAACGTTGTTATTATTGTAGATGTTGATACAGTATGTTCCGTTGTTTCGGATTCTGTATGTTCCACGGTTTCAGGTTCAATAGGCGCTATTGACTCTTCTTTAATAATTGTACTTCCAACAGAATTCGTTGCTTGTTCACTTTCTGCGCTTTCGGATGTAACCAACAGAGTATGTTCTTCAATCCCTGCTGGAGAAATGCTTAGTACTGTAGGAACAATAGGCTCAGTTTGTTCCGTCGGTACAATTGTTGTATGTTCTGTAAGCTCTGTAACCTCAATATGCTCTGGTTGTACTTCTGAGGTTTCAGTGGTATGTTCAGGAGAAGTAAATATTGACTGTTCAGTTTGGGTTGCATTCTTCCATGCACCTTCAATTGTATATATTTCTGTATAAAGCCCCGTTTCTGTAGTTGGGGACACGCGTTCAATAGGTGCCACGGATTCTTCACCAGTAATTGTACTTCCCGGAATATTCGTTGTTTTGAAGGATGTTGCTGTTTGTTCTGTTTTTGCGCTTTCGGATGTAATCAACGAAGTTTGTTCTTCAGCCGCTCCAGTAAAAATTCTTGATACTGCAGGAATTGTAAAGCCAGTTTGTTCCATTGATACAACTGTTGTATGTTCTGTAAGCTCTGTAAGCTCAATATGCTCTGGTTGTACTTCTGAGGTTTCAGTTACATGTTCAGGAGAAGTAAATATTGACTGTTCCGTTTGAGTTATATTCTTCCATGCACCTTCAATTGTATGTATTTCTGTATAAAGCCCCGTTTCTGTAGCTGGGGAAACGCGTTCAATAGGTGCCACAGACTCTTCACCAGTAATTGTACTTCCCGGAATATTCGTTGTTTTGAAGGATGTTGCTGTTTGTTCTGTTTTTGCGCTTTCGGATGTAATCAACGAAGTTTGTTCTTCAGCCGCTCCAGTAAAAATTCTTGATACTGCAGGAATTGTAAAGCCAGTTTGTTCCATTGATACAACTGTTGTATGTTCTGTAAGCTCTGTAAGCTCAATATGCTCTGGTTGTACTTCTGAGGTTTCAGCGGTATGTTCAGGAGAAGTAAATATTGACTGTTCCGTTTGAGTTATATTCTTCCATGCACCTTCAATTGTATGTATTTCTGTATAAAGCCCCGTTTCTGTAGCTGGGGAAACGCGTTCAATAGGTGCCACAGACTCTTCACCGGTAATTGTACTTCCCGGAATATTCGTTGTTTTGAAGGATGTTGCTGTTTGTTCTGTTTTCGGGCTTTCGGATGTAACCGACAGAGTATGTTCTTCAGTCATTACAGTGGATACTATTGATACTGCAGGAATTGTATTCTCGGTTTGTTCCGTTGATATAATTTTTGAATGCTCTGCAAACTCCGTGCTTTCAGTACGCTCCGGTTGAACTTCTGAGGTTTGAGGACTACGTTCAGACGAAGTAAATGTGGAACGTTCAGTTTGAGTTGCATTCTTCCATACACCTTCAATTGTATACATTTCTGTATAAAGCTCTGTTCCTGTAGCTGGGAAAACGTGTTCAATAGGTGCCATGGACTCCTCTTCAGTAATTGTACTCGCTACGATATTCGTAAAGGACGTTGGATATTCAATTTTTGTGCTTTCAGATGTAATCAAGCGAGTATGTTCCTCAACCTCCGCCGTAGAAATTGTCGATACTGTGGGAAATGTAGACCCAGTTTGCTTCATTGATGTAATTTCTGTATTCTGTGCAAATTCTGCAGCGCTAGTTTCCTGCACTGTACTTTCAATATGCTCTACCTCCATTGTTGGAATGGTATGTTCTGGCAGTGTTAATGGAGATTGTTCGGGCTGCGTTGTATATTTCTCAACGCCTTCCATCGTGTATATTTTTGCTTGTACAGATGAAGCCACATATACAGTAGGCGACGTAGATTCCTCTCCGATAATTGTAAATTCTTTACTTTCCATCGATTTTGAAGTTTGTACGTGTTCACTTTCTGAATGTTCGGAAGCGGTTAGTTCTATGTGTTCAGTATATTCACGAGCTGTTTGTTCCGCAGTTTCTGCAGCGGTCAATTTTGTAAATTCAGACGACGCAAGTTCTTTATATCCGCCAACTTCCGTAGTGACAGCCTCCTGCATTGTACTTCTTACGCTTTCTGTATACCCACCAATAGTTTGGCTACTCTGCGCAATTGGAGGAAGTTTTGTATATCCTTCGCTGGTCTGAATACCTTCCATCATATATTCTTCAGTAATTACTTCAGTCTTTAGAGGCGATGCTGTATGTTCAACAGCAGCAATAGACTCCTCTGTGGTGAATTGCGGAGCAGCTATGGTTTCCGTTGCGTTAGATGCAATAAATTCTGCAGTTAGATTCGATACTTGCGGCGATGTAAACACAGAATGTTCCGTTGATACGAAAGTATGTTCTGCAACCTCCGTTGCCGTACCCGTTCGTATCGTAGTTTCAGTAATTTGGATTTCAGGTTTCGTATATTCCATTAGTATCGATCCAGTGTATTCAGTCTGTGTTGGATATCCTTCAGCAGCTTGGATTGTATGTTCGCTAGATGCTAATTTTGTATACTCTGCTGGATATTTTTCAAATGTATACTTTGAACTTTCTTGAACAGTTTGCTTCGTTTGTTCCGCAGATATCCTCGACGGTGTGTGTTCCTCGGTAGCTATCTGTAAGTATGTCGTTGACGTACCTGCAACTGACTGTTCCGAAACTGAAACTTCCTTAGTTTCAAGTTCTGTATATTTTGATTCTGCAATAACTCTTGTATTTTCTGATATATAACCTATTGCTTCCTCCGCAGAGGTGCTTGCGAGTTCTTTCATAATTTCGGAACTTGTTAAAAGAATCTGTTCCGTTGTATGTTGAGACACTTCCGATGTTACAAGTTCTTCCGTGTGTTTCCCAGCGGTTATTTCGGCGGCTTCCGTTTCTTCTATATGCTCTTCAACTGATGAAAGCTCTGTATACATTCCAGATGTATGTTCAGAAGGTGACAAACTCATAAATGGTGTAGATTCTTCAGCCGTTTGCTTTGTATAACCTTGTATTGTTTCTGCAGTATGTTCGGGAATCTCTAATGTATGCGCTTCAGTTGTTTGTTCGGTGGTTACACCATGCTCCGTGCTTACTCCAGTCGCTGACATGGTTTGTGTCACCGACGGAAATTGCTTAGACATATGTTCTGTAGGTGCTGATCCGGTGATCGTTGTAAGTTCTGTTTCTCGTGTACTTTTCATTTTTCCTTGTAGCGCAATAAATCCGCCTTTAGCATGTTCTATATGCTCCGAGCTTGATACAAACAACTCGCTGACGGTTCCGCTTTCTTTCAAGAATGCTTGTTCCGTTTCGGCCACAGAGCTTCCAACCATTCCTGTTCTTTCATATTCGGCGGTTTCATTTGCGATCGTCTCCGCGTGACTAACTGAGCTTGCGTAGATCTCAGTTGCAGGTTCTGTTGTTGCTGGTACTAAAGTGCTTATCTTTGTTCCTTTGGTATGTTCTGTTCCTTCCTTTGTGCTTGCTACTCCAGATGGTTTTGAGTACAATACACTTTCTGTCTTAGCACTCGTAGGTAATGTATAATTTAATTCCTGAATGGTACTAGTTTCAATTTCCTGCTTAACTTCTTCTTCCAATTGTTCAGCTAACACTTTTGATAAACGTGTCACTTGGTTTCTTTCAATATTTTCTAAAGATTCAGTCGTCGTTTCTACATATGATGAAGGGGACATAAATTGCGGACTTGCGGAATAATTTATAAATTTACTTATTTCGGATGTCTGCTGTTCATTGGTTAAAATGTGTTCGCTAATTGTTATAGTCTGCTGAGATCCTGTAATTGTGCCGATATGTTCAGCTTCAGTTTTTTCAGTAACTTCACTTCTAGGATAAACAGACGCTGTTGTCTCTGCAACAGAGATACTACTTGCTGTGTGTTCAACGTTCGTTTTTTCGGATTGTTCTTTAGTTCCTGTGCCAGTTTGCTCCAATTGTATTCCTTCGGTATGTTTTTCGATATATTCTGTGCTAACATATGCGGAAGATAACATTTCTGTTTCGATAGTAGCATTAGCAGATGAACTTGCAGTTTCTTGGGCAATCGATTCTTTAGATTCTTTAGTACTAGTAGCGATTTCTATATTTTCAGTTTCAGTACTTTCAGTTTTAGCGGTTTCCGAGTATATTTGGGTACTTGCAGCAATTACTGTACTACCAACTTCGGTTCGTCTAGATTCTATTTCCTCGGAGAATCCTTCAGAACTGATGATAGTTGCAACAGTTCCGATTTTAGTATGTTCAGATTTCGTTACTGCAGCATGTTCTTCGGTACTTACACCAACTGTTATACTTCCAGCTTCACTTGCCACAGATTTCTCTTCTTCGGCGAATTCTTCGGTATTTATATTCGAAATCATAGTTTTCAATTCCATTTCCTCAGATTTTGTCGCTTCAGTACTTATAACAGCTTTCATGCTTCCAGTTTCAGTTTCGATTTGCTTAGATACTACTTCTTCTGTAAATTCTCCAGCACCTTTCGAACTACCTATACCTTCAGTTACTTCAGATTTATTTTCCTTGGAAAGCTCTTCGATACTGATGGAAGTACCCATACTTTCCGTTTCAAATTCGCCAGGCTTGCTTTCTTCGGTAGATCCTTCGACACTTACAGAAATGCTGGTACTTCCCGTTTGAGTTTGTTTGGATGTCAGTTCTTCAGTAAATTCTTCGGTACTTATAGAAGCACCCGTTCTTGTGGATCTAGTTTTCTCTATTGTGACACCCTCGGTGAATCCTTCGGTAGCAATAGGAACGCCCATACTCCCGGTTTCAGTTCCCTCAAGTTTGGTTTCTTCACGTAATTCTTCGCTACTTATGCTTTCAGCTTCGGTTTGTTCGAATGTTGTTCCTTTAGCAAATTCTTTAGTACTCTTAAAAACACCGGTTTCAGTTATTTCAGATTCGGTTTCCTCGAGCTCTTCGGTACTTACAGAAGCTCCGATACTTGCAAAAATATTAGAACTTCCTATTTCAGTCTGTTCAGATCTCGTTCCTTCAGCAAGCTCTTCAGTGCTCGTAGAACTACTTGCACTTACAGATTTAGTTATCTCTGACGTAGCGCCTTCGACACTCGCAGACATACCTATGCTTTCGGTTTCGATTGGTCCAGATGCTGTTTCTTCTGCAAACTCTTTGGTACTTCTAAAAACACCTGTAGTTTCGCTTTTTGTTACTTTAAATTTGGTTTCCGCGGAGGATTCTTCAGTGCTTATCGAAGTACTCATACTTCCCGTTCCAGTTCCGCCGGATCTGGTTTCCTCAGTGAATTCTGCGGCACTTGCAGAGACGCTGGTACTTTCAGTTCGCTCAGATTTTGTTTCTCCGGTAAGCTCCTCAGTACTCACATGAGTACCTGTACCTCCATATTCAGTCTTCTTTAATGTAATGCTAGCAGAGACACCCACACCTTCGGTTTCGGTTGATTCAGATGCCGTTTCTTCTGCAAATTCTTCAGTACTCTTAGAAATACCCATACTTTCGGCTTCAGCTACTTCAAGTTTGGTTCCCTTTGAAAATTCTTCGGTAGATTTAGTTTCTTCCGTAAATCCTTCAGTATTCGTAGGTTCACTGGTTCCTCTTATTCTTGTATATTTAGATGTTGTTTCTTCGGTGAATTCTTCACTACTCAGAGCAGTAGTTACGCTTCCGAGTCGAGATATTTCTGACTCGATGCTTTCGGTGAGTTCTTCGGTACTAGTGGAAATACTTATGATTTTAGGCACATAACTGAATTCTTCGGTACTTCTAGAGGTGCCAATACTACCAGTTCCACTTCTTTCAGATTTGGTTTCTTCAGTACTTACAGAAGACATTGCGCTTTCAACACCAGTGGTTAGCGAGACACCAATACTTTCGATTTTTGTTTTTTCAGTAAATTCCTCAGTTGCTATCCCGGTAGTAGTCCCGGTTTTAGTTTCTCCAGTAAGTTCTTCTATACTAACAGAAATAGCCATACTACCGGTTTCAGTTTTCCCTGGTTTCGTTTGTTGATTGGATACTTCCGTACCTTCAGTTACCCCAGAACTGATTTCTTCAGTGAGTTCCTCCGTACTTATGGCAACCTCTGTGTTTTCCGTCCCAGCTACTCCAGGCATCGTTTCTTCAATACTTAGTGAAACACTCGCAGCTTTCGATTCAGTTCTCTCAGATTTGGTTTCTTCGATTTGTTCTTCGGTACTGGTAATTCCTGTTTCGGTTTCTACAGGACTGATTTCCGCAGTGGATTTTTCAGTACTTCCAGAAGCTTTCATACTTTCTATTGTACTTATCCCAGGTTCTGTTTCCTCGGTAGATACTTCAAAACTCGTAGAAATACCTATACTTCCGGATCCAGTTCTCGCTGACTCGGTTTCTTCGATTAATTCTTCAGTGTGTTCTTTGGTAGAAAGTGAAATACTGATGCTTTCTGCTTTAGTCATTTTAAACCGGCTTTTTTCTGTAAGTTCCTCGGTGCTTACTGAAGCTGTTTCTTCAATGAGTTCTTCAGTACTTATGGCAACCACTGGGCTTTCCGTTCCGGCTACCTCAGGTCTCGTTTCTTCAATATTCGAAGAAACATTCACACCTTTTGATCCAGTTGTCTCAAATTTGGTTTCTTCGGTGTATTCTTCGGTACCAGTAGTTCCTGTTTCAGTTTCTTCAGGACTGATTTCCACAGTGGATTTTTCGGTAGTTTCAGAAACTATTATACTTTCCATTGTACCTGTTTCAGGTCCTGTTTCCTCGGTAGATACTTCAATACTCGTAGAAATGCCTATACTTCCGGCTCCAGTTCTCGTTGGCTCGGTTCCTTCGGTTAATTCTTCGGTATGTTCTTTGGTAGTAAGTGAAATACTCATACTTTTTGCTTCAGTCGTTTTAGACCTACTTTCTTCCGGAAGTTCCTCGGTGCTTACTGAAGATAGTACATTTTTAGTTTCAGTAACTTCAAACGTTATTTCTTCAGTGACTTCGGTTCCATTGAGCAGTTCTTCGGTGCTAGTGGAAGTACCCATTCCTCCAGTTGTAGTTCTTTCAGATTTAACTGTTTTGGTGAGTTCTTCAGTATTCACAGATGCTTCTATGCTTCTGGATTCGGTTCGTTCAGATTCGGTTACTTCGATGCGTTCTTCGGTACTTCTAGGGGTGCCAATACTAGGTGATTTGATTTCTTCACTGGTTTCTTCAGTATTTACAGAAGACATTATAGTTTCAGCTCTAGTCGTTAGAGAAACGCCCATGCTTTCGATTTCACTTTTTTCAAATTTAGTTTCTTCAGTAAATTCTATGGTTGCTGTTCCGATCGTAGCCGGGGTTCCAGTTTTTGCGGTAAGTTCTTCAGTGGTAACAGAAATAGCCATACCTTCGGTTTCAGTTCTCCCGGGTTTCGTTTGTTCACTGGATTCTTCGGTACTAGTTAAAGTACCTATACTTCCAATTCTAGTTACTTCAGCACTGATTTCTTCAGTATGTTCTTCAGTACTGATAGCAACTTCTGGGCTTTCCGTTCCAGCTACTCCAGGCTTCGTTTCTTCAATACTCAGAGAAGCACCCCCACTTTGTGATCCAATTCTCTCGGATTTGGTTTCTTCGGTAAGTTCCTCGGTACTAGTAGTTCCTGTTTCAGTTTTTTCAGGGCTGGTTTCCGCAATGTGTTTTTCGGTAGTTCCAGAAACCATTATACTTCCTATTGTACTTATCTCAGGTTCCGTTTCCTCGGTAGATACTTTCATACTCGTAGAAATACTCACGCTTCCGGATCCAGTTCTTTCAGGTTCGGTTTCTTTGGTTAGCTCTTCGACATGTTCTTTGGTAGTAAATGAAATACTGATGCTTTCCGTTTCAGTCCTTTCAGATCTGGTTTCTTCCGGAAGTTTCTCGGTGCTTACTGAAGCTAATACACTTCTAGTTTCAGTAACCTCAAGCTTCATTTCTTCGGTGATTTCGGTTCCTTTGATCGGTTCTTCGGTGCCAGTAGAAATTCCCATTCCTCCAGTAATAGTTCTTTCAGATTTAACTGTTTCGGTGAATTCTTGAGTACTCACAGATGCCTCCATGCTTCCGGTTTCTGTTCGTCCAGTTGCTTCGGTGTGTACTTCGGTACTTTTAGATGTACCCATACTTCCTGTTGTAATAAAACCCATGCTTTCAGTTTCTCCAGATTTTATTTCTTCGGTAAGTTCTTCGGTACTTATAGAGTGTATTAATTCTGTATTAATTCTCTCTGATTTGACTTCTTCAGTAATTGCTTTATTTGCAGAGAGAGCGATCATACTTCCGGCTCCAGTTTCCTCCAATTTGGTTTCTTCAGTAAGTTCTTCGGTAGTTGCAACTGCACCTGGACTTTCAGTTCCGGTTCTTACAGATATAATTTCAGTATTGGTACTTGCGATTCCGCTTCTCGCAGTCTTAGTTTCCTCGGTGTACCTTTTGGAACTTGCACTAGCCATCAGAGTTTCGACTTCTTCAGCTTTTGTTTCGGATTCAATTGGAGTACTTCCGATACTAACAGTAGGTTTGCTTATAAAGTGTTCAGTTACTGTTTTTCCTGTAGGTGTTGTCTGTGTTTGACTTAAAGCTTCCGTAAATACCATTTCAGTATGTTGCGTTTGTATTGATTCATTCACCTGAACGTGAGCAGTCGATATTGCTTCGGTAAAATTCATGCGTTGCGTTTCAGTTTCCTCAGTAGGTTCTAATTCTTCAGCAAGAATTCTGGGTAGGTTCTTTATCTGATCAATTTCGACGCTGTCAATAGCTTCAGTTGTAGTTCCAATTATTTGTAGTAAAGTTGCTGCTACAGTGCTTCCTACAAGCTCGGTAAACCATTGCCAGGTCGAAGTCGCTGTTCCTTCTGTAATAGTTGCAATACTTTCTGGGTATTCCACTTTAGTTTCTTCAGCATGTTTTGTATAAAGGTGTTCAGTGGATGATCCCTCAGTTTTTACAGCAGTGCCAGTTGTAACACCTGTTGTATTAGCAGTTTCTTGACTGATTTTCGTAAGTATTTCCTCGGTGGCTGCAGTAGTTTCTGTTGTGGGACTTTTCGCTTCTTCGCCGGTTTCTTCTTTCGTGAGTTCGGTACGAAGGTTTTCAACAGATGTTTTCCCGGTACCTTTACTACCTCCGGTTGTTATATGTTGTATAAGGCCGGTGCCTTCAGTATGTTCCGTATGGACATACCCAGTACCAACCATCTCAGTTGTGCTTTGTTCTGTATACTCTGTCTTAATTTCTATAGTATGTTCTGTATGAATTGTTCCTTGTGTTCCTGTAGCCGTTTCTGAATGTTCAGTTTCTCTGGTATATCCCGTAAGAGTTGGCCTAGTTCCGCTAACAGATTCTATTAGACCTCCTTCTGTGTGTTCGGTTTCGGTTTCTTCGGTATGTTCTGTATAAATATGTTCAGTAGATATTTCCTTAGTTCCTGCAGGACTTTCCGTTTCGCTCACTTCTAAATACTCCGCTTTGGTTACTTCGGTGTACTCCGAATAGATAGTTCCAATTGTGGATCCTACTGTACCTTCCGATTCAGTTACTTTAGAGTACTCTACGGGAATATGCCTAGTAGATGTTACTTCGGATTCTGTAGCGACTTCGGTTATGCTTGCCAGTGTGTACTCAGCTTCGGTTTTTTCTGCTGTGTTTCCCGTGTAAACATATTCGGTAAATGCTTCCTCAGAGCCAAAAGCACTTGTTCTTGTGCTGCTGGCTGCATACTCAGTTTTCTCAGCATACTCTGTACGGACAATTTCGGTAACTGTTTCTGTTGCGCTTTCTTCTGTATACTCTGTTTGTGCTACTTCACCAAATTTGGTATAAATAGATTCGGAGGGTGTTGCTGTTTTTGTATACCCAGTTTCTTTTCTGCGTTCTGTAGGCGTACGCTCAGTTTCTGTAACAGATGTACCTCCTTCTTTCATATTCTCCGTTTTCATTTCCTCGGTACGTTTAGAAGATACACTCTCCTCTGTCGTACCGATTGTGATTGTCGCAACTACCGTACTTGCCTCTGTATATGCGGTATGAATGTGTTCCGTAGACGCCTCTTTGCTTTCTGTAGCTGTTTCAGTTGAGACGCTTTCCGTATACTTTGTTTCAGCTTCTGAAGTGTATTCGGTTTGAGGAAGTTCAGTGGATACTTCTTCAGTTCCTGTAATTTCAGCTGTGCCGCCTTCTGCAGACTCTGTTTTTTGAACGTATTCGCTATGAACGCGACTAGTGGATGTCCCTTCAGCTTCTATAATTACTTCAGTTCTACTACTTTCTGTATTCTCTGCTTTAGTTTCTTCAGTGTGTTCGGACTGTGTACGTTCAGTGGATTCCTCTTCATATTCTGTTGTGCCAATTGCCATATGCTCTGTTTTAACTTCTTCAACAGATGTTCCTTCTGTCTCTGTAACCGTTCCAGTTGTGCTCTTTCCTGTATATTCTGTTTGAGCTTCTGAAGTATATTCAAACTGAACAGGTTCAGTAGATACCGGCTCAGTTATTGGGACCATTCCAGTTGTAGCGCCTTCTGTAGATATTTTTTCAGTTTCCGTAGCTGGAGTTGCACCACCTCCAGTATGCTCTGTGTAAACAGATTCAGTTAAAGTAGTGATTCCTGTTATGCCTTCTTCTTTATGCACTGCTTCTCTCACTGTACTGTACTCTGCGTATATAATCTCACTAGGCGTTCCTTCGGTACTTGTAATAGCCTCTGAGGTTCTATTTTCTTCTTCGTGCTCTGTATGGACATATTCAATTTTAATAATAGCTTCTGTAGTTTCTCCTTCCACACCCTCCACTTCTTTGGTGTATTTAGTTTCAACATATTCAGTAGTAGGCAGATTAAGTTCAGTGGATTCCTTTTCAGTTTCCAGAGTTACGTTAGTTGTGCCGCCTTCTATGTATTCTGTTTTAACTTCTTCAAAATGTTCGGTCTGAACAGATTCAGTGACGGTCCCTATAATCTCAGAAGCTGGTCCAGTTGTAGCACCTTCAGTATGCTCTGTTTTAATTTCTGAGGTGTATTCAACCTTAATACGTTCAGTGGTTAAAGCTTCAGTTACTATAATGGTTTCAGTTGTGCTACCTTCTGAAGACTTTGCTTTAGTTTCTTCGGTATGAAAATGTTCAGTGGATTCTTGTTCACTTTCCGAAGTTGTGCCACCTTCAACGTGTTCTGTTATAATTTCTTCAATGTGTTCTGTTTGAACGCTTTCAATAGAAATTCCTTCTGTTTCTACGTATGTTGTAGGTGTACTACCTCCTGTGTATTCTGTTTCAGCTTCTTCCATGTGTTCGGTTTGAATATGTTTACGGGATGTTGATTCCACTCCTGTAGCTGTTCTATTTATACCACCTTCTGTATGCTCTATTTCAGCCTCTATAGTGTTTTCGGTCTCAATGCTTTCAGTGGATATTCTTTCTGTTTGTTTAATTGTTGAACCAGTTTCTGTAACTTCTGTGCTAACTTCTTCAATGTGCTCGGTTTGAACAGCTTCACCTTCTGAAGCTGCTCCAGTTGCACTACTTTCTATATATTCCGTTTCAATTTCTAGGCCGTACGTAGTCCCAACACGTTCAGTCACCATTTCAGTTTCCATAATTGCTTCAGTCGCACCACTTTCTGAAGTTGTCCCTTTAGCTTCTTCAGTGTGTCCCGACGTAATGCCCTCAGTGGATTCTTTTTCCGATTCTATTTCTGAAATAGGTTGACTTGCACCACTTTCTTTGATTTCTGAAACTGCTCCAGTTGTCCCACCTTCTGTATGTTCTGTTTTAGTTTCTAGTGTGTGTTCTGTCTCAGCAGGCTGGGCGGTTATCCGTTCAGTTTCAATAACTGTTTCAGATGTACCAACTTCTGAAACTTCCGCGCTGAATTCTTCAGCGGGTTTAGACTGAATACGTTCAGTGGATTCTTCTTCAATTTCTGCAGTTGCTCCACTCTCGATATGTTCTGTTTTAATTTCTTCAGTGTGCCCTGTATGAACCTCTTCAACAGAAGTTTTTTCTGTTTCTACATATGTTCCAGATATACCACCTTCTGTGTGAACATGTATACGGGATGCTTCTTCAGTTTCTGTAGCTGTTTCACTTGTGGCACCTTCCCTATGTTCTGTTTCAGCTCCTTCAGTGTGTTCTGTCTCAGTGCGTTCAGTGGACATTTCTTCGCCCCCTTTAATCGACGCAGCTATACTACCTTCTGTATGTTCAGTTTTAATTTCTCCAAAATGTTCGGTCTGAATGGATTCAGTGAAGACTTCTTTGGTTTCTGAAATTTCTCCAGTTGTCTCACCTTCTGTATGTTCTGTTTTAATTTCTAGTGTGTGTTTTATCCCAGCGGGCTGAGTGGTTGTCCCCTCAGTTTGAATAATTGTTTCAGATGTACTAACTTTTGAAACTTCCGCGCTGAATTCTTCAGGTGATTCAGAGTGAATACGTGCAGTGGATCCTTCTTCAATTTCTGCAGTTGCTCCACTCTCGATATGTTCTGTTTTAGTCTCTTCAGTGTGCCCTGTCTTAACTCCTTCAACAGAGGTTCGTTCTGTTTCTACGTATGCTTTGGATGTACCGCCTTCTGTATGCTCTATTTCAGCTTCTTCAGTGTGTTCAGTGTGAGCATGAATACGGGATGCTTCTTCAGCTTCTATAGCTGTTTCACTTGTAGCACCTTCCGTATGTTCTGCTTCAGCACCTTCAGTGTGTTTAGTCTCAGTGCGTTCACTGGATATTTCTTCGCCTTCTCTAACCGTTGCAGTTGTCCCACCTTCCGTATGTTCTGTTTTAATTTCTAGTGTGTGTTCTATTTCAGCGGGCTGAGCGGTTACCCCTTCAGTTTCAGTAATTGTTTCAGATGTACCAACTTCTGAAACTTCCGCGCTGAATTCTTCAGCGGGTTTAGACTGAATACGTTCAGTGGATTCTTCTTCAATTTCTGAAGTTGCTCCACTCTCGATATGTTCTGTTTTAATTTCTTCAGTATGCTCTGTCTGAACTCCTTCAACAGAAGTTCTTTCTGTTTCTGCATATGTTCCAGATATACCACCTTCTGTATGCTCTATTTCAGCTTCTTCCATGTGTTCGGTGTGAACATGTATACGGGATGCTTCTTCAGTTTCTATAGCGGTTTCACTGGTGGCACCTTCCGTATGTTCTGTTTCAGGCTCTCCAGTGTGTTTCGTCTTAGTGCGTTCACTGGATATTTCTTCGCCTTCTCTAACAGTTGCAGTTGTACCATTTTCTGTATGTTCTGTTTTAATTTCTCCAACATGTTCGGTCTGAATAGATTCAGTGAAGGCTTCTTTGGTTTCTGAAATTGCTGCAGTTGTCCCACCTTCCGTATGTTCTGTTTTAATTTCTAGTGTGTGTTCTATCTCAGCGGGCTGAGTGGTTATCCCTTCAGTTTCAGTAATTGTTTCAGACGTAGTAATTTTTGAAACTTCCGCGCTCAATTCTTTAGCGGGTTCAGACCGAATAGGTTCAGTGGATTCTTTTTCAATTTCTGAAGTTGCTCCACTCTCGATATGTTCTGTTTTAATTCCTTCAGTGTGCCCTGCCTGAACACCTTCAACAGAAGTTCCTTCTGTTTCTATATATGTTCCAGATATACCACCTTCTGTATGCTCTATTTCCGCTTCTTCCGTGTGTTCGGTGTGAACATGTATACGGGATGCTTCTTCAATTTCTATAGCGGTTTCACTGGTGGCACCTTCCGTATGTTCTGTTTCAGGCTCTTCAGTGTGTTTCGTCTTAGTGCGTTCACTGGATATTTCTTCGCCTTCTCTAACAGTTGCAGTTGTACCATTTTCTGTATGTTCTGTTTTAATTTCTCCAACATGTTCGGTCTGAATAGATTCAGTGAAGGCTTCTTTGGTTTCTGAAATTGATGCAGTTGTCCCACCTTCCGTATGTTCTGTTTTAATTTCTAGTGTGTGTTCTATCTCAGCGGGCTGAGTGGTTATCCCTTCAGTTTCAGTAATTGTTTCAGACGTAGTAATTTTTGAAACTTCCGCGCTCAATTCTTTAGCGGGTTCAGACTGAATAGGTTCAGTGGATTCTTCTTCAATTTCTGCAGTTGCTCCACTCCCGATATGTTCTGTTGTAATCTCTTCAGTGTGCCCTGTCTGAACCCCTTCAACAGAAGTTCTTTCTGTTTCTACATATGTTCCAGATGTACCACCTTCTGTATGCTCTATTTCAGCTTCTTCGGTGTGTTCGGTGTGAACATGTATACGGGATGCTTCTTCAGTTTCTATAGCGGTTTCACTGGTGGCGCCTTCCGTATGTTCTGTTTCAGGCTCTTCAGTGTGTTTCGTCTTAGTGCGTTCACTGGATATTTCTTCGCCTTCTCTAACAGTTGCAGTTGTACCATTTTCTGTATGTTCTGTTTTAGTTTCTCCAACATGTTCGGTCTGAATAGATTCAGCGAAGGCTTCTTGGGTTTCTGAAATTGCTGCGGTTGTCCCACCTTCCGTATGTTCTGTTTTAATTTCTAGTGTGTGTTCTATTTCAGCGGGCTGAGCGGTTATCCCTTCAGTTCCAGTAATTGTTTCAGATGTACCAACTTTTAAAACTTCCGCACTGAATTCTTCAGGCGATTCAGACTGAATACGTTCAGTGGATTCTTCTTCAATTTCTGAAGTTGCTCCACTCTCGATATGTTCTGTTTTAATCTTTTCAGTGTGCCCTGTCTGAACACCTTCAACAGAAGTTCCTTCTGTTTCTATATATGTTCCAGATATACCACCTCCTGTATGCTCTATTTCAGCTTCTTCGGTGTGTTCGGTGTGAACATGTATATGGGATGCTTCTTCAGTTTCTATAGCGGTTTCACTGGTGGCACCTTCCGTACGTTCTGTTTCAGCCCCTTCAGTGTGGTTAGTCTCAATGCGTTCAGTGGACATTTCTTCGCCCCATTTAACCGACGCAGTTATAGTACCTTCTGTATGTTCGGTTTCAATTTCTTCAATATGTTCGGTCTGAATAGATTCAGTGAAGGCTTCTTTGGTTTCTGAAATTGCTTCAGTTGTCCCACCTTCTGCATGTTCTGTTTTAATTTCTAGTGTGTGTTCTATCTCAGCGGCCTGAGTGGTTATCCGTTCGATTTCAAGAATTGTTTCAGTTGTACCAACTTCTGAAACCTCCGCGCTGACTTCTTCAGTGACTTCAGACTGAATATGTTCAGTGGATTCTTGTTCAGTTTCTGAAGTTGCGCCACTCTCAATATGTTCTGTTGTAACTACTTCAGTGAGTTCTGTCTGAACGCCTTCAGCAGAAGTTCCTTCTGTTACTATATATGTTCTAGATGTGCCACCTTCTGTATGCTCTATTTTAGCTTCTTCAGTGTGCTCGGAGTGAGTATATTCACGGGATGTTCCTGCAAATTCTGTAGCTATTTCACTTATGCCACCTTCTGTATGCTCTGTTTCAGACCCTTTGGTGTGTTTGGTCTCAATACGTTCAGTAGATATTTCCTCAGTCTCTCTAACCGTTCCAATTGAAACGGTTTCTATGCGCTCTGTTTTAGTTTGTTCAATGCGTTCAGTCTGAATAGGTTCAGTCGACGACTCCTCAGATTTTGAAGCCGCTTCAGCGGTGCCACCTTTTACGTGCTCAGTTTCAATGCTCAGGGTGTGTTCGGTTCCAACGTGTTCAGTAGTCATCCCTTTAGTTTCTATAAGTGTTTCAGTTGTAACGCCTTCTGAGGCATTTCCTTTAGCTTCTTCAGCATATTCTGATTGAATGCGTTCAGTAGATGCTTCTTTAATTCCTGATGTTGTACCACCCTCTATTTGTTCTGTTCCAATTTCTTCACTGTGTTCTGTTTGAACTCCTTCAATAGATGGATTTGCTGTTTCCGTGTATGCTCTAGATGTGCTACCTTCTGAGTGTCCTATTTCAGCTTCTTCAGTGTGTTCGCTGTAAACATGTTTCGAGGATATTTCTTCAGCTTCTGTAGTTGTTCCACTTGTGCCATGTTCCATATGCTCTGTTTCAACCCCTATAGTGTGTTTGGTCGCAATTGGTTCAGTAGATAATTCTTCATGGTGCCTAACCGTTCCAGTTGTACCACTTTCTGTACGCTCTGTTTTAACTTCTTCAGCGTGTTTGGTTTGAACAGGTTCAGTGAACGTCCCTTCAGCTTCTGAAATTGTTGCAGTTGTGCTACCTTTTACATGCTCTGTTGCAATTTCGACAAACGTATGTTCGCTTCCAACTGGTTCAGTTATCACAGTTGTCTCAGTTGTACTAACTTCTGAAGCTTCTCCTTTAGTTTCCGCAGTGTGTTCCGACTGAATGCGCTGAGTGGATTCTTTTTCAGTTGCTGAAGTTGCTTTAGTTGAGCCACCTTCCATATGCTCTGTTTTCTCTTCTTCCACGGATGTCCCTTTAGTTTCTACAGCTGTTCCAGATATGCCACCCTTTGTCCATTCTGGTTTAGGTGTTTCAGTGAATTCAGCGTGAATAGACTCAGTAGATACCTTCTCATACTTCGTTTCAACTTCCTCTGTGTGATTAGCCTTGGCAATACCAGTAGACGCCTCTTCGGTACCTATTGTTAGTTCTCCTGTGATGTGCCCTGTATATTCAGTTCTGGCCTCCTCAGTTAGTTTCGTTTGCGTGCCTAGCGTGGATGTACTTTTAGCTTCTTGGGTACTCGTTAACTCTGCCTCAGTTGTTTCTAATCCTTTCCCCCCTTTCCCATACATTTGTAGCTTTGTATGGGCGCCAGCATGTTCTAGTTCCTCTGCACCCTTTTCAGTGGCGCCTTGTCCATACTGAGTGCGCTTTGTGTATTCCTCACCAGATATACTTGCGGTACCTTCACTCTTTGTTATAGGTGTTATATACGCATTGGTAGTTAACTCCATTTCCGTGTGTTTTTCAGTGTGTATTGCAGATGAAAGCTTCGATATTTCAGACGAGTAACTCGCATAATGCGCCTTTGATACTTCTTCGAAATAATCACAGATAGAGGCATTTTCCTCTTCGCTGTATTCTTTAGTAGGAACCGTTGTCACTTTCTCAGTCTTTTCTATATGCTGACGCTCAGTATGCTCTTGGTTTTCTTCCGTATGCTGAACCTTAAGGTGTCCAACATAAACTGTTGATTCAGCTTCCTCGGCATGCTCAGTTTCAGTGCGCTCCTTAACGTAACTTGTTAGTTCCGTTTTCTCGGTTTCCTCCTCAATCTCAGTTTGAATATATTTTTCAGTACTAGTTGATGATTTCGCAATTAAAACACTCCCTGCCTTCTCCGTGTGCTCAGTCTCAGTTAGCTCTTCAACATGAGAGAGTGGCTCTGTCCCCGTTTCTAACGCATGGTCCGTCTCAGTGCGTTCTTGGACGTGAGTCGTTGACTCTGCCATTTTCATCTCCTCCGTACGCTCAGTCCCAGTACCTTTCATATTATGAGCCGTTATCTCTGCCTTTGTTTCCGCCGCCTTCTCGTGAGTCGTTGACATTGCGTTTCCTGTTTCCATCCCATGCTCTGTATGATGTTTGGTTTCAGTGTGTTCTTTAACGAAAGCAGTTGATTCTACTCCCTTCGTTTGTTCCTCGTATTCGATTTTAGTTCGCTCTCTGAGATAAAAGGTTGACTGTTTCGCCTCTGTGTTCATCGCATGTTCTGTTTCAGAGTATTCCCCCACATAAGCCGTTGACTCCACATTATTAGTTTCCTTCCCACGCTCCATCTCAGTATGTGCTTCAACGTAGGTTGTTGATTTCATCGTTTCCTTTTCCACTTCATATTTGGTTCCTGTGTGTTCTTCAACATGCATTGTTGACTTGGTCTTTTCCATTCCTTCCACGTGCTTAGTCCCAGTAGTATCTGTAATGTGAGCCATTGACGTCACTTTTTCCGTTTCCGTTTCCTGTTCGGTTTCGGTGTATTCTTTGACACGAGTCGTTGACTCTGTATTCTCCGTTTGCTCCGCATGCTCGGTCGCAGTAACTTCTGTTTCCTTTGTTTCCACTTCATGCTCGGTTACTGTGTGTTCTTCAGCATGAGTCGTTAGCTCTACTTTCTGCGTTCTTTCCTCGCTTTCATTTTCAGTAGTTCCTGTAACGTGAGCCGTTGACTCTATTTCCCCTGTTTCTATAGGTTCTTCGGTTTCGGTGTGCTCTTGGAAGTGAGTTGTTGACTCCACCGTTGCGGTTTTCTCTACGCGTTCAGTCTCAGTGCTTTCTACAGTAGGAAACGTCGATTCTAGTCTCCCCACCTCGGTCTCGGTATGTTCTTTGACATGAGTCGTTAGCTCTACCTTCTCTGTTTCCCCCGCGTGCTCAGCAACACTTGGTTTGATAATGTGAGTTGTCCTTACTTTCTCTGTTTCCGTAGTTTGCACGGTCTCGGTGCGTTCTTTGACAGGAGTCGTTGACTCTACAATTTCAGTTTTCTCTTCGTTTTCAGTCTCAGTAGCTTCTGCAATATGAGTTGTTGACTTTTCTGTTCTCTGTTTCAATCGGTTGCTCAGTCTCTGTGTGTAGCTCGACATAAATCGTTGACTTCATCTTTCCTGTTCCCTTGCCGTACTCTGACTCAGTATGTTTTTCAGTGACGGTCGCTGATATCATCTGCTCAGTCTCCATTCCATGCGCGGTTTCAGTGTGTTCTATGGCATGAGCTGTTGATCCTGTCTCCTCCGTTTCTTCCGCGTGCTCAGTCTCAGTAGCTTCTATAACACTTGTAGTTAACTTTACTTTCTCAGTTCCCGTCGCCTGCTCTGTCTCGGTATGCTCTTTCACAGGAGTCGCTGACTCTACTTCCTCCGTTTCTTCCATGTGCTTAGTTTCTGTAACATGAGCCGTCGACTCAACTTTCTCCGTTTCCATTGTGTGCTCGGTTTCCATGTGTTCTTCAACGTGAGTCGTTGACCCTGCTTTCTCTACTTCTTCTGCATACTCAGAGTTAGTAGATTCGGTAATATGAGTCGTTGACTCTACATTTTTAGTTTCCTTTCCACGCTCTGTCTCAGCATGTGTTTCAACATGGATTGTTGATTCCATCTTCTCCGTTTCTACCTCATACTTGCTTCCTGTGTGTGCTTTAGCATGCGTCGTTGATTCGGCTTTTTCCGTTCCTTCTACGTGCTTAGTGTTAGTGGTTTCTGGTATGTGAGCTGTTGAGCCCACTTTCTCCATTTCCGTCTCCTTCTTGGTCTCGGTGTGCTCTTGGACAGGAGTCGTTGACACTACATTTTCCGTTTGCTCTGCTTGTTCGGTCATATTAGCTTCTGTGAGATGAGCAGTTGATTCTCCTTTTTTTGTTTCCACTTCTGTGTGTTCTTTGGCATGAGTTGTTAACTCTACTTTCTGCGTTCTCTCTGCGCTCTCACTTTCAGTAGTTCCTCTAATGCGAGTCGTTGACTCTATTTCCCCTGTTTCCATCGGTTGTTCGGTCTCGGTGTGTTCTTGGACGCGAGTTGTTAACTCCACCTCCGCAGTTTTCTCTACATGTACAGTCTCAGAAGTTTCTGCAATGGGAATCGTCGACTCTACTCTTTCCACTTCCACCTTATGCTCAGTCTCGGTGTGTTCTTTGACATGAGTCGTCAACTCTACTTTTTCTGATTCCTCCGCGTGCTCAGTCTGCATGTGTTCTTCAACGTAAGTTGTTGACTCTATTTTCTCTGTTTCTTCCGCATGCTCAGATTTAGTAACTTCGGTAATGTGAGCCGTTGACTCTATTTTCCCTGCTATCTCTTCCTGTTTACTCACAGCAGTTTCTGTAACAGTAGCTGTTGATTCCGCTGTTTTGGTGAGATTCTTTATATTACTGGTTGATTCTAGATTTGTCGTTGTTCCAGCGTGCTCAGCTTCTGTAGCTACGGCAACATGGACTGTTGTCTCTACTTTCTTCGTTTCCATTTCATGTTCGGTCTCAATATGCTCTTTGAGATGAGTTGTTGACTCCACTTTCTGCGTTTTCTCCGCGTTCTTAGTAACAGTAGTTCCTGCAACATGAGCCGATGACTCAACCTTCCCTGTTTCCAATGCGTGCTCGGTCTCAGTGTGCTGTTTTTTCTCTGCTTCTTCCGTGTGCTCGGCTTCAGTGACCTCGGTAATATGGACCGCTGTCTCTACTTTCTCTGTTTGCGACGATTGCTCCGTCTCTGTGTGTTCTCTAGAATAGGTTGTTGACTCTGCTCCTTTCGTTTTCTGCGCTTGCTTATTCTCAGTAGTTTCTGCATTAGCAGGCGTTGATTCTACCTTTTCCGTTTCGACCTTATGCTCGGTTCCAGTGTACTGTTTGGTATGACTTGTTGACTCTGCTTCCTCCGTTCTCTCCACATTCTCAGTCTCTACAGCTACTATAATGTGAGCAGTTGACTCTACTTTCTCCGTTTCTACCTCATGTTTGGTTTCGATTTGCTCTTTGACATTCGTTGTTGACTCTATTTTCTCCGTTCTTTCGGCGTTCTCAGTCCCAGCAGAGGTTGCAGTGTAAGCCGGCGACTCTACTTTCTCTGTTCCCACTGATTGCTCGGTCTGGATCGTTCCTGCAACATGAGCCGTTGACTCAACTTTCTCCGTTTCCATTGCGTGCTCGGTTTTGGTGTGTTCTTCGACACGAATCGTTGACTCTACTTTTTCCGTTTCTTTCGCATGCTCAGTTTCAGCAACTTCTGTATTATGAGCCGTTGGCCCTACTTTCTCTGTTACCATGGTTTCTTTGGTCTCCATGTACCCTCTAACGTAGGTGGTTGACTCTACCGCGTTCGTTTTCTCCGATTGCTTGCTTTCAGCAGTTTCTGTAATAGCAGGCGTTGATTCTATCTTCTCCGTTTCCAGCGCATGCTCGGTTGCGGTGTACTGTTTAATATGACTCGTAGTTACTATAATGTGAGCTGTTGACTCTACTTTCTCTGTTTCCTTCGCATGCTCAGTCTCGGTAGTTCCTGCAACATGAGTCGGTCCATGAGTTGTCGATTTTGTCGTCTCCGTTTCCTCCACGTGCTTAGTCTCAGTAACTTTTGTAACATAAGTCGTTAATTCCACTTTCTCAGTTTCGACTTCCGTGCGCTCCGTAGCCTGAGTTGTTACTTCCACTCTCATCGTCTTCTCCGGGTGTTCCATTTCAACGCTTTCTTCAACACGAGCTGTTGACTCCATTCGCCCTGTGTGTTCTTCAATATGAGTCATTTCGGTTTCTTTGATGCTCTCTGTTTTAGTCTGTTCTTTAACATGAGGCGTTGGCGTCGTTGGCTTCGTTTCGATACGTTGGACTGTATGGACCTTTAATTTTGTTGTGGTGGGAATTGTCGTTTGTTTAGTTGTTGGTTTTGTATTTGCATTGGTCTCCTTTGACTTACTTCCCTCTGTTGGCTTTAATTTTGATTTTGATGTAGTAGATTTACGGAAGGGCACTTCTTTACGGGTAGTGCGCTTAGCATCTTCTGTTATATCGCATATTTCACATATCGTATTTTCTTGGTCCCCGAGCTCTGCCGGAGTCGCTTTGGACTTATGAGAAATCGTTGTAGGTTGGTTCCCTTTGATAGCGAAATGCTGGGGGCTTTTCGTTTTTTTTGGAGGCGTAGATTTTGCAGCAGTAACTTTAGGGCGATTAGAAAGCGTCGTGAGTTTGTTGCTTTTACTGGTAGAATGCTTAACGGTTTCTGTTACATCGCATATTTCACATATCGTATTTTCAGATTCTTGAACATTCACTTCCTTTCCCTTTTCTAAAGTCCGTAGCGAGGTTGCTATATTGGAATTAATATTTTCATTGTTTGCAGCTGGTTTAAGTTTCCCAGATTCATTGCAAATTTCACATAATGTTGGCTCGTGTTGTTCTAATGTGAAATGGAGCAAACTCTCTTCATTAACAATCTCCGTTGGTGCGGCTGTTGTTAGTCGCTTTGACGTTTTCTGCTCTGCTGTTAAACCTTCTTTCCTATTGGTAGTATATTCTTTTTGTGTAGCTAACGTTGACTTAATTAAACTTTCATTTATATGCGATGTTTCGGTCGCTTCTTCTTCTGTAGATTTCATTGTTGTCTTCTCTCTGTCTTCAGCGGAATTCTGAGGAACTAGTGTTGACTTTGAACTTGTCACTTGTTCTGTCGTGGATCTAGCTTCTATTGTCGGTGGCATACGCTCAGACGTGTGTAAAGCTTCGTTGTACTCTGTTTTAAATTCTGCTTTAGTGAATTCTTGTATTGCCGATTCAGTTTCTACAGCTTTCTCTATAGATACAGCAGACTGAGTAGTTTCGCTATGTTCTGCGACTATTGCAATTGACGCAGCTGTTGTACTTTCTTTGTGTTCAATTAAGAGCTCTGTTCCAATGGTTTCTTTTTCTGTTGACTCAGTCTCTTCTGCTTTCTGCGTATTAACAGTGGATTGAGTAGCCTCCGAATGTTCTACACCTGTTGGCGTTAATACTGTTTCTGTACTTTTAGCTTCACTAGCTGGTTTTATAGTTTCTTCTGTATATACGTTAAGTTGGGTTCCCGTGGGAGTTTCCGAGTATAGTTTCGTGTGTTCAGCTGTAAATACTGCTTCTGTGATTTCCTTTGCTGTCGTTTTTACTGCTTCTTCTGTCTGCGAAGTTATTAAATGTTCTGCAGATGTTAAAGCTTCGTTGTACTCTGTCCTAAATTCTGCTTTAGTGAATTCTTGTATTGCCGATTCAGTTTCTACAGCTTTCTCGATAGATAAAGCAGACTGAGTAGTTTCGCTGTGTTCTGCAACTATTGCAATTGACGCAGCTGTTGTACTTTCTTTGTGTTCAATTAAGAGTTCTGTTCCAATAGTTTCTTTTTCTGTTGACTCAGTCTCTTCTGCTTTCTGTGTATTAACAGTGGATTGAGTAGCCTCCGAATGTCCTACACCTGTTGGTGTTAATATTGTTTCTGTACTTTTAGCTTCACTAGCTGGTTTTATAGTTTCTTCTGTATATACGTTAAGTTGGGTTTCCGTGGGAATTTCCGAGTGCAGCTTCGTGTGTTCAGCTGTAAATACTGCTTCTGTGATTTCCTTTGCTGTCGTTTGTACTGCTTCTTCTGTCTGCGAAGTTATTAAATGTTCTGCAGATGTTACAGCTTCGTTGTACTCTGTCCTAAATTCTGCTTTAGTGAATTCTTGTATTGTTGATTCAGTTTCTACAGCTTTCTCGATAGATAAAGCAGACTGAGTAGTTTCGCTATGTTCTGCAACTATTGAAATTGACGCAGCTGTTGTACTTTCTTTGTGTTCAATTAAGAGCTCTGTTCCAATAGTTTCTTTTTCTGTTGACTCAGTCTCTTCTGCTTTCTGCGTATTAACAGCGGATTGAGTAGTCTGCGAATGTCCTACCGCTGTTGGCGTTGATACTGTTTCTGAACTTTTAGTTTCACTAGCTGGTTTTATAGTTTCTTCTGTATAGACATTAGATTGGGTTTCCGTGGGAGTTTCCGCGTGTAGCTTCGTGTGTTCAGCTGTAAATACTGCTTCTGTGATCTCCTTGGTTGTCGCTTTTACTGCTTCTCCTGTCTGCGAAGTTTCTATATGTTCTGCAGATGTTAAAATTGATATCATTTCTGTACTTTCAGCTGTGTGTTCAGCTGCGGATTGAGTTTGAACCACTTCCGTTGCTGTTGACTCAGGATTTGCTACTATTGTTGCAACTGTTAAGACTGAACCAAATTCGGTGTTACCGGTGTGTCCAATTGGATATTCTGTTGCGGTTATTTCTTTTGTAGCAGTTCCCATTGCTTCTTGAGTATGTTCAACGCTTTGATGTTGTTCTGTAACCGATAATGTTGGCAATATACTTCCGTTTATGTTTTGTTCTGCAGGATATTCTGTTACAGCACTTTCATTTGTTATTGATTCAGATTTTATTGTTTCTGTACCAAGTACAACAGTTTCAGTGTGCTCTGAAACTGTTAACATTGACGCTGTATTCAGACCTGCTGTATGTTCAGTCGGATATTCCGACGCAGAAATTTCTTTCGGTGTCGACTCTTTAACTTGTTCTTCTATATGCAAAGAGCTTTCCGCAGTTTTATCGTGCTCCATAACAGTTGACATTGACGCTAAACCCGCACTCGCTGTATATTCAGCTGGATATTCTGTTACGATCGCTTCTTTTGCGGGCGATTCGGTCTTTACTGCTTCTTCTGTATGTACAATACTTTGAGCTGTTTGTTCTCCAAATGTTGACGTTGATCCCGTACCGACATTTATTGTTTTTTGAGCTGAATATTGTGTTACACTTGGCGTTGATTCAGATTTTACTGTTTCTCCGCCATGCACCACAGTTTGTACACTTTCTGGCTGCTCGGACGCCGTTGCCATTGATAGTATGACCACGTTAGTTGTGTATTCAGCCGGATATATTGATTCAGAAATTTCCTTGATCGTTGACGCGGTCTTTGTGAATTCCTCTGTGTTTGCAGTACTTTGAATAGTTTCGACGCCTGCTGAAGAGGTTGCTATTGATGCTACTCCTACACTTATAGCGTGTTCGGTCGGATATTCTGTTCCGGCAACTTCTTTTGTAGTTGACTCGATTTTTACAGCTCGATCTGTATTTACAACATTTTGCACAGTTTCCGTATGTTCTTCGACTGCCGACAATGATATCATGCCAACACTCACTGTGTGTTCAGCTGGGTACTCTGTTACCGTTAGAGTTGATTCAGATTTTACAGTTTCTTCGTTATGCGCAGTTGTTTGAACACCTTCAGGCTGTTCAGGGATTGTAGTAAATGTGTATTCAGCTGGATATTCTGTTCTAGTCCATTCTTTTGATATCGATTCAGTTTTTACTACTTCTTTTGTATATACAACACCTTGAGCAGTTTCAGCACCTCCTCCAGCTGTTAGCACCGATATCATATCTCCACGTATTGTGTGTTGAGATGGATTCTCTGATACTCCTGACGTTAACTCAGATTTTACGGTCTGCCCTGAAACTGTTGACGATAACGTTGGACCTGCAATTGTTGAGTGTTCAGCAGAGTATCCCGTTTCGGTTATTCCTTTTACTGTTGATTCAGGTCTTACAACATGTTCTTTATTCGCAACACTTGGAGCAGTTTCCGCTCCAAGTGCTGCTTCGATGCTTGTTACCGTTGATTCCATGCCTGCACTTACTGTATGTTTGGTTGTAACGGTTGCTTCCTTTGGAGTTGATTCAGATTTTATTGCTTCTTCAATATGTGTAATGGGTTCTGAAATTGTTGTCATTGACATTACATTTGTACTTGATCCTTCTGTAAGTACAACGCTTTTAACAGTTTGCGCATATTCTTCAACTGTCGATGTTGATACCATGTTCGCACTTGCTGACTGTGCTGCTTCGGTGATTTCCTTTTGTATTGTTTCAGAATTTCTTGCTTCTTCAGTATTATTAGCAAATTGCGTTGTTTGAAGATATCGCCCGGATATTGGCATTGATACTGAGCTTAAGCTTGTTGTGTGCTCGCCTGAGTATTCCGATCTAGTGATTTCTGTTTTTTCGGTATGCGCAATAATTTCTGTAGGTTCGCTATGTTCTAAAATGGCCGATGCTGGTGTTGCTTTCGATAGCTCTGATGTTGCTTCCGTTCTTTCTGCGGGTTCAGTTCGATTCTCTGTTTCGGCATATCCCGTACCTTCAGTTGATCCAGTTATATACTCTATTTCAGTGGCTTCTTCCGTTTCTAACCCGCCGTTTGCAGTTTCTCCTTTTGGTTCGGTGATTTGCGCTAATACAGAATACTCTGCAGGCGATGACAATGACGTTATTTCTGTGCTTTGTGTGTATTCGTACATAAATTCTGTTTCAGTGGTTTCTTGCGATGTTAACTCTTTGTTTGTTGCCTTTGCGCTTTCTGTTTCTTCTTCTTCTTCTTCTTCTTCTTTTTCTTCAGCGATTTTCGATGTGAACTCATCATTCATCGTTTCTCTTGTGGGAGGTTCAGTGATGTTCGCAATTTCACTAAATTCTGCAATTGATACGATTGGTACCATTTTTGTACTTTCAGTTTTTCCATCGGTATTTCCTGGTCCAACCATTTTTTCCGATGTTCGTTCAGCCTTTACTGTTTTTTCTGTAGGTTCAGTGATTTTAGCAATTTTAGAATATTCTGTAACTGTTGTTATTGATACCATTTTCTTACCAGAGACCTTCGAAGCAGCTCCAGAATGTTCAGCGGATTGCGTCGTTGTCGCAGCTTCTTCCAGAGGTGTTGTTTTCGCCATAGTTGTCGTTTTCGTAATAGGAAGAGTTGTAAGAGTTTTAGACTTTTTGGTTGGTCTTTTACGTTTAGGTTGAAGCCGAAATGGCGGTCGGGTTTGATTGCAGACTTCACATAACGTAGAACCCGTCATTTTAAAATGCAACATATTATCTTCCGGTATTTCTTCTGTAATTGCATTCTTAGCCGTTTCAAGTAATTTTTGAGGTCTGTTTGGATCTCTACTGGTCATTGTATGATCGGCAGAATCAGTCGTATTATACTCTTTAAGTTCTTCTGACGTTTCTATTTTGGACGTAGTAGGTAGTTGAGTGGTTATTTCAATCATTTGACTCTGTTCATTTGTAAGCTGAGTCTGTCCTTTAAGGCCAAGAAACGGTTTAAAAGTAACTTCAACAAATACCGGCGACAATGTTTGCTTGTTAGCCCCAATTATGTTCTCACTTAGGCCACTTTGGTGGTCGATATTAAAATTTTGTTGGGTAGGTGTTTCAACGAATTCGTTCGTGGGTTCGACTTGTCCTTTAAGACCAAGAAACTGTCGTCCTTGAGTAACTTCTACCAGCACAGGCGGTAATGTTTGCTTGATCGGACTAATCATATTTTCACCCGACTCGGGTAGATTGCTCATTTGAAACTGTTCGCTAACGGCAAACGCACGTACAGTTGTTGACTCTGCAGTTACAGGCGTAAGTGGAACATTATAGACACCTTCAAGGTTTCCATAAGTATTTTGAAGGGGAGCATTCGAAGCTGTCTGTTCCGGGGATATATTTTGCAAAGGACCCAGTTGCGAAAATGCTACTGGTGCTGGCGTCGACGTGCCTAATTCTGGATTGAATTGGAAATTGTTCATTGAATTGCTTAAATCTTGTATTCCAGATTGGATATTAGGGTATGTAGAAATTGGAAGGGCGTATTGTGAAAGATCTGCTTTAGGATTTTGATTCACGATGAAAAGGTCAGATGAAGCATTGTTGGGTAAATTAAAATTTTGTGTCGCGAAAGTTTCAGGTTGCATGGGGGAACCTTCAACGTGCCCAGTTTCGGAAAAATTATGCGGCATCAGATTTGTTTCAGTTGTAACGGTAGCAATCGGTTGGATTGCAGTATACGTCGTGTTACTCTTTTCAATTACATCGTTCGCGGATTCCGAGATGATACAAGCTGGCGCGTTAGTTCCCGTTGAGAATTCAAACACCTCCTGCTCTTCTTTTTCTTCCACCTTGTCCTCATACAGTTCGTTCGCTAGTACCTGAGATAAGCGACCGATTTCACCAACTCGGACCGGAGCATTGGGTCCTAGTTTCTTCTTCAACGAAAGCTCGTCTTGATATTCCTCTCCGAACTCTTCATAATCGGTACTACTCGGCGGCGTCCGTTTAGTAGTAGTTTCGACATCCACCATTTCAAGCTTGTTACCCTTTAGCGCGTTCATCGCAGGGAAGTTGCCGTTAGCACTTTTCGCCGGGTTGGTCACCAGAAACGGATACTTCACGTTGTTGAGTACATCGCACTCGTTGGAGATTTCGTTAAAGAAATCCGCAGTGGTTTTGGTCGGGACATCTGACTTGTAGACTTCGTTGCACGGGTTAGTGGACTCACTCTGAATTTTGCTATCTAACGTAAAATTTTCCGGATTATTTTGGATCTCGCGCAGTTGAAAAGAAGTATTCGAATTTGCGTTTATCGGAGTCTGCGCCGAAGGCGTAGCTTTACTTGCCACCACGTTCGCTGGTGCTATCGTAGCAGCAGTTGGATTTGTTGCAGGATTTGTATTGGCACTTGTATTAGGACTGACATTAGCTTTCGGGCTGTTGCTTAGACGTACAATAGGGTTTGTATTAGCAATTGTTGTAGAATTTGCGCCAGAATTAGTATTAGCATTTGCGTTAGTAATTGGATTGGTCGTCGTACTAGGATTAGTACTAAGGTTTGGTGCAGCAATTACACTATTATTGGTATTTGCATTTATATTGGTTGTAGCATTTGTATTTGTATTTGTACCAGTATTTGTAGTTGTCCCAGTATTTGTATTTGCACCAGCGTTCGTGCTTGTACTCGTATCTGTTTTCATACCAGTGTTTATATTTGTACCAGTGCTTGTATTTGGAATGGTACTATTACTACCAACAGGACTGTTTGTAGTTGTGCCCCTCTGTACTACGTTAGCGTTATCCGTATTTATTGGCGCACTCGTCTGATTTAGTTTGACACCATTTACTGCACCCGAAGATGGCATCGTTGTAGTGGCAATAATCGAGTTTTGACTACTCGATTTTACGACCTCAGCCGCAGGAGTAGCCGGCGTTTTAATCGAATCCAAACTCCTCATCACCGCGCTTAAACTGGAACTTCCAAGAGAATCGTCCCGACTTACTCCAGATCGCGTAATTTCAGTGTTCGTACTAAATCCTTCGTTAGCAGAAACTATTGCAACTATTGTTGGAACGGTACTCGTTACATCTGTCAACTTTTCAGTTTCTATTGTATTACTGACCAAGTTATTTGGGGAAGTTGAATTTACGAGAGCGGCGGTAGTGGAGTTAAAAGCAACGTTTCTAGCCGGACTCAATTGTCTCGTCATTCGACGTTTTTTCAACTTATGATCTACATGACTTTTCTTCTTCATTTCTTTTCCTTTCTTCGTCATTTCCTTTTCTTTTTTCTTCGCTTCCTTTCCTGTCTTCTTCGTTTCGCCATCCATCTTCTTCATTTCCTTTTCTTTTTTCTTTATTTCCTCTTCTTTCTTCTTCGTTTCCATTTCTTTTTTCTTCATTTCCTCTTCTTTCCTCCTCGTTTCCTTTTCTCTTTTCTTCGTTTCCTCTTCTTTCCTCTTCGTTTCCTTTTCTTTTTTCTTAGTTTCCTCTTCTTTTTTCTTAGTTTCCTGTTCTTTCCTCTTCGTTTCCTCTTCTTTCCTCTTCGTTTCCTTTTCTTTTTTCTTAATTTCCTCTTCTTTTTTCTTGGTTTCCTGTTCTTTTTTCTTCGTCTCCTTCTGTTTATTCTTTTGTTCTTTCCGTTTCTTTAATTTACGTAGCCGATGCGGAAACTTCCGCTTGGGTGTCAGTCGCTTTCGATGCTCGCTCCTTCTTTCGTGAACAGATTGTTCCGTTTGCGCTGTAATTATGTTGATATTGTCCTTGAAAACGAACGGTTTCGTGATGCACCCATTCACTGTAGGATCTGTACTCGAGAATATCTTGAGCATTTGGTCGATATTGCACATGATGTTGTCGGAATTCTCGATCTTTGCTTGCGCTTTATAATTTGCCGCGACCAAAGCGTCTACATCCGGTGGGATTAAAGGATTGCGTGTGGTGGACGAAATCAACGCTGTAATTTAAGATCGCTGTGAGTAGTTGCTGTCGATGAATGCAAAGAACTCCTTAATTTCTGTTAAGGAGTTCTCATCGCCATCAGAAGCGTTTAAAATATTATAGTTGATCGGTTCCTTCGTGCCTTACCGTTCAATGGAGTAGTTGTCTCTTCTTCGGCAGCTTCTTGGCAAGGATTCTTTGACGTCACCCGTTCTTCATTGCATATTACTGAAATATTTAAAAAAGGTAATAAACGAAGCGGCGGATTGCTCTTGCTCAAAGAAAAACGTTCGGTGAGAACTTCACAAATTTTATTAGTACTCTTTGTGCATTTCGTCTTGCGGTGTCTAAAATTTTTGCACGGTGAGTATACATACAGATACCATGTCGCAAAATGGTAAAAGCGAAAACGGTAAAACAGGATACCCAAATTTAGTTTTTAACTGGGAGAGAACCTCTTAACGATTGTCGGGTTTATTAAAGTAGACTTTATCATATATCTGATTGCCTATTCAAAATGTTATCTACATTCAATTGCAAGCCTTCTTCTATAAAATGATCTTCTAGGATGTTCATTTTATGGCAAACAGCAACAACAACAACAAGTGAAAGGTATTCCAGAAGAACCTGCAGATAGTAAAGCTGTATATGCGCGTCTAATATCAAATGGAATAAATGTTTAAAACAACGTTTATCTCAGCAAGTAAAGGCTTAAAGTCAATTAACAAAAAGATAACGGGAAATAACTTAATTTTTTTCTAAGACAGATGATATCGGTGTACTCAACAACGAGGTCGTCGCACCCAAGCTATAAGAAGAAAGTTTGCAAAGTTTACCTCAATTCGCAAGTAACGTTCCACCTAATAATAAATAAATAAAGAATAAAGCTTGAACCCAAATACACTAAGTTCAAGTACAACTCCGGCCGTTGTATTCATAATCGAGAAGGAGCTGCCTAATCGTCCATTCGTGAATGATCTCTAGTCTCAACCGGTGACATTCTAGATTTAAAGATTTCCAGTAATGCTTTTGACTTCACAATTTACAGGAAATCATCCTTTTGTAAAGCTTTAATACCGAACACATCCAATCATCCTGACAACACAACACATGCTGCTTTTATAAATACAACAAACTCGATGTTGAAGGTTAGATACTTACTAAAACAAGTCGTGCGACGAGTACCGGTTGGTTTAGGTCTCGTTCCCATCGCTATCAGCTTGCAAAGATCTGCAAATTGTACAACACATGATATATGCACGATTGTCTCTGCTTTTTCGTTAATTCTTACCCATCTGTTCTGTTGCACCGCTAACTTCTGTCGAACTGCTTCCTTCAAGTGCTGCGGTACTTAGTTTAGTTGCTGAAATACCATTCGCGGTTATTTTGTTAGAAAAGTACGGAAAGTTATTACTTACGCATAGTAGATTGCGTATCTGCACTCGTAGAAGGTGAGAGGGTAGTTGGTTGATCGCCAGTTATTTGCGATGATAAGGAAGTTGCCGAATTATTCGGATCAGCGCTAGTTGATTGAATTGCTTGGCGTACGGTGACAACGCGCTTTGTAGCTTTTATTTTCGATGGGGACGAAACAGACGCAGTCGCTTTGTTGATCGGGTCATCGCTCGGAGAACGCTCGGAATTTGAACTTGTAATTTTAGTTTCAGTTTTGAGTGATGGCGAAGTAGAGACTGCTTCAGTTGATTCAACGTTCTTCTCCTGAATAGTAGATGAAAACTCAGGAGTTACAGCTTGGGCTCGTCCTGACGATGAGGTGGTAACCGATTCATTTAGTGAAGGTGAAGTAGCGATTGATTCATTCGATCCAACACCTTGTTCAGTGACGGACGTTGAAAGCTTAAGATTTGCAGGTACAGTTCTCCGTTCTAATAATGACAACGTAGAAATTGATTCATTCGATTCAACATCTTGTTCAATCGCAAGCGTTGAAAGCTTACGATTTTCAGACACAACTTTAGATTTAGGCGACGTAGCGATCGATTCGACGTCTTGTTCAGTGGCGTGCGTTGAAAGCTTAGAACTTGGGGACACGGCTTCAAATGTTGGTGATAGTGACGTTCCGATCGATTCACTCGATTCAACATCTCGTTCAATGGCGAGGGTTGAAAGCTTAGGATTTGCGGTTACAGTATGAGGTTTTGGTGATGCTGAAGTGGTGACTGATTCATTCCATTTAACATCTTGTTCAATGGAAAGCGTTGAAAGGGTTTTGCTAGAACTCTGCGACACAGCTTTAGGTTTTGGTGTTAGCGACGTAGCAATCGATTCAATCGATTCAACGTCCTGCTCAGTAGAGAACGTTGAAAGCTTAGGATTTGTAGACACAGTTGGTGATGGCGAAGTAGTGATTGATTGATTCAATGCAACATCTTGTTCAGAGGACGGCGTTGAAGGTTTAGGATTTGGAAGTACAGTTCTACGTTTCGGCGATAGTGACGTAATTGATTTATTTGATTCAACATCTTCTTCAATAGCAAGCGTCGAAACCTTACGACTAGGCGACACAGCTTCAACTTTTGACGGTGGTGAAGTAGCGATTGATTCACTCGATTCAACGTCTTGCTCAATGGCAATTGTTGTAAGTTTAGGATTTGGGGGAGACACAACTTTAGGTTTTCGTGATGGTGATGTAGCGATTGGTTCGCTCGATTCAACATCTGGCTCAATAGTAAGCGTTGAAGACTTAGGACTTGCAGACACGCTTTGGAATTCTAGTGATGGTGAGGATGCGATCGACTCACTCAATTCAACGTTTTGTTCAGTAGCAAGCGTTGACAGTTCATCGTTTGGGGTTATAACTTCAGATTTTAGTAGTGTTGAAGTAGTGGGTGATTCACTCGACTTAATAATCGTTGTTGGATGTTCCCGCCTGGGGGTTATTTTCACAGCCTTAGTTTCAAGGGGAGTAGTCACGGATTCGCTTAATTCCTCATCTTGCTCGATACCGAGTGTAGGAAGCTCAAGCTTTGGGGTTATTTTAATTTTTGATCTCTTAAGTGAAATAGAAGTTGATTCGCTCGGTTCAATTATACCTGCCGAAATTTCAGGATTTTCTGTTACAGCTCGAGTTTGTAATGGCGTTAAAGAAGTTTCGATAGTTTGTTGAGCAGCGGATGTGGAAAGTTCGGAATTCAAAGTTTCAGCTTCAGTATCCAATGGTGGCGAAACAGTTGACGATTTACTCGATTCGGTATTTTGCTCAGTAAAGGGCGTTGAAGGAGAATCGCTGTTTGATGATGAGTAGACAGCCATCGAAACGCTAGGTTCAATATTTGATTGTGTAAAGGCGGTACCGACTAAAGCAAATTCTGGTACCATGTTACCGGGACCAATAACTTGTCGAGCACAAGGTGTTGAATATTTAGCGTTGGTTTCAATGTTTTCTAGAGAACTGCTTGATCCGGTAGTTTCTAGAGTCATACAAGTAGTTTGAACGGCTTCTGAACCCAACACTTCACTTCCACGTTCAGTAGTGATTCCTGGAAAGAAATTAAGAGAAACTTTATTAATATTACTATTCATTTGCAACCGCAACTCGGTTACCTCCTAGTTGAAGATTAATCACATCTAGCGGCTTTTCGGTCTCCAACTCTTTCCCTTCATCATATCCGACAGTGAATATATTGGCTTCGCCTAAGCCATTACGTGTTGGTGAAGGTGTACTTTTTGTATAGTTGCGTTCTGTTGTTTTGTGGAACTTGGCGTTGTAATCTAATGTTGTAATGTCTATTGGTGGCGTGTATGAACTCGTACGATCGACTTTTGGAGGTACGTATGCTTTTAGTTGACCGTGATGTGCATTCGAACCGGAAACCGCGGGTTTCGGAGTTTGCTTCGTGTTATTGTGGGTTTGTGTGGGTGAAGAATTCAAATCGTTCTCATCGTCAGTAGATTTAGTTTGCGTTCGCAAATTCGGTCTGTAGAAGCTTTCCGTTGTTAAGTCTTTTAATGCGAGACTCACATCGCTATTGTAATAATCATCGTCGATATCTTCTATATCTCTCGTAACCACTTCAGCTTCAGCGTCGTATTCATCGCTCATCGTCTTCTTCGGCGCTTGAACGCATTCGTCCTTCGTATCGTCAGGTGTTTGCTGGAACTTAACTTTACCCTTCGGAATTCTTGGAAAGATATTTTCCATTATTGACGTAGTAGATTCTGACTTCCTCTTGGTCGATTTCGTAGAAGAGTACAAGTCCTCTTCGAGGGTCAACTCGGTTATATCGTTTAGATCAATCGCAGGTAGAACACTACTGGGCGTGCTTCTCTCTGTAGTAGGTTTGGTGGTCATTTTCGGCGTCGTAGATTCAGTTTCGTCCATAGTATCGTCGCTGGTGTTCACGAACCTCGTTGTGCTTTGCACTGGTTTTAAGATGGCGTCGTAAATAGATGTTGTAGATTTAGTTGACGTAGCCTCCGACGATGAGGTCAATTCCGTTTGGTCAATGAAAGATTCGGTTATTTGGATTAGCTGTTCGCATTCTTTGTACGCTCCAGTCGCCAGCGTGGTAGTCTCGGTAGCGGCGTGCTTTCCAACCTGCTTTGTCTGTGTGCGAATCAATTTAGTCGCCGATAGCACGACGTCGTCTTCGTCAACGGTCGTTCGCTTCTCGTCGCCGAAATTTAGAATGCTTTCGTATATATTTCGTAACACGGACGTCCCACCCTTCGCATGTTTTGATGCTTTCCCCTCCGCATTTGCGATGTTTGGTACGCTACGCCGGTAATTTTGACGTTTCAGTTCGGATAGATCGCGTACTGTGAATTTGGAAAATTCTGGTTTAAAAAACGATTATCGTCCGTATTAACGCCGAATATATGCTTCCATATACTTTTACCCTTCTTTCTCTTACGCTGTTGTTTAAATAGGAACCTTCTCTCTTTATCTCTGTCTACCGCATCTTCGACGAAATTCGATGTTTCGCCGGCATCGTTGGCCGACCGTTGCTCAGGATATTGAGAATTTTGAGAACTATGAAAATTTACTACGTCGTTACTTATGTCTAATCCATCGTTCCTCTTACTCCTACTACTCCTACTACTTTCCTCGTTTTGATTCGCCGTTTCTTCCTTTAACTTATCTAGTAAGACCTGTAACTCGTTTGCGACGAACAGGTCTCTACGCAACCGATTTAGTTGCGCTTCGCTCTGGTCGTTATCGTCACCGACGGCGTCGCGCGAGCGACCCTTCTTCTTTTTCCCTTGCTTCTGTTTCTTCTTATGTTTGTGATGTGATGTCTTTTTATGGTGTTTACTTGCCTCTTTTTTGGCTTTCTCGTTGGATTGGAACTCGGTGGATTTGTGATTTGTGTTGCTGTAGGATGGTGTTGCATGTGGTGTACCGGGTGTGGCGTTTCTTCCGCTAGCTGTTTTACCCCCTTTCGTGCCATTGGAGTGCGAACCGTTGAGATTTACTTTTTGCTCTGGTAGATTGATGTTATCGATAACCTTTGTTAGAGTATCGTGGAACTGTTTAACAGGTACTGTATAAAATGTCGGACATTCTGACTGTCCTCGGACGTCTTCGTTCATTGTAGCGTTACTACCCGCCTAAAAAACAATAAAGTGTCTAGTACCATTTGCGCTAGAATGCCTTCCATGCAATACTATTTATTATAAATAAATAAGATAACATGCTATCAATGGAAAATTGTAAGGAATATAAATTCGTGCCGCCTACCACTGAGAATTTTCGATTAACTTAGCTAAACACCCACTTAATTTTTGGTCGATTTAGCTTCTATTTTACTGGTTTCATGATGTTTCGATACCGAGTCTCTAATGTCTACAATTATACATTCGGTGGTGTAAGTGTAAGTGTTTGTTTCCCAAACCGTAGGGACGTCTGTCACTGTTTTCTTTGTATCCTTAACCGAAAGTGTAGAAAGGGCCTTCGAGCTGGTACTATGCAACGAATCCGCGATCAAGCTAAGCACGGGCTTTTCTTTCAACGTCTTAACTTTGTTGTACGCAATGAGCTTGTTGTGATCTTTTTGCGGTATGAATTCCGGTACCTTTAACTCTTGGGCTTTGGACGAAGCCCTAGAGTTTTTCGGTGACACCTTATCTTTGGTGGAATTTGAGTGACCAAGGCGTTTCGCGTCGAAACCTAACGTCGTGATTTCCTGGAGGGGCTGGAATGGCGTCGTCGACCTGTCCAACTTCACCTTCGGCGCGCACTCATCGACGTCGACCATGGGCGGTTTGTGGACAGTCGACGTGGGCGTCGTTTCGGAATGTGTTTCCGAATCCGGACCCGAATCTAGACCCGAATCGCTGTCGCCTTTCTGCGCGTGACCTAGTGATTTCGCGTTGAAGGACAAGGTGGTCGCCTCTTTAAGTTTACCGAATTCGGTGATTGCCGCATTCACTTTAACCTTGGTACCCGTACTTTTCTTGAGGTTGCCTAACATTTCGTCGTGTACGTTTGTCGTGGTCTCTTCACCGAAGCAGTATTCGTCCGCTTGCTTTTTAAGCTTTTCGACTTTTGGCTTTTTCTTTCTCTTTTGTTTTTGCTTGCGCTTTTTGGCGTTATCCTTTTTGATTTTTTTACGTTTCTTTTTAGGTTTCGACGTTGTTTTGTGGCTACGAGATTCGTGTTTAGGTGTGGCATGGGAGTGTAGTGATTTTGTATGTGGTGTGAGTGACGTTGGTGACGGTGATGTCGGTAGTGTAGTCCCTCGAAAGCCTACGCCGCCTTTACGAATATCTTCGGTGTTCGCCTAAAAATGACAATAAAACGCTCATGAGCGTGTATACATCGATTAACTGCGATCCACGCGATACAACAGACCAAAAAGTATGTCGTAGACATCGTAAGTTCAAAACGAATTTACAAATTATACGGTATTACGCAACTCGGCGATTCGTTCAAAAGTCATTACGTAGCTTTCTAGTTCAAATAACAAATGCATGGCAGAGACCCAATTTCAACGTATTTAACATTTCCGCTAGACTAACTTGCACCCTGTATACTACCAACACCGGTTCTTCTACATACAAACTAACACATGAAAATTCACAAGTGGTTGCACTAGTATTATATGAATTAGTTTAGTCGTCCATTTTTTACCTTTAATCAAGCGTACATAAACATAAACATATAATAACATATAATAATAAGTAGCGTGCATAAGCATGCTACTTTAGTTAGTTAAATGTAATTCGGTTTTATTAAATAAACAAGCGCTTTCAACATATAAAAGATGCTTTGTTGTAAATTTGTATAAATTACAACATTTATCTTCATAATTACTAAATAAGTTAAAGAGAATCGGCGTATTAAAATGAAACCAAGTATCATCACCTACATCGTTTTCGTAGTTTTTTAGGGTTGAAATATACTTTCACGAAGTTTTAAGCTGCGTCTATCGCCAGCAATTATGGAGTTGGCGAACTACCCGTTGCGATAGCTTTCAACAGTATTACGGTGTCAAGTTAAACAAGTACATACGTATCCATAGACAAATAGCGGACTGGGCGCAGATACGCGATGGATACATACGCATACGAAGAAACTCAGAAGAAAACATTGAGTGCTTCTGCAGAAAGAAAACATTAAGCTTTTTGGAGATAACCAGAATTCAATTCCGCTTAAAAAGCGCGCTGACAAGGTTATCGAATTGTTTGAATTAGAGAAAATATTTTTTTTGGTTAACATTCTCCCTATTCAGCGTCATTTGCCTTGCACCAATCATCTCTCTACCACAAACTAGCGAAGAATGTATCCCCTAGTGCCGCATAGAGCTAAGATATACCAAACTACGCACCCTGGAAAGCAAGGACAAAAGGTCGGAAGCATTGGATAAACCAACTTTTCATCTCCTGAGATTCTTATCCCGAGATGGCAGTACGCTGGGCTACCACTTCAAGTGGTTTCTCACTTATTTAAAACCCATTTAATGTATTACACTTGCAGATACTTCAATTAAGAAAGATCTAAAGCTGCTTTGAAGAAATTATTTTACGATCCTTTTTTCATATGAAACTAATGCAACACTGCTTGAAGTAGACATTAATTACGTAACACTTACCGCTCTTTTACGGCGCTCAGCTCCTGTATCCGTAACCGGCGGACTGATCCCTCCGCAAGTGTTGTTCACGCCGGACTCGTTCAACCCGCAATTTTCATCGGAATCGTCCTCCTCTTCGTTGCACTGATCGTCATCCGATTCTGGCGCCTTGTTGATCACGCAACTGGAGCCAGACGTATTTACGGTTGGCGTTAGCACCTTGCTGCTGATCTCCAGCTGGCTTGAATCGGTAACTATTGGTATCTCCTTACGTTCATCAGCGGCGATTCTACCTTGATTTTCCACTACCGTCTGTTCGGGTCCGCTAATTCTTTTTACTTTAATATTAGCCTCCTTTAGTAAGTTATTCTCCCACAAGAACGGATTTTCGGTGGTAATTTGACTTTTGGGAGCGTGTATCGACTCGAATTTTCTAGTGTTATTCTGCCTTACCGTGTTCAAACGTTGTTGACCGCCAGCTAACTGCGCATTGTTCTTGGTTGGTGTTTTGATATCAACTAATGGCGGCTTGTTGTTTTCAACACTAGCACGGACAGTAGCAACGGCAGGAATAAGGCTTTGAGCGGGGACACTGTCCAGCGCAACGTTTTTGTCTACAGGCGCAGTATTTAGTGCGGAATCGCTATTCAAAGGCATCGAATCTAACATGTTAACGTTGTTGACAGCGGAAATTGAGTTAGCTGCGGGAATACCAGGAATCGCGCCACCTATAGGTATTGGATTAGCTAGCGGAATGCTGTTGCCTATTCCGAAAGAAGCTGGATAGTTTAATTTATTAAAACTAAAGACGTCCTTTTTAACTTTTCTCAGTTCCCCTGCAATGCTTTCGTTCTCTTCAGCTAAGCTTTTATGTTTCTTCCCCTTCTTACGTTTTCCTTGTTTGCGTTTTTTCGAGGATGTATCCCTAACGTGACCGGTCTTGGTATTATCATTAGTTGTATCCGATACAGCTGTACTACTTGTTACGCCTCTAACGCTAGCAACACTACCGCCAGTGGTAGCGGCAACGGTTGTGGCAGCTTTAGTTGCATCTGACTCGATTTTCGCAACCTCTGACGTTGTTATTGCACGTTCGTCGCTAAATTTAATGTCAGGTCTCGGCGAGGTGGTCAATATCACCATTAATGTGGCGGCATAGTTCCTCATCTTCAGGTAAGCGTCGTTCGTGGCATCTGCAAGGCCACTGATGTATGGATTCTGCGCCGAGACGACCGGCAGGATGTTAAGATGTTGAGAATCGCGCTTAACAATCTGATTAGGTTCTTCGTTTTCGATGTTTTCGTTATTGGATGTGCCGATTAGATCCTCCCAGTGCGTAGAGAGTCTTTTGTTTTTACTTGCCTTCATCGGAGATAGATTGAAGTGGCCCATGAGCGGCAACCCCCTTGCGTAGTGGTATTTTAAGTCCAGTATATTTGAATATTTCTTCGAGACACTGCGTTTTTGGAGCGGCGTTTCCGCTCTCGGATCGTCGGCACCTCTCAACGCCAATTCCATCCCGTTGACATTTTTGAGGCCGGGATTTTGTCCAGCTTCCGATCCTACCTTAAGTGTACTACCTCCGAATTCGTTTTGTTTGGAATCCGACCTTTTAAACAGCGACGGCCTGACATCCCTGTGTATAGAATGTATAGTCAAGGTATTGAATGCGTTCTTTCTCGATTCTGGTTCAATGACGTCTGCGAAATCGGCCACCTCATCGAAGTCAATGCTTCGTTTAACCGGCTTTTTCGTATCAGCTATTCGATCACCGTTCACAAATGTTGTTATTAGCATCAGCCAAATACAGCTACAATAAGTAATTATTCACAAATAATATTTTTGTGTAACAGTACGTCTACTTACCAATTCACATGCCAACGCATTTGACAGTATATTTGTCCTGAATTGTAATGTTCATTATTGTCCTACACTTACATTACAACACTTCTGCTCTTTAATTCTGGACTATGGCCGTCGAGATATGCTGTAAATAAATGCTTCTTCGAAATGGAACGGTTTATCTTTGAGATGTGGACGTGTTGATGTCAAACCCAGAACTGTCAAAATGTCGACGGAATTTTTTTGTTTTGATCAACACATACGCCTTGTAATGCGATTAATATGGGTATCTATAATATATCAACAAATACCATGAGTGAATACACTGACAGCTTTGACAGTCAACTACGGCATGAACAGAAAGAGCTGTGTAAGCAAGGAATATGTATTGATGTATCTATCGTAAGCTCTTTTCTTGAATTGAGCACAACATCATGTATTAACTTCACGTTAATCTAACCCTCGACGTGTAACGCATTTATTTATTTATTAATTTATTTGTTTTCATTATGATTAAGTTTCTCGTCGCGCTACGAAGAAATTATTTTTTCATTCTCTAAATTTTAGGTCATATGACATTTTCATTTAACATTCACCGATCTCCAGATATCCGTAAGAACTTTTCTAAAATCTTTCTCGATTATTGGTAATACAATATCGATAATGAAGCAATTAGTTTATCGATTACATAAACCTCTTTCTAGAAAAAAGTATTTATGTTTCCCTACTTTTCGATGGTCCTGATTGATCCTGTTCAGGATACTCCTCGAGACGCGAAGACCGTTCAACTACATCTTTCTTGACAGTCGCATCAATCTCGGTATCTCATTCTTTGTTATATAGCAGGATGTTAATTTTGGCGACATCATTACATGTATATTCATTGCATTGCAATTGAGGCAAATAATGGATTGCGCAAACAAACATTTTGCGCACAGTTGGTGACGTACTAGAGCTCATAATTTTCAACTTGGAAGGAAGTAAAAGTACCAAGTTGCAGGTACGAGCATGTTTTATTGTTCTACAGTATATTCAACTCTGTTCCACGCTAAAAATTTTTCTTCTTTCTGTCGATATTTCTGGAATGGCGAATATTAACTGAAAGATTCGCATAACTTAAATTGTAGATAATGAAAAAAGCAACAAAAGGTAGCTATAACGGTAGACATAATTTTTCTATATCACGGCGAGGTGCTAAGTTATAATGAAAATAAAAATTTTCCCTCTTTTTTTTAAAAAAGGGCGGAGACGGCACGAGAAAAATCTGGTCGGAAGTTTCGTTTCCTTTCTTTGGCTTTGTTTTCGGACAGAATGATTGGAGTAGTGACTATGTTTCTTGGTTAAAAGGTTACGAAAAATAATTTTATGTTGTAGTTCTGGTAACAACATTCATTCGGTGAAATATGAAAATTAATGAATTGCTTGGTATTCCCGACGTAATTAAATATTAAATAAATTTTGTCGCGGAAGGAATCCAACCTGGCACACCTTCGACCAGGTTTGCTGATCATTAAATTCGGAAATACCAAGAAAATCATGAGTTTTCGCATTTTATCGACGAGAACCAAAATATATTAATTTCTTAATTCATATATTTGACACGTAAACGTTATTATCTGTTGAACTATTCTATTTTTGCAGGCAAATAACTATAATTTCGCTCTTAGTATAGTCCCTCGTGGTATATTGGTTAACACGCCTGTTCGGCAAACTGTAAATTTAATTTTAAAAATTTAAATTTTGTATTTAAATTGTCCTCCTTCTTCTATTTAACTAATTCCAAGTCTATCACTTGAAACTTGAAAAACTGAAAAAACACCTGAAACTGCGTTACGTCACGATCATTTGTCATCGTATTGCAACTGCAATCTGCTAAGATCAATTCATTTCCATTCATTCGATCCCAGAAAGGAATAAAACGCTATCCCTAACCATGATGACAGAGGATAGCTTAGGTTCGCAGCTAACTAGTATTAGATAATCACGAATTCATTTGAGTGTAGCAGCATTAAATCTTGATGGCAATTGGAATTCTTTAAAGAATAAAATTCCAGCTTATCAAAAAAGATAAAAATAAAACTGAAGTTTGGGAAAACGAATTGGGTAATGTTTCTAAAAGGCTGGGCGTTGCAACACCATTGAACACACCACATTCGACCATTTGAGTGTTAGATGGCATAAAAAAACGAATAAAAATCGGTTGGACAGGGTAAATTTCGTTTGCTTTCTGTAATGGCGCTTTACCAAACCTTTCGGATTTGGATTTTTATCTAGTTTTTCATATAATGTCCTTTTTAAATTTGTCTAAGATGTGCAAAGGAGTAGCCAATATAAATCGTTACGTTTTCAAATTAAATTTGAGGTTTTGCATCTATTTTTGTTCAGAAATTTGACTAATTTATTGATTATGTAACTAATGACGGCCATGTTTTGTTGCCAGTAATATTTCTAATCTGCGTGAATGTATAGTATAGTATACTTAAACCATGGGCAATGCGACGAAACACAAGGCTTACTTTTGCACAGCTTTATTACATATCGCCAAAATTTGTTCTCGTGCCATCTACAAGGAAGGATGCAATGAAGTACTCAATTCGAGATGACCATCACATTGATACTGTACTATTTACAATCGTGCAATGTATATGTCGAAGTTGTGTACCGATACTCACCATAACAACGTGCAGAAATTTTGACTTTATTCATTCCGGGCGATACACTCGATACAATCTAGAAACCGACAACAATACCTGCAATACAGTCAAGATTTACCGAACTTAAACTACATGATCGACCATCTTTCACATAGACTCATCATGATCGACGAAAGTCACTTCTATTCAAGTAGACTTCTGAGTAAACAGAGCAACTTCTGCAGAACACAAGAACAATTTCATATTCTTCAAGAAATGCTTCATCGAGCCACGGAAAGATGTGATAGGTCCATATTTCTTTGAGAATGATGAAAACGTAGCTGTTACAATCAGCAGCGAACACTATGGAGCGACGCTGGAGAATTTTTGGCACTTTAATCAGAGAAGCGTAACCTATTCGGCCAGATTCGACAGCACCTAACTTATTTTATGGGCTTACCTCCACAGAAAGATATATTCTAAAACCTTTCGTACCCTACGGCAGCTGAAAGATAATATCTCCATCATAAAGTAAAGGGTCTAAGGCAAGATTTCTTGATTTATGCAATGGAGAATCCTCAGATTAAAATAAGTAATTTCTGAAGAATTTTTTTTAACTTATTATTAATTGTCTCACAAGCTCTTTATATATTAAATGTAGGAGTACTTGAACGTTTATTCCAAATATCTTCGTAGAGGTGCAATAAAATTCCATTCTTTTGTCGTTGTAAAATCTGAATTACGTACACATCACGTAATTTTCCGCCTCCTTCAGACGCCCAGCAAAACTAAACCTTATTCAGTTTGCGTTTTCTATTACTTATTCGAAGCAAGGATTCGCACCACGTCTCGGACACCGAAAGTAAATAATGTCAGTCGGAAAACAATTTTATTGGTTCGCGCGCGCATCTTTTGTTTTCATTAAACGTGTGATCCTCGCCGCGGGGACGAAGGCGATACCTTCGTCGTCGTCGTCGTCGCATAACTAATCTCCGTTTTTCAGCGAAAGAATCTGAAATTCACCTGAGCCCAGTACAGTACCGTGAGCTTAACGGCACGAGGAGTCTCCGGGGGTGGGGCAGCCTTCTTTGTGATCGCCTTACGGAAAAGAGGCGGTACGGCTTCCGCGCGAAGTCAATTAAATGTGGAGCGGCCAACGATGATGATATTTTACCGCACGCGGGTTTCTCGATGATTAAAGTTATAGACGTCTAATACGCCTACTTGTTGTACCGTTTCGTAGAATGTAGAGTAGACCTTGTTTTGATTAATCTTGCGTTTGTTTCGTGTTCTTTTCGCAGACTTTGGTGTAGGTATACATAATTGAATTTCTTATGTGTTCGTGCTTGAATACACTTGACATGCAGTATTACAGTCTGTAATACCTACAACCGAGAGGATCGATAGTGCGTAGACCGTAGACTTTCCTAAGCCAAACCTGGACGCAAATCGTCAACTTTGTATGCGCTACGAAGATTGATAAGGAAAGTATTAGATATACAGCAGAAGATCTGCGTTACTTGATGGTTTGAGAATCATCAAAAAAGCCTTATCATAAAAATTTGTAACCAAACAGAAAAAACAATATACATACGTCCGGTTCGTTTTCCAGGATATCAAGAGGCAAATGTTTCGAGCATATTTTTACAGGAACTCCTGTTACAATTCAATAGTTACAATCCAAATATATAAAAACGAGTAAAATCTGTGCAGTACGTTTCAAGTAAACGTGAATGATGCGTTCCTTTTGTTGAGTTGTCTTCCTTTTTTGTGCATTTCAAACTGGATCGAAGAAAAACTATTGGGGAATACATTCAAAATTGAACTGAAGGAGTAAATAAAACTCTTTTTTTTAATGGCGCTAAGTTCTCGATTTTAATTTTGTCTGGTCAAAGGCAAATGAGTTATTCATAACAACACAATAAATTGTTACATTTTGTAAATTAGTATTTAAGTCTGGAGAAATCAATGATGATGATACCAAGGACTGTGGCGTAGTATGGTAAACAATACGTAAGTATAGGTACCACACAAGTTTAATTTATTACATAGTTCTATAATAATTAGTCCAGGACGGCCGTTTTGAGGACACGAATGGTCCTCATCATCAACCGGTGACGGAAGTCTGAAGAACTTGTGTATGTAATCTGTAGGTTGCAATTGTAAAAATGAGAATGTTTCTGTTGTTACAATGGTTGAAGTTGTTTATTTTCCCTTGTGAGATCGTGATCTAATCCTGTATCATCTGAACACAAAAAAGCCTCATATTGCCAGATACGCAGCCTTAAAAATATTGATTGTCATCAATTGTAATCAATTGATCAATTGTGATTAGATTGGGTTTGGAGCACATCCCGTTCGATATCTACATATACATGATATCAACGTAAAAACTAATTTTCTCAATCAGTCTATTACAAATTTGTTTAACAGGTATGCATCCTACATAATTATTTGTACAAACAAATAAATAAAACAAAGAAAACATGGTTAACAGATACAATCAAGTTCCTCAAGTCGTCGATAAACGATGGCGCAAAACGTAGGTTCAAAAGATCCGATTTAACTACTCATCGGGGGCACTCGAAGAGCTTCAGGGGTTTTACTACATTTTCCAAAAAAAATGAGGCTACAAATTTCAACATTAAACGTATATAGAAAGAATTATAGTCGCTAGATATCGGTAGAACTAAATCTTGTACTCTTCCTCCTAGTTCATTTTAATTTCAGAAAACACTCGGTCGATGGAATCACAGTTCCGGTTTTCGACGGTGCTAGAAGAAACGGAGTCGAAACGATGATTGCGGTAAGTCGACGATACCTTTTTAATACGGCAACATGGAGAAAAGAAATTGCGAGCTCGCATCGCCCAACCATTAAATTCACCATGAAGAGAGAAGAAGATGGAAATCTACTCTTCTCTATATGTAATGGTGAAGAGAACGGAAGAGGGACTACTGCAACACGTAGTATTTAGAAAAAAGA